>OZ023326.1:7581406-7608906 GCA_964007535.1 Brachyptera risi
CATGATGCGGAGCCAGACAAACAGGAGACTGCTATACCGACTGAAGGTCCATTCACAATGCCACGCTAACATCACCGCGTAGAGGGCCATTTTCATAGCTCACGGCAGGCGGTTAAAAAAACGCCTGCGCCTGCGCTGTTCAAATAGTCGCATTTCTCCGCATTCACTTCGAGATCTGACGAACTCATTCAAATATATAATTCTTGTTCAATTCAGGTGGTTGAGTGATTGTTAGTGTCGTATTATGTGTCACGAAAAAACAATCATAGTACATATTCGAAAAGTACTGTTTTAGAAGTAATTGATGAGCGTAGCGAAGTCTCCATCCCACTCTCATAGGGCTTTGTCTGTGTTTTTTTTTTTTTTTGTAAGCACTCTACAGGTCGCAAGGGTTGACTGATCAACATGAAACTTTTTTTGTGCACGCAAACTCATCCAACTTCGAACTGTATAGTTTTTGGGATGAATCGGTCGGACCAATTTTGAGAATCATTATCTCAAAGTTTCTAAGAACCCCATAAGATTTGGCTGGGCAGAAAATGTTGAAAAATAAAATCTCTCCAAATGGGATGAAATTCTCTCCAAATGTGTATACATGGATTTTACACATTATTACGATTTTTTAAGCAATTCTGATCAGTCGTTTTGAAGAAAAAAAATAAAATGACTGATGATATTCATAAAATATATCATAAAAATTGTGACAGAATTAAGTTGTCGAGATTCACTGCTGCCTAGATCCAAGAGTTGACCAACAATGAAGTATTTTTTATATGCGTCAAGGTGTGTAGAATACCAGAGTCAATGAATTGGCAAGAGTAGAACTACTTTAACGACTTTTATAGCTTATTCAGATATCAAGGTGATCAATACCAGAGTCTATAAAGTAGCAAGGGTAGAACTACTTTGAGGACTTTTATACCTTATTGAGATATCTCGCTCATCTTACAACGCATATTTCGCGTTTGACTAGTATTCCGACATGACCCTACCAGCTTGTATGACCACTTGTATGAGTGAGGGTATTTGACCGTGGCGTTTTTTTCCGAAGTTAAATTTATTCCATGTCTATCGGCAGAGAGCAATACGTGCAAGCGGTATGTATTCAATCTATTCTGATCGGCCAGGGAAAAAAACGTCTGCCGCTTGCCGCCTGCTGCCTGCCTGCTAGTCATGAAAACGGGCCTTAACACTGACGCGATGAATGTTTGTATAATGAAATGTCCAATTGGTCTATTCAGAATAACCTCCAACAATAACGCTGAGATAAACGCCAAGATAGAAGCTTCCAAGCTCTCATGAGTATGTGAAACATAAGAATCAGCCAATAGAAACCTCTCACTCCGTAACAATGAGAGACAAGTGGCGGTTAAACCAAACTACCTGGACTTGTCGCCAGATTCAGATTGACAGTCGAGGGGGCAGTGACAGTGGCAATAATCTTGACTTCTGATTGGCTGTTATTTTCGTACTCTACGGAGATGTTGGTGAGTTTTGTGAATGGACATTTTGGATTTTCAGGCGTGAGTGTTACATGCCTATCATCCATGTTAGTGTCGCGTAGCATTGTGAATGAGCCTCTACTATTCTATCGTCCGATTGTTTCGATTCCAATCGTTTTCATCGTTATAATGTTCTTGCTCATACAAGAGTGCATGAGAATATATATTTCTCGAAGTCGCTAAAAATGAGGTCGGTGTTTCTGTTTTTTGATGAGGAAAAATTGAAATCATAATGCTGACAATAAATGTGTATTGCTGCTGAAAGTTGGAGCAATTGTTTGACTGCTTCTAGAGTACATTATTCGGAAATGCATTTTCACATTCAACTGTTGATAATCTGAAGATAAAACTTTGAAAACAATTCAAGTTATTGGAAATTGTTCTTGTTTGCATGCAATAACTGTGCATGAGAGTCGATTGAGCTAAATATCAGTTGTTTAGTGATTTTTTTTATTTTTTTCATTTTTTTTTTGTTCTTGTTTAGTGACGTGATGAGATATGAAAACTCTGAGAGGAGGGAAGACACAGATAATCGAAGCCGTGCGTAGATCATCTCGATAGAAGCGGCCAATCACTAAAATCTGTGGATTCATTTCTAGCAAAGCTAACATCCATGTAAAATATGCGTGCATAGGTGTTATTCCAACTTTCTCACTTTATAAGTGGAAACACAAACAAAGATTGAATTGAAAAAGTATTAGATATTCATCTACGCTGAAATACTGTGATCCTAAGAAGGGTGATGGAAACACTAATTTCACTGCCCAATATTCATGACTACACCCTTCAAGGATTGAAGCCAATGACGTATACACAACTACAGGAGCTTATAATGGAGGAGGCTCCACAGATTTCTGTTCAAATTCATAGGAATCAAAAATGTCCTATATTTGTTCGTGAGGACTATGTTGTTGCATATATCACCTAACCGAGATGCAAAACTCCTGTGGCTGACAGCGACATATGCTCGTTCCAAACTTGGCAGCCATATTGAATCTCAACAAATAGAATATAGGAGGAATTGCTTCGAAAAAGTCTGATGAGGCGGAAACTTCCCAGTTTGCAGAGCGGTGTAAAGCTTCTGCTGAGATACAAATATTCACGCCTTTTTAACGTTGAGTAACGTATTCCGGTATAATCTATGGTTGTTGAAATTAGTACTATTCCAGTCAATTTTTAGAGATGATTCTGTATGAAATATTCAGTGTGTACCCTCCCTTGTAATGAATCTGGCACCTGATACGTGAGTCGTCTCTGCGTGGCCTGGGCCGTCTCTGCGTGGCCTGGGTCGTCTCTGCGTGGCCTGGGCTGTCTTTGCGTTACCTGGGCCGTCTCTGCGTGGCCTGAACTGGCTTCTCGTACCCTAGATCATCTCTGCGTACTATGTGCGTAGTTCTATGTGCGCTCGTATAAAACGATGATAATTTGGTTGCTATAGGAACGCTCTTGTTGCAGATGTCCCAGCCTCCGAACCGCTCCTGTGGGCAGACAAGAGGCGTTATTCGACAGGGGAACAGATCCACGCTAACTGTACGTCACTTGCGTCATATCCCGCTGCCAATATCACGTGGTTCGTCAACGGCAATCAGGTACACCAACCATAGATATATATTGAATTATCGAGATGGGTTACTCCTGTAACCGATAGCGACATTCACTCGTTTTAATCTCGGCGACCATATTGAACATTCACGAATAGAATCTGAGCAAGGAATTCTATGTTATCACTAATATATTATGTCGAATATGGCTGAAGCTTCTCTGTTTGCAGAGCAGTGTGAAGCCACTGCCAATACACAGATATGTAAGCCTCCTTGAACATCGAGTAACGTATCTCGGTAATAGATCTTTGAATTAACTGCTTCGAATGTACTAGGTCTATATGTGCAGATAAACCAGGGGGTATAAAAAACCAGCACTCTCACCGCTTCTGCCACTTGAAATAATGTCCTGGGTCTAGCTAGCTCCATGAAAAATGAGACTCTGATTTGATAGTGTTCACTGGTAGAACTAAGTACCGTGGCAGTTCACGGTGGTAACAGAGGCATGGTCTCTTGGACCGCAGAAATTTCACATATTTCGTAGCCTACTTCATAAGCAAAGCTGGGATTTTGTGTCAACAACAATGAAAATATACCAGAACGGGGCTGTTCATCAGAAGCCTTGGTTCTACTAGTAAACATTATACGAAAAATGTTCTGGACTCTCAATGTTTTATAGTTGATCTAGACAATAAACTATTCATATAGCTGGTATGAGAGCTAGTTGGACCTCGGATATCATCCCAAATTGCATTCGCGATATGGGTCCTGGATAAATTTGAATTAATTGATTGATTCTCTCCTTTTCTAGAGAGGACAAAGTTCTTAATCACAGTCTCAGAAATTGTAATTATTTCATCTGTCCTCTGAAAAGATCCGACCCTTCTTCTGAGTCTTGATGTAGACATCACTCGATTCTGTTCATGTTTCTACTTTAACCCACAGTTAAGCCTTTTTTGGAGAGCTTTGTGAATGTTTTTTGTTTTTTGATTGTTTGTGTTCTACTCTCTGTATCAGTCGGTGTATGTGACCAATAAAGAAAAAAAAATACATAACGGATGATGTCTACAACACGACTTTCCGTTTTTAAAAGACTGAAAAATTGAATATCATTTATGAAATTGATATTTCAATTCATAGTTTTCTCTGAGAGAAAGTGAATGAATATCGTCATGAATCATCCTAATCCTATTTGGGGTTGTGAGGTCCTTCAACTATGCGTCATAACAGCATAGATTCGCATGTCTATATGTGGAAATCTCTAACAATTACGAAGAAGCTCTGAACAACAGTCCGAATGACTGGACGCAGAGAGACAAATGCCATTCCGACCTGTGGAGAATTATCTCAACTTGACCTCTGACCTCTAACTTTCCACCTCTTTCCTTCAACCTGTTCGCGTCAATGGTTACCATTCCCCACTGAGACAACTGTGTATTCTCACACTTCCTATTCTTATACTTTTTTGTCTCACACTGGCTACGATGTAATTTCCCCAACTTCCTCCACTCTGCATCCCAGATTGTCATATTTTGTCTTGCACTGCCTATGGTATCTATATTTTGTCTTGTGCTGCCTACGCTACCTACTGACCCTCTATAATGGAAATACAATTCCCGCTATTGGAGGTAGAATTTGAAAATTGAAATACTCGAATATCTCACTTCTTCAAAATTACATCGTTCCGAATTTACCATCTATAGCGGGAATTGTATTCCCATTATAGGGGGTCGGTAGGTAGCGTGAGCAGCACAAGACAGAATACAATCAAGTGGCATGCAGAGTGGGGGGAGGTGGGGAAACGACATCATAGGCAGTGTGAGACAAAAAATGTATACAGGTAGCGTAGGCAGTATAAGAATAGGCAGTGTGAGACTCAACCGAGACAACAATTGACACTGTGAAGAGATTGTGGCAGGTGGTTTCTCGAAGTGCTGGTTATCGAGAGATGAACACTGACTGACCTCGTTGACCTCTAACTTTCTACCTCTCTCCTTCGACCTGTTTGCGTCAATAGTAAACATTCTCCACTGAGACAACAAGTGACACGGTCAAGACGTTGTGACAGGTGGTTTTACGGAGAGTTGGATAGCGAGAGATGAAGACTGTCTGTCAATCTTTCAATGGACACTTCTCGAGATGTTACTTCATGCTCTGACCGGTAGAGTGATTCACTGGGATGGATGAAATCGATATTCCTTCTATCGAAGTTATTACACCGTTTCTGAATGAGAGCCCATTGTAAATATATATACCACACGTGATTAAATATATACTAATCTATATGACTATGCTATTTGAAATACTCCAATCTAGACAAATCCATTTCTACACAATGACTTGGTGTTGATGATGTATGATTAATTTTTGTTCTGTTTGTCTTCTCTTGAATATAAAATATTGATAATATATTTCGTTTCAGCTACGAGCTACAATATTTATGAATGTTTTTCTTTTGTGAGCCCGCACTCAAGAACTTGTGTTCTTACGCGGGCTTCTGTTGATTTTATTATCCCCACTCATATTATGTATCAGTTGTTTTGATATGCAGAGTAGAATGAAATGAATTTGTAATTGTTGTAAATGACTGGAAAAACGCAACTTCTTCGTTGTTGCCCGGATGAGTCATATATGGGCTCATCCATATGACATGTAATGGAAACCCATATATTTAAATTTATATATATATATATATATATATATATATATATATATATATATATATATATATATATATATATGGATATATATATATATATATATATATATATATATATATATATATATATATATATATATACGCACCTTGAGTTTGAAATAATCATGTCACTACTTCCCTGTATGATAACCCCTGTTAATCGTTCAACAATAAATTTGGTTTCATCTGGTGATCGAATTTCTTGTTAGTTTCTCATCATTAGCTTTGATAGATGTGGAATTGTTCGAATTGATTTCTTTCTAACATCTTGATGACAGATCAGAATCATGCGAAGATCTCGTAATAACGTGTATCATTATCATGATGAAATTCTGTGAAAATTTGAATCAATTTCTGGAGGATACATTCACCCGAGTTTTTTCTTCCCTGCGTTATTCCCATGGAAATTCTAGAAACGTCGGAATGAGTCTTCTCGGGAGTGTTAGAACCAATTGCGGATTAAAAATACACAGTAGCGATTCAGATGATGGTTATTCGTGTATGTCAAGTTTCAACTGAATATTACTCTTCGTTTCACCTGTGGAGCGTAAAAAACACGTTCATTTTTTTGACCAAGGTAGAATTGAGTCTTCGTTCACTGCAATCAAGACCACATCACATCAAGACCAGATTCAGTAAGAAAGTTTGAGATGGTTTTCGAGTGGATGTTTCATTATTGATAAAAGTAGCTTCTTATTTTGAGAAAGAAACGTGGCATTCCAATTGTGTGACCACCCACTCGACCCGCATCTCTCACAAACTGTCACTCAGTGACATGAATCCCCTCTTTTCTCTTTCCCCACCGCAGGCATAAGGTGATCTGTGAACCTTCCACTTGTTCTATGAAATATAAGAATACACGGACGATCACAGTGAAAGAGACTGATGAGGAAGAATTGTCATAGCTCATCGCTACCATTTTTCTCTTTTTATCTTGAAATTAATATTTATTTTCCAGTAGATTTTAATGAGATTCATTGGATGAAGTCCACAAATTAAGCTTTCAATTTTCATCCTTCGATAGCTCAAAAATATTTTGAACATGATCGGTTATTCACTGTAAACTTGCATCAGAATTCAAAACACTTCTAGCTGATTACTGGAAAAAAACATGGCGTCTGCTCATGAGCCATGTATTATAGAAAAAAATGAAGAACCGCAAATAACATAACCCTCACTCATGAGCCATAATTATGTTCTATGAGGTGGAAAAGGAAGAGCAACAAATAAAATTGGTCGCAATATAATACAGGATAACATATTATATGACAATATTATCACTTATTCGGATATGAGAATATGTTTTTTTTTTTTTTTTAATAACATCGAAACTTGATACAAAATCATTGTTTCTCAACAAAGGCTGTAGATGAAAGATAGGATCGTTTGGACGGGGCACCACAAGGGCGATCTTACCACCTCATTTCAAATGTTTATAACCAATGAACTTCAACACCAGGACTGTGCTGTTGGTGACCATGAATTTCCGCCGCAGATAATATGTGAGAATATGTGATGATAATAGAATAGGGACTGTGTGTCCTTCACGCTGAGATCGGAAAATGGATGAATACGATTGCCAAAAGAGGAAATGATAATCATTCATTGAATATGCATCGAATTCATGAGAATAATATTGATGATTTTTTCAATCGATGATACCGATGATTCCACTCCACGATAGTATTACTAGCAATATGACAACGTTGTTCCTCATAATTATTCATCATGAAATTGTTATCATAATTATTATTTTATCCCCTGAAATTCCAAGACCTAGAAAATATTATTGAAAAATTACCAAATTTACAGTGCATCATCATGTCAAATACTACATTACTACATTACTTATTATTACCACCAGTCTGCAATCGTTAGGGGCGTGACACGACTACATAACGAAATGTATTTATTGTGTAGTTGTCCCAAAGTTGTTATTAATGAATAAATTGAAATTGAAATTGAAATTGATAATTTGTTGCTATTGTAGCCTGGCACCGTATTATTGGCGGTGTTTTCATGAAGGCTTTGTGTATTCATTAATTCATTCATTCATTTCATTCATTTTCCTGCCCTCATAATCAACATATCACAATAGATTACATGAAACACAGATTACACAACAGATACAACAACAACACATGATCAAAAGTAAGATATATCACTAAGTGCAGGAAAGAAGATATCATTGTGTTTGCACTCAGATTATAGGAACCGGAATCAAGATACAAGTCTTTGTTCTGTGAATATGTGGTGAATTGGACCGGAGATTATTGAAATGATATGAAAAGTATGATAATAACTTCGGAAATTGAAGGAGAATTATAATTATTATCATGATTACACATAATGAAGTAACAAATTGGTATTTATTATGGCCCAACTGAAGTATTTATAATGAACCTGACACTATATGGTGTCTAACATTTGGAAATAATTTAACCAAGTGCCACCGCAAATTCACACTGATATTCACCTGGTTATGTGTGTGTATGTGTGTTGGTAATCTGGCGCGTGAAAACTATCATTGCTATCTCAGATGGACGGTTTGACATCGCCAAACATGTCTCATACTGCGTCCTCTGCTTTCGCTGAGTGAATAAAAAGCACGAACTCATCCAAGACGCACTTCTCATTCATTTCATATTTGGATGAGCGAGGCGAAGACTCATTTTCAACATACTCGGAATAAAAAATTGTTTTTTGTGTATTTCTTTCGCTCTCCACAGGTCAACCAGATATGAGAAATGAGTTGAAACTTGACACACACAAGTGTTCTTATCTGATTCGATGCTGTATAGTTTCCAGGCGCGATCGATTGAACTTTTTCTGAGGAAACCGATTTCAAAGTTTTCGAAAATCCCATCAGAATAAACTAGAGAAAAAATGCATGGCAAATATTCTCTTCAAGTTGATTCAAATTATCATATGATTTCAATATCAGGATTGAATACATTTCATAATTTCAAACTTTATCTCGAATTGGATCAGCCTTTTTCATTTGAAGGAATATCCAATGTACTGTTTTCAAAGCACTCGAAGCTAGAAAGATACCAATTTAACCCAAGCAACAGGTGTCACCAATTAATTGGAAACGAACTGAACAAGGCCTTCCTTATTGACATGGAAATCAATCAGGAAATAAGAGGATAGTGACGTGATTATTGGATATCAAGGTAAATATATATAACCGATCAAAAGATTCGTTGATATTTTTGGATGAGCGTAGCGAAGCTTTCCATTCCACACCCTGAAAAAAAATGGGCTTCGTTTTTATATATTTTTTTTTTGTAATTAGGTACGCGGCATACAGGTCAGAGAAATGAATCAATCAACTTGAAACTTTTTCTGAACGTTGGTGTCGTACTAGAATAGGTTGGGATTGTTATTCAGATGAATCGTTTGGAAGGTTTTTCCGGAAAATAATCGGAAAGTTTGGAGAATCCTCATAAGAATAACCCGGAGGAAAAATACTTGAAAAACAAGAATTTTTCAAAAGCTCTCAAATTCTCACAGAACATGAAAAATACTTTACACCTTTTCAAAGAAATTTACAACAATCGAATGAGAAATAATGGAGAAAACGCAATAAACGTTTACATTTTATTGAATACTTAGATCAATTGGTTTTGCAAAGTGTTTATGCGACAGGTTGCAGGTTACGATAAATATCAACAAGTAGCAGGTAAGGTTTTTGAACGTTCGAAGTAATCCAAGGTCTGTAGATGTAAATTGAGCTGACAAGTTATTTTTCATTCTAGATGCCATACTTATAAGCTCATCTCACAACGCGCATCCCGCGTTTTCCTAGTAGTATGAAATATAAAACTCTTTCCATTATGATACCCACTGAGACAGCTGGTTCAGATTACGCTTCATCGGAATCCAGACATATGAATTGTTCGGAAAATGTTGTATGTTTTTTTTTTTGAAATGTCTCAACTTTTTTTGTAGCTGTTTTTCATTCTCAGAAGATCGTCAATCGATAAACTTCAACTAAACTTTGAACACACACAAAACTTTACTACATATAAAAACTTTGTTGATCACTCATGCCGTTTCAAAAACAAACAGACAAACAGATAAACAAAGGAAGCTTTTTCAGATATGAAGGTATACGGCGCGCCTTTTTTCTTTCTCTCAGATGAACGCAAACTCACATATAAAAGCGATAATAAATTGGAAGCGGTGGGAATGGGTGATATTCATCACTACTCGTATTATTTATTCATGTATTATTGTTTTTAAACAGTGTTATACACTGTATACAGGTGGTGAGAATAGAGCAGGAGCCCCGTAACAACATGTGCCTCACTACCTGTATGATAATATATATATATTTTTTTTTTTTTCAATAACATCGAAACTTGATACAAAATCATTGTTCCCCAATTAAGGCTATGGATGAAAGATAGAATCGTTTGGACGGGGCACCACAAGGGGGTAATATACATAATGAATACATATAAAAAAAACTCATAGTTAAAGAGTTTGAATATGGTAATATAAATTATAAATCATAAATTAGATCGGTAGAAAAATAAAATGAGAAATTAATGATAGCAAACGAATAGAAAATTATAATAACTGAATATGGAATACAAATGCTCAATATGAGGCCTAATCTAACATATATGAAGTTTTAAGTATCCAATTACGTGAAAATGTTCGAAGTTGCCTACAAAATGTACCAAGAAAATCATCTGTCCTCAAACTGACAGGTCAAGAGTTATGAAAAGCGTCAGATAGAAAATAGAATTCTTTTTCATATTTGATCATTCTTCACTTAGGTTTGAGTGGATGAGTAGGTATTTTTCCGACTGATCCATAAAAAAATGCATATATAATGAAATATTTCATTCCATTTGTGCATTCATGGAAAATGTATCTTGCCTTCACAATCTATATCATGATTTATCAACGCAATATAATCACAATTAGGATCGGTTGGCGTCGGTGAATGATGGAGGACACATGAGATGAACGATTATTTCTAATTGGCCACGACCATTAATTAGTAGAGCGATAGGCCTAATTATAACATTATAGGCCTATCACTAATTTAATTTGTGCATTTTGTATAATGATCAATGCTACATCTGCTGTCAAGGGAAAGAAGTGATAATTGCCCAAGAGACTCAGTTCAAAGTGGAAGATATCAACATTCGTGTGTTTATACTGAAAGACTTTTATCTACGGCGAAAAATTATGGTCACAGCGCAGTCCTGGTGTTGAAGACCATTAGTTTTGAATAATCAAAATGGGGTGGTGGGATCGCCCTTGTGGTGCCCCGTCCAAATGATCCTATCTTTCATCCATAGCCCTAATTGGGAAACAATGATTTTGTATCAAGTTTCGATGTTATTAGAAAAAAATTGAAAATTTCACCATGTTTTGTTGGCCTGTGGGAAGGAAACTGTCGTGGCCGGCTCTCAAGAAGCCATCTTGATAATACTACCAACGACAGAGAAAAAACTTGAAACAGAGAAGCTAATCCGGATCATTTGTTCATAAATGTTTGGCGTTTTTAAGATTGGTGCACCTGCTTCTCTTGTGAACACGACAGGAGTGTGTATTGGTATCACTGCAGGTTCAACACCACGGTTATAATCCAGCACACGTAATTACGCGTATAAAAATATTAATAAATATCTTCAAAGTACCTATTCTGTATTCCGAGACGACTCCGTCTCACCAACTCCTAATCTCCATATAACTTGGCACCACCGCCTTTCTTTCGCTACTTTAGAAGAATGAAATATACTTTTTATCTCATACTTTATCAAAAACTTGAGAAAAAAAAACTTGGATACATATTATAAGATCTTTATTCTCTCTATTTTCGGCAATTTCATTCTTTATTATACGTATTACAGTTTCAATGGTGATAACGAATATTGTTTTCTTTATTGCGATAATATTTTACTTGGTCCAGATTAATAAATGTTGATTTTTAAAAATAACAACTTGACTTTGTTTTAATAACGGAAAATATGCTTCATAAGTAAAATGGATGTTGACTTTGTTCATTTTTCTTCCTAATGCTATTAGGTCCGGAAGAGTCCAGTGGACCGTGATGTCTTATAGCGCTAGCGGAGAGGAAGGTTCCGATCGACCGTCTCCCCTATCTCACATCATTAGCGCACGGTTGTTTCGCGTCGTCTCTTATCGAAGATGTACATGTTATAGAGCTCGCGGAGAGGAAGGTTCCGATCGACCGTCTTCCCTATCTCACATCATTAGCGCACGGTTGTTTCGCGTCGTCTGTTTGCGTTCATACACGTATCATGTTAGGGAGAGTTCGCGAAAACGAAGAGAGCGCCAATAACAACTCCATTCATTCCATGTTTTGTTTTCTCGCTTCAACTTTGCATCCTTATAGTGAAGAGATGCGATATTTAATACATATTAAATGTCAGAAATGTGTTACTAGCTTCGAATTCTGCGACAAATATGAATAAGGGGATACACACCCACAAGGTGACATTTTTGGTGTCAATCCAACATATTGACGATCGCAGGGGTTATCAATACAGTTTCACAATGGTTACAATGTATTGACCTCTATTGCGGTACATCGAAACTCAAGTCACCTTAGTGGTTTGTGGGCTTTGTAGGCTTTATTTTGTTGTGTGTAATCAAGGAAAAGATGATAATAAAATGCATATGTTCTTTATCTCAATGTTAATTCTCTTATGTTTTTGTCAATCCTTTTGTCACGTGTAATTCCATATTTATTTATGAATCATGCTTGTTATTGATGGTACCAATGGAAGAAACTTCAACCTCAACATGTCCATCTGGAAATGTTAAGTCGACGGTTGGTCCCCCTTAACGGAAACACTTGGAATGAGATGATTAAAATATAAATAGTTGATATCACTCTACTAATTAAACTTGTGATTATGATTTATTCATTCATAACACATCTTGACTCGAGTAATTGTTGTAGCCAAGAAATGCGAGCTGCTTTCCGAGCGTCAGTTATGTAGCTATACATGACAGCTGCACTCTTTGACTTATACACTTGCGGTCACAGAAAATGGTTCGATCCGAATTTGACATTTTGTTTCGAATGAAATACGCAAACATTCAAGGCGTCTCCGGTCTGAATGGGGTGAAAAGTTCTCGTCAGGGCGATTCCACAGATATTAATTATCATAAAACTTGCGAGGTACGGAGTTAACAAATCACAGCCTCAAAATGAAAAACTTCTAACTCTACTTTTGATCTTTTCAGGGTTGATTCTTTTCATTTTTCTTCAATATTCAATTTTTCTATCTCCAGAGTTTGAAACGTGTGTAGCGTGAGCCATCTATCTAGATAATTGACTAAACACATTTGTTATATCTTTATTCCATGTACAATTTCCAATTTTCAACCATCCATATATATCTCAGCTCGTCGAAAATGGAGTTGCACTGTTGGCATTTTTAGTCTGCGAATTATATAAACATCACAAATACAGACAGAATCTGCGGAAAATGCTGATGATTCGAATTTTGAGATAACAAAAAGTTGAAAAGATCAGTTTTATAAAAAAAGTAAAACTCAATATTTTTGCAATCGATTCTTTCCCTCACAGTGACCAGTCACACAAAAATTAAATGAGGGTGAAGATGCAAATTGTGTACAGTGGGTTGTCATCCGAAGAATGAACTTTCCTAGTGTGTGGATGCGGATTGTTCTCTAATTTCAGTGCGTGAATTATCAGTGTGTTTTATCAAGAATAAATTCTTATGTGGTTTGATCGACCACTTTAAGTGTCCGCAACTGTACAGTGCATGTCATGCAATCCACATCACACACAACTATATCTCGATCACTTATGCAATAACACAGTTCTGACGTTGACGCTCTGGTGAACAGACGTGACGTCATGAGGGTCCCCGCAGCACGAGTCAAGATCCAGAGAGGATGCTGCTCCCCCAATCCCCTCCCCTACACTCGGGTACTGCAGTCTTGGATGAAAATCTACTTTTCGACAATCGCCCTCTAGGAACCTTGTTTCATGAATACGGTCAGCGATGAAAAAGATGTGCATTATAGAACAGTGAAAAGCTGTGTAAGAGGTCATTATGAAGTTGTATCCACGAGAGAATTGAGCCTGCCGAATAAATAATCAGAGAACAAGAATATATGCCATGTACTTATTCTGTAACTCACACACGAAATGGGAGCTCAGTGAAGTGCCATGAGCCCATATGATACACATTATTTATTCGATGAGCGATAGCGGGGACCTCCATCTCACTCTTATGGAGCTTTGTATGTGTTTTTTGTGTGAGTACTACACAGGTCACAGGGTTCTACTGATCGACATGGAACTTATTTTGTAGACGCAGACTCATCCAACTCAAGACTGTCCAGTTTTTTTATTTCAATCGGTTCGACCAATTTTGAGGAAAACCCTCTCGAAGATCATAAAACCCCCATGATACTACGCAAGTCATGATTAACTCTTCATCATCATACGGAAACACCTGATTCAATAAACTTGCATATATCCAAACACCCCATCATTATAAGCCCATGTATCCAAGCCAATATATCTTGGTCATCAGTACGATTTGTCGTTACAACTGTGTGTATCAACGACTCGTCTCACATTCCACCGCTTGAGAGCGCTAGGTTACAAGGGCTGGTGAGGAATCACTTGTATAGGATGGATTTCTCTTCAATGATTTCTTCCCAAACTGCCGAAGAGAGATATAATCTGAATCACGTCAAATGTGGATGTCTGCATAGCGTTGCGCAATGGCTTCTGATCACCACCACAGATTATGGAGCTATGAGTAAACATTTCATCATTTCAAATTTCATGTGAATGATTTTGGCCGAAGGTTGTGAAATTTGTTGATTTCTTTTCTTTTGATCGGTTTAATGCGCATGTCTGCATATTATAGCGCTTTGGCTAGTCACCATTCCAGAATGTGAGGTTCGATTCTCTCCATGGCCTATTTTTATTATTTCTCATGATACTTTCAATCATCAAAACAAACAAACAAACAAACAAGACGTCATTATTGGAGAAATAAATGAATGATAATAATAATGATAATATGACAGTAACTTCAATAGAAACATCCAAACATGAGATAAACATAGATACCATGATTATATGAATGATACATGAGAATAAATATAATTAGGTATATGAGATTGAATCACGTGAAATTGAGTGACTGGTAACAAACCAACGTCAAAATGAACAATTCCATATAAATGCTATCAGCCAAACGTTGTGGGAATTATGATTTATTTTTCATTCATCGATATTGTTCATCAAGAATATGTATTTCTGAAACGGTGTGAAATGATCCGAAGCCCCGCCTCCTGAGTTCAGTGGAAGGAAGGGGGGGGGAGGGGGAGGGAATCATCCATCGCTATGAGCAGGTTGAGCTGATTGAGCGGACGTCACACCAACTTGTGGAATATTCAAACTGTAATCATGCGTGAATGTGTGACACGTGGGGTTGTCCGATCGATGGAACTTTCAACATATTGGTTAGAGGAGAATCGATACGGAAAAACATTTCCACCGGGCCTTGACGACTTTTGAATATGCTTTTCAAACTGGTGCGAGCCGAGATACGGTTGGGAAGGCGTACATATTTGTGTCTCGTCAGTAGCTCCACACCACTCGCCATATTCGAGATATATCAGTGATGATATGAAATGCTTTGTCCAGATTCCATTTGCTAATATCCAATATGTCCGCTCAAAACGGAACGAGCATATGTCTATATCGGCTACAAGAGTAACATATTTCGTTAAGGTAATATGAATATATATATATATATATATATATATGGCGTTTTTGAAGGCTCATTTCTCCTTTCCAACTTTTTTGTATATATATATATATATATATATATATATATATATATATATATATATATATATATGGCGTTTTTGGAGGCTCATTTCTCCTTTCCAACTTCTTTGTATATATATATATATATATATATATATATATATATATATATATATATATATATATATATATATATATATATATATATGTATATATATATATATATATATATATATATATATATATATATATATATATATATATATATGTATATAAATATATATATATATATATATATATATATATATATATATATATATATATATATATATATATATATATATATATATATGTATATATATATATATATATATATATATATATATATATATATATATATATATGTATATATATATATATATATATATATATATTTATATATATGTATATATATATATCTTTATATATATATATATATATATATATATATATATATATATATATATATATATATATATATATATATATATATATATATATATATATATATATATATATATATATATATATATATATATGATGCGACAGCCTCTTCTTGTCAAGTCTTGTGTCTTTACCATGTTAAGGAAACAATAAGTATGTGATATGAAAGCATGTCCCGACAAAGGTACACTGATAGGATCAGTGACTGAGAGTTATCACAATTCTTGATCCAGAGATCAACTTCTGAATGTGATTGAATAATTTCTGTAAAACAGGGCCCAGATTAACAAAAGATCATAACTTTGATCCGACCTAAATTTACGACAATTTCCAGAGATAATACCATATTTGATCCATTATTTCTGATTTCCCAATCCTCATTTTTGATTGAATTCATTATCATCATCAATCTATTATTCATTGGAATTAAAAAATCAGGAATTATCACTAAAAATTGTCGTAACTTTGAGCTGGATCAAACTTATGACCTCCTTGTGAATTCGACCCCAGGACTCCAGCCCTTTTTCTGTTCAATACAAAATTTGGGGTGGTCGCATGTGTGTGCAAAAAGTGATGAAAAGTGTTCTCACTTCTCTCCAATCCACGCAAAGAGTTTCGTACAAATCTGTTCTGCTTCACGATCCGCCATTTACCAAATTATCAATTCAGAAAATGAGCGTCAATCTGAACTGGATGGACGTCTTTGCTCACGCTCATCCAATGATGAATATGTACACTCTGATTGGATAGTTGATAACAGTGTTGAAGCGTCACTGTCATGTCATCATATTTGGAGCCAATCATTGAATAATTGACGACCTCTCATCACTTCTGTACCTCTTGTCTTGGCAGTCTTCTTCATACATTCCGATTCTTCCTCATCTCTCTCATAATGTCACACCCTCTCTCTCTTCTTCTCTTCCTTTTTTCCTCCTTCAAACTTCATTATACGAATCAATCATTCATGAACACAATCAAATACATCTGTAATTTCATCAGATTTCACTATATTCCATGTTTTTCTATGTCTCTAGCAACTCTTTTGTGAGAGCAAAGATTCGATGGAGAATGTATATATCTATATTCATTTTGAAAAATACTATCTTTCTTGTTCATCCTCTTTGCATTGCTGGTGAGAGCGTTATCCCATCCTTGATCCATCCAAGACACAACGTAGTAGCTAATCCATTCTTGTTACAACAAAACACAAAAGAATACGCGTGAATTTCGACATAGAATTGAAGTGATTGCCATTGGAAAAGATTAAATCATGATTTTTCTTGAGAAAAACGGATCTTCAAAGTGTGAATAAAGTTCAACTTCTTATCACTGTCAATTGTACAGATCTTAAAGCCATCCAAAGTCAACAACAAACGTACAAAGCAACGTGTTTCAATTGTTATTCGATTCGAAATGTTTTGTTACACTCGTAAAGGATTCATGATGGAGCGAGTGAGAGAGAGAGCTAATCTTGTATCTTCTTCCACGTTGTCTCGGGATTCCCCGAAGACCACCCCCCTTTCCCTCTTCCTCCTCTCCTCTCAGAGGATCTAGTTTCTCTACCGACACAGCAACATCAACAACCATGCAAGTTTCATGAGGGCCGAGACTTACACCATGCAGTACCAATAGAGTAATACTAAATCCCCTAGCGAAACTTCCACAGATGTACTATTCGCTGCTCGATACAAGTAGAAGTCACGGTACATGATGTATATCATATCATAACGTATATATTTATGGGTCCATCAACAATGCAACGCTCACATTAAAACGTAACACCCACACAAACGTAAGACATGTTCGTTCTATATTTGTCTAAGATATCCTTGGAATATTCACAACCACCATAACGCTGAGGTGAACACAAACATGAGAGCTTGCAAGCTTTCAAGTTTCCGTGTTTTCGTGTTGACTTTACTGTGAAACATGGGAATCAGCCAATAGAAACCTCCAATTCTGAAAACAATGAAAGACAAGTGACGGGTAAACCGAACTACCTGGACTGATTCTCAGATTCAGTTCGACAGTCGAGGGGGCAGTGACAATTACAATGACCTTGAACTCTGATTGGCTGATATTATTTGTTCTACTTTGATGATGGTTTGATATGTGAATAAACAGTTCGTATGTCTTGTTCTTTTCATACACCAGGCGGTGTTATTTCACGTAATAGAAGTTCCACGTTGCATTGTGAATGAGCTCCGTTTGTCATTTCAAAGATCTTTTTCACATGGGCTCAAAATTTTCGAACGAACTTCCGTTTTATTCGTGAAAATGAACAGAAAATGACTTCACGGTGAGCCTTGAGACACAATCAATCGACGGGTGTTTTTTCATTCATACAGCGATTATTCACAGTAAACCACCATCAATATTGTATTTTTCCAATTGTACATGTGTGATTAGGCGTATGTACCTTTTTCTGTTGGTTTTTGTATGGACTGATTATTAGATGAGCCTCCATCTAAAGTCTCCATCCCACTCTTATAGGGCTTTGTCTGTGTGCATTTTATTTCTATTTTTATTTTGTTTGTGGGCAGTGCACAGGTCGCAGGGTTTGACTGATCAACATGAAACTTCTTTTCAGACGTGAACTAATCCAACTTGGAACTGTAGAGTTTTTGGAATGAATCGGTTGGACAGAATTTGAAGAAATATCATCTCAAAGTTCCTGAAAACCCCATGAGATTAGGCTGGGTAAAAAAATGTGGAAAATAAAATCTCTTCAAATGGGATGAAATTTTCTGTATATGTGTAAACATGATTGATACACATTATCACAATTTTGTATGCAATTCGGATCAGCCGTTTTGGAGAAAATAATTAAATTATCTGTTCTTATTCATCAAATATTATTATAGAAATTAAAGCAGATTCAGGTTGCCGAGATTCACTGCTTTCTAGATTAGATATTTGCCCAACAATGAAGTCTTCTTCATATGCATCAAGGTGTGTGGAATACCAGATTCGATAAAATAGCAAGGTTAAAACTACTCCAACGACTATTACCATATTCAGATATATTGCTCATCTTACAACGCATATTTCGCGTTTGCCTAGTTAATCTATTCATTGTTTTTCATGATATCCATATTCGTGATAGTCTCCAAATATCCGTGATCTTTGCGACAGTGAGATAATTATTATCATCAATACGATGGAATATCACAATGATATTGAACAAGTGTGATGCATGAGCATGTGGCAGAATGTGCGTGGGCGGAACACTGCTTGAAAAACAGTTTTTCTCGATTAAACCATCAAATTGTCAGCTCAACGACCCTAACGACAGCCAGGTTATATGGGGATACGATTGAGAGGATTATAATGAAACTGAGAATTGATGATGAGTGACTGGAGGATTCGGAATTACTGTGAATGAAATCCGGTATCGTAGATGGCTCACGACGTCCCAAAGATTTAAAAATGAATAATTCAGCAACATAAACAGCAATAATGGAGAAAGAAGGAAATTTTCGAAATTTTCGGAGAATTGACCACTAGTGATTGGCGTGGCTTATCGGTAGGTAACCTTAATCTATACTTCATGTGGGCATTTAGAGGTACTCCGTTAGGCGATGTCAATTCACCCACATAAAAAACAGCCCATTTGATTGGATGTTTCGTTTTGTGATGTGTGTGGGCGGGTCAATCACTAGTCGTCAATTATCTATGAAATAAGTATTTGATGGACACAAACATTGACGTGAGAATAATTGAGGTGCTGAAAGGTTCGAGTATTATTGAAGGTCTCCAATCAGCTGAATTTCGAATACGTCTTTAGTAAAAATGCATGATCTTTGGAGGCTTTCGAGCGGACTTATGTGATTATTAGTTGGATCAAATTATACGCAATCATCAAATTATTGGATGTGGGTTGAACAATGAACCAGAAATTGGTGGAGGAGCCGTATATATCATATATGGTACACAGTTAACTGAAAGTCAGTAGAGGTGCCGTATATTTATCTCCTTCATTCATAAATACGGTGGAGGAACCGTGTTTCTAATCTGGGTCACACAATTAACAGGAAGTTAGTGGAAGTGTCGTTTATTTTTTTTTTTCATGCGATCAGATGGAACAAGGTGGAGGGAATGTATATTTGATGTAGGAAGCGTGGTTGACTGGGAGTTGTTGAAGGTTCCGTTCGAATGATGCGGGTCAAAAAGTTGACCAGAAGTGGGTGGAGGTGCCGTATGCTCACTCTTTTCATTCAGTCAAGAGTCCACGGGAGTCAATCTAGCGGAATACCATTTTCTTGGTGATAACTTTCGAACGGGTTGTGATAACAGAATTCTAATACGCGAGAAACACAGATATTTTGATATTTTATATTTTTATTCATTCATGGGAATTGGCATCACATATGCATTATATGGCAAGTCAATAATAAATATATAAACAATACATACAAACATACCAAGCTGTTCCGACCCACGACAATTAATGATGTGATACAAAACTAGACAAACAACATTCTGCACCTGTATGCAAACACATTATAATAATATAATAATAATTATAATAGCTCCGAGATGATATAAGTTATAACTTTACAAGTCATGTCGCATAACTGCCAAGCGTGTACAGCAAAAAATGAGTTTCTCCCGGCTGTATACGCTTGATAGCTATGTGAAATGACATGGATAGTTATAACTTATATCATGTTGAAGCTATCAGAATTATCTGTGTTTTTTGCGTATTGAATTTTGATATCTCATACCGTTCGATGGTTTTCACCAACAATACTGAAATTTCACTGAATCGACTCTCATACCCTCTAGAATGGAACACAATGAGGGAGCCGCATATTTCTTGTTTTCACCGGGTCAGATGTGCCACGGTGGAAGTGCCGCATACCTCATCACCCGCTCCACACTAATCCTCCGTCATCCTCATGTTCCATCCAAACCTGGCGTCCAACACGCTCGTGCTTCTACAAGATTACCGACCCACGCTAAGCCGGACAAACTGAACATTATTCTAATTCCACGTCCCACTCCCGGTCGGAACTATGCTCTGCACCTTGTACGTCCCACACCCGGTCAGAACTACGCTCTTCACATTGTACGTCCCACTCTCAGTCGGAAGTACACTCCTCACCTTGTACGTCCCACTCCCGGTCGGAACTATGATCCGCACCTTGTACGTCCCACTCCCGGTCGGAACTATGATCCGCACCTTGCACGTCCCACTCCCGGTTGGAACTACGCTCTTCACCTTGTAGGTCCCACTTCCGGTCGGAACTACGCTCCTCACCTTGTACGTCACATTCCCGGTCGGAACTATGATCCGCACCTTGCACGTCCCACTCCCGGTTGGAACTACGCTCTTCACCTTGTAGGTCCCACTTCCGGTCGGAACTACGCTCCTCACCTTGTACGTCACACTCCCGGTTGGAACTATGCTCTGCACCTTGTATGTCCCACTTCCGGTTGGAACTACTCTATTCACCTTGTACGTCACACAGACACTTGGCAAGCTCATCAAACGCTTACTGTATCCTTGTAAAATTGCCATTTTACCGACCGGAAGTAGATTCTCAGATTAGTCTCAGTTTGGATTGAATTCAATATTCCAATATATCGGGAACACATATCTCTTGATTTTCTACAGAATGATGTGAAAGATAGAATTATCATTCGTGTAGTATTTCAAAAGGTTCTCAAGTGAACCATTTTGAAAGTTCAAAATTCATTTCTGTTTCTCTCTCATTAGAATTTTGATGTATCATACTGAACAGAAGAAATCACAAAAAAACAATTAATATTTTGCTTAACAGACTCTCATGCATTTTTCATATATATATATATATATATATATATAAATATATATATATATATATATATATATATATATATATATATATATATATATATATATATATATATATATATATATATATATATATATATATATATATATATATATATATATATATATATATATATACTGGGAAAACACTATATACGCGTTGTAAGACGAACGTGAAGTAATAGCATGTCGACTTCTCTGCCAAACTTTTGCCTAAATTCGCCAATTGGGTAACATTTTACCTATAAATGGGTGAAAACGGCTTCGAGTGGTACCAATTTAGCACATTTCATGTTTTTTCTCCAAAATGGCACACCCGATCAAGCTGAAAATCTTCAGAAATGTGTATCAATATGTAATTCAACGTCACACAGAATGTCAATGTTTTTGAAAATGAAAAATTTTCATTTTTTTTCCGCCGTGTTATTCCAAGTTGATATCCGATAATGCCACATAACTATATAGATCTGAGTTAGTTAAGGAACCATGATGAAAAAGAGTTTGAAATTGATAGCTGTAGCCGTTTGACCTGTGGAGAATCGACAAAAAAACATAAAAACAAAAACAAACAAAAAAACATAAAAACGAACACCATTTTTTTCAGTATGTCAAATTGAATCCTCGCTAAAGCTCGTCTAATCACTTGAACTAAACTGAACGTTTCCACACTATCATGTCCACAACCATTTCCAATCCACGTTTCTGTATACGATAGTCTATGATACTCAAATCGAGCACTGATTTTACGAGCGTGGTTACGAGAAAAGTGGATCGAATAAATCGCTGTTATCCCTCCCTCCTCCCCCCCACTTCCCCCACTCCCTGGACGCTATCTGTCTATTTTCCCGTGTAGGCCTACTAATAATCCTCGAACAATGGTTCTATACATCAAGCCAGTCATGTAGTAAATTATAATTATTTCATGATCAGATATTTTAGCTGGAAATTAGTGATTTTCGCTGAATTTGGTTTCGATATTGAATTTTGTGCACGCTGGCGAAATCGAACGGGATATAGATATGATGGAGAAGTTGGCGCCTGCTATTCATTGGAGCATCGGTCCATGCCATCACATGAGGAAGTTGTTGTTATTGTTGTTGTTGTTGTTGTTGTTGTTGTTGCGTGCAGCCTGAACTAACCTGTACAAACCTAATTTGAATGTGTCAAACACACTCAATCTAAGCTAGCCTAAACTGACCAACGAACATTCTGAACTAATCCATTCATAACCGAAACCAATCTTGAACCCACTTCCGGTTCGACAAATAGCCACTTCAGAGAAAAAATGAAATGATTGACAAGAAATGCTGCCATATCGTCTCGTACCCACCAATCACGTGGATAATAGGGCAAAGGTTACAGAAATCGATTTTTTGATTTTACGCTCGATTCATTCTCTCACTCTTCTCACAGATATAAGATTACTAAGGAACAATTATCAGCATATCACATCATTTATGATTGAAGACCTGATCAAGACCCGGAGTCCTGAGGATCTATCAAGGCCTCTGATGGCTGAATAGACTGTGTTTGTGATTCAAATATGTTCAAATTTAATTTTCATCTCGTTTCCATAGAGCCTGGAAAAGTTGTTTGTAGTAGGTAGAACTCACCATAATCAAATCGTCAATGATGCTAATGATGATATTCACTGAGCGATTCTGCTATATATACTTCACACGACGTACAATATACAATACATACATTACATCACTCCACATACAATCATGATGAATAGACTCAAATCTCAGTGATGAAAGAAAACAATGATGACCTGGGCCCATTTTTTTTTGTATGTTAAGTTAACTAGGCAAACGCGTTATGTGTTGTCGCGTTGATGGATGAGCTGGAACATATCGACTCATCTTCGGATTGATTATTATATATATATATATATATATATATATATATATATATATATATATATATATATATATATATATATATGTATATATTTATATATATATATATATATATATATATATATATATATATATATATATATATATATATATATATATACACCTTCAGCCAATTTTCTAGAGCATTTAGAGAATTTTCGTTTCATTTCTATTTTTCCGGTGTGTGGAAATGAGAATCTCCACTACGCTCATCCAATAAAATGTACCTTTCTTTCCCAAACATAGAATCGAATGCCTTCTCAAAAGGCATTGCCTTTTCTCAAAATAATAACGTGAGAGCTTTCATTTTATGTTAGAATCTTCACCTTGTTAATATATCCACAGCCAAACCTTACACCCTCCCAAGGGCACCGTTCTCCAAGCATGACCAAACTCCCATTACATAATACTCTCCGCTAGGTTGCAGGTCCGTCGCCCACCGTCACCCTCCCCTCGGCCGGCGGCGGCTACCTGGAGTCGTCCACCTCGACGCTGGAGCTGGAGGCGGACAGCACCACGTTCCCCGGCGCCAAGCTGCGCCTCCGGTGCGTCGCGACGCTCTTCACAGTGTACCACCGCAGCAGCGAGGAGCTGGAACTGCTGGAGGATCAGCCGCAGATCGCGTCCGTGCGCCGACAGAACGTTGCAGGTAACAACGAGTGCATGGACCGTCGGTTACAATATCCGGACGTCGTCGTCGTTGTTGTTGTTGTTGCTGTTGTTGTACACAGCACCACATGTCAAAAGACTTTGTCAACACATCTGTTTCTTGTTGTTGTTGTTGTTGTTGTTGCTGTTGTACACAGCACCAGATGTCAAAAGACTTCGTCAACACATCCGTTCCTTGTTGTAGAAGTCGTTTGTGTTGTTGTTGTGGTTGTTGTTGTTGTTGTTTTTGTTGTTGTTGTTGTTGTTGTACACAGCACCAAATGTCGAAAGACTTTGTCAACACATCCGTTCCTTGTTGTGAACGTTGTTGTTGTTGTTGTTGAATCGAAAAGATGAACGAAATGAATGGAACTAACAGATTGCGCAAGAAGCATGACTGGCACCTCGTTCACAATATGATCACTAACAGCTGTTAGCGATCATAGTGTAGATGGGGTATAAGCAAACGGGACGACCGTGAAGGAAAGCGGTCCCGACCCGTCTTTAGGATCGTCACATGCGTCTTCACTGACTCCCAATCCCCCTTCCCCCACCTTTCCCCCTTCCTGGATACCCCCTTCCCCCTTACATCCTTATTCACATCACCATGCGGTGATACATCCGACTACTTGTAAGTACCATCAGTCTGAACGCATTGTTGTCTTCATTCACTAAATCACCGTTCCCCAAATAAGGCTGGAGATGGAATCCATTGTACAGCCATAATCCATGATTATGGTGGATCAACTGTTGCGACTTCTTTGAATGTAGGTCAATATGCTCTTGAAATTCTGAACTGGTAATTGCAGCCCTATTTGCAGACAAAAGTGAAGGAACTGAAAGTGTGAGGGGAAAGTTCAATTCTTTTCTCTCATCAGAGTTAAGTGTCTTGCTACTGTATCTTCACAGAGAGTGTATCGCGATGATTTCCGTAGATACGAGTGGTCGCGTAGCTAGCACACTAAACCGTAATTCGGGAGATCAAAAATCGATTCCTGTCATGGTTGACGTTTTTTTCGTGTTTCCCTTCTGTCGTTCGGGATGATACTGGGATGGTTCCTCATAACAAGAGGCTGTGATCGAGTCCTACCCATACTATCCAGAAACACCTGATAGAATAATCTTTCGTCCCACCATTCCATCATTCCATCATGCACAGTCGCCAATACATTCAGTCATCGGTACACCAGGTCATTGAACCCAATATGGACACGAATGAGAAGGAATACATAGATTCGCGCTGAGAGATGACGTATAATGACATCAACAATGAACCAATCAATTCCCCTCCAATGAGATTTCCTTTTCTTGATTGGCTCAATTTTACAGTATTAGGAAATAAATTATGAGTTCTTCTTCTTCTTTTCGCGTTCCACAGATTGAACGAAATACACATTGTTGATGCAGCTTGGTGTGAACGCGTATTCCATCATGTATACATTCTTCATGAGTGAGAAATGAAGACTCTGCTCTACATGAGGTTGCTCATTAGACACAGAATAATATATATGAGAACGAAAATAACAGATTGATAAGAATAGAAAAGAGACAATACAATAGTGTTTGATACAAAAAGCAATTATCATATTGAGCTGGAGTCTGAAAAATGCAATATGGTCATTGATTATTCATTGAGAAGATGGATGGAGAAAGTACTGTTTCTATTCTACTGTTCTGATAGTTTTGAGATGCAATCGTTCCAATAATTTTTGGAAATATTTCTGGGTGTTAATCAAGATGAAATCAAAAAGAATGTCATGAATAATAGTATTGAGAATATATATCTCAGGAATGATGTTCCACATTCAATCATGAGAGTTGATTCGATATTTATTACAAAGCAATCAGTTCGAAGTATTTCAAACTGATGGATTGTTTTGTTTTATGAAATCACAAGTCCTTAAAAAAAAAACACGAAAAAATCGTGAGGAAATACCAATTCTAGTATTCGAACTGCAATTATGAGAGCCATATACTATCGAATGTGAATCTCATCAGCCATTGATTGAACAGAGTATATTCAGAGAAAAAGTTACCGGGACCTGATGAAGAGTCAGTCTTATTGTCCCATTGTTAACGAACCATCCCAGAATTGACCCGAACGACAGAGGAAAACCACGAAAAAAAATCCTCAGGATTGTCGACCATGGCGGATCTCGGACCCCAGTCTCCTGAATGAGAGTTTGGTGTTATAAACACTTGACCACTCATCTCAGTCGTTCTGATACAAGTGAAATCATTCTTCAATCCCATTTCTCAACAAACATTGGCGTCTGTTCTTACATGCTGAGTGCTTAAAGTGAACTGTTTATTCTTATTTTAGCTCGAAATCGGTTGTTTAACAAACACATACCATACACGAAACAATATATCAAGAATTGATACAATTTTGTCTATGAATCAGTATGCATATGTTTTGTGACCGAAAGATGAACATTTTCAGTGTCAACATGGAGTATGAACGATCGTAGTGGGTATCCACGATGAACGTATTGTTGTGAAATTACTTCACACCGTGCGAAGAAGTGAATCCTACAATATTGTCGATCCATAATAAACATTCCATTTCCATACATTTTCTGGTCAGTAAAAGTTATGAGGATGTGGATTCCCCAATGAGAACAATTTTCTTGCTGGAGAATTGCTGGAATTGAAGAGTTGAATTGAAGTTGAATCAAATTGAACAGTTACAAGTTTTTATAATGGTTTGATAAAACCAATGAAACACATTTATATATATATATATATATTTGAATATATATATATATATATATATATATATATATATATATATATATATATATATATGTATATATATATATATATATATATATATATATATATATGTATATATATATATATATGTATATATATATATATATATATATATATATATATATATATATATATATATATATATATATGAATATATATATATATTATATGAATATATATATATGTATATATATATATATATATATATATATATATATATATATATATATATAAGTATATATATATATATATATACATGAATCTTCATCGATGAATTTCCACCATGAAGGTCTGGAAATGTTCACATCATTTTCCGC
>OZ023326.1:7613906-7643906 GCA_964007535.1 Brachyptera risi
GGGGGCTGTTAGATAAAAACCCTTCCGACTGAAGAGAGTCGTGATCAGGGAGGATTTTCAGAACAAGGAGAACACAGTTCATCCGTTGTGGCCTCATACCAAATATTTGAAAAAAATATCTTTCAAGACATTTTTGCGACAGTCGGATAAGAAATAACGGAGAAAATACATTCAAAACGCATTTTCACAATAACCAAAGCTATTAGGGAAAACCAATAAAATCCACAGCAACAAGTGTCACCAATTAATCCAGAACGATCGAATTGAGTGACGAATGAAACAGGATAGCCGTGACAATAATTAAATCCGCTGGGATTCCTGAACGTTTGAAGTGGTCCAAGGTTTGTAGATGTAGATCGAGCTGACGAATTATTTCTCAATCCAAGTTTATATACTCCTAAGCTCATCTCACAACTCAAATTCTGCGTTTTCCCAGTTCATAGATAATTAATCGAGTATGTGATAGAATATCATGATTATGATGTACTGGTTCACATTTCAGTTCAACTGTTTGTACTTGCGTTGTTAAGCTGTCTTCGGTCGTCAACTAGAGTGGAGCTGAGTTGGGTGAATCAGAGAGGCGGTGAAATACTACTTAGTCTTCCTCATGATGAGCAATATTCCAGCCAGTTTGATCAGGAGCGGAGAACTTGGTTCCTGGAGCTAATTACCTCCACCTGTTTACACAGACGCCTTGATTCCGCTCGTTGCCTCGGTAACCGACAGCCAGAAGTTCGATCTTTGCCCGCAAAGCGCCACCTCAGCATGTTTACCCCGCGGGAAACTCGACTTATTAACGAGTAATGGAATGAAGATAGCATCGGGTATCAAACTTGCTGACTTGTCACTTCGACTATTTCATTTCTTGAGAACTCCATCTCACCGGAAACAAATACTTAAAAAGACAGCGAGCTACTGCCACGAACACTTGGAGCCAACTTCATTATATTATCTCCTGATATCGATAATGAAATGGTTTGGTTGAAATTTCGGACATATTTTTAAGGATGTGATGCGGAATATGTACTCAAAATTGGATGAGAGAAGGAAAATACTATCGAGCCGCTATTCATCGGTTCATTGGCCAATGTCCCAACATGCGGATGTTGTTGTTGTTATTGTTGTTGTTGCGCGCAGCCTGAACTGACTTGAACCACTCGATCTTATTTATTCAATGAACCAACTCGAATCAACCTCATCAAAAAGACATCCTGAACTATAAGTGAATCCAAACTGAGACCAATCTGAAACTCACTTCCGGTCCAACGAAAAATCCACTTGAGAAACTATCAAGTATGAAGCTTGGATTCGAAATAATTGTTCACTTTGGATGCTTTGGAACAGAAAATTTCATTTCCACGTTGCTATGGGATGGATAGTATTATGTATGGCCCAAATGAAAAATTGTTATACTCGGGATAGTTTCACCATGAGGTTGTATGAATAATACTATCGTACTTCTTTTCTCACTTTTGGCATGAAGAAGCAGGTTGAAAACTACTTTCGTTTCCTAAGCGAGTGCTCTAATTATCCATTGATTCACCGTTAGGCACAATGAATCTTAATAATGTATTGAACTTCAAAATTATCGTGTCATTTATAATGAATCGATTATATTCCCAATCATCACGTGGACGCCATTGTATCTACTCTTCGAAACCACTAATTATAGGGATCTTTCAGATCCATGGAAGAATATCAATTGACGAAATACCTTGATCTTTGAAATGATGAAAGGAATCACATTTTGTATAGCACAAATTC
Source organism: Brachyptera risi (assembly GCA_964007535.1). Taxonomy (NCBI): domain Eukaryota; kingdom Metazoa; phylum Arthropoda; class Insecta; order Plecoptera; family Taeniopterygidae; genus Brachyptera; species Brachyptera risi. The sequence continues at coordinate 7,615,671 of OZ023326.1, forward strand.
AGAAAGGAGTGAGTGCCTTTGAATGAGTAGTGAGAAACTGTCTGGTTGACAATTGGGAGACAGGGATCGCACTTCTGAGCTGGATATCGTGAAACAACCTGTCAGAGTCACGGAAAGTCTCCAACTCGCTCATCCAATTGAATTGCATTACGAATTACATCAGTGACAGAATACCAACACAACTAGAATTCAAAATGAAATATTCATTTTCCAGTCATGCTTTCCCGATATTTTCTTATCGCCAGTGCTCGACTTGCGCAGATCGTTCTGCGCAGATATGACGTCATGAAATCCTCAGACCTTCACCTTATGGAGCTTGCTTCGTACTCACGCCTCGACCTTACTTTTAATTATCATAATTGAATGATCATTCTGACAGCACTTTATTATTACGACAGACACACGACTCTTGACAACTCTCCTTTCAAGCTCTTAATTATATTAAAACAACTTTCAGCATCCATGCATTCAATCAGCTCATATATATATATATATATATATATATATATATATATATATATATATATATATATATATATATATATATATATATGTATATATATATATATATATATATATATATATATATATATATATATATGTATATATATATGTATATATATATATATATATATATATATATATATATATATATATATATATATATATATATATATATATATATATATATAGTATATATATATATATGTATATATATATATATGTATATATATATATATATATATATATATATATATATATATATATATATATATATATATATATATATGTATATATATATATATATATATAGAGAGAGAGAGATATTCATGTATATATATATATATATATATATATATTTATATATATATATATATATATATATATATATATATATATATATATATATGTATATATATATATGTATATATATATATATATATATATATATATATATATATATATATATATATATATATATATATTTATATATGGGAAAAGATATTCATATATTCACACTTATGGTCACACAAAGTGGCCGATCGAGTCACATATGGATTTCAATTCATTCCAATTCCAGAACAAGAATTTCAATTCGAATGAAGTCCACACACATTTAATCAACCACTGATGTTTTCACACAGAGCACGCTCGATGCATGTGCACATTCATTGGCTGCTGGTTCCAGTGCTTATTGTGTCGATACATTTCCTTCAGAATGTACTCCGATGTGGTGCAATCGACCAGTTTATGTGACTTCAAGAGTACATACATACGATTCATGTAGGTTTACAGTCTCTGAAGACATCCACGGTTATGCGTCATTCACTTCCAATTAGGTGAGAAAAAAAATCGATATATATATGACGGAAGAATAAATCATATTATATTGATATACTATATCATATAAAATATATCATCAAATATATAATTATTAAATTATCACACCACAATCATCATATATTATCATTTAAATATCATATTATATATCATTATTCATAATAATATGAATTTCGAGTGGCCGTAGTTGTACTCGAGTTATATGAATAATTCTTGTTCACCATCGCAATCGAAACCTCAGATGAAATATCATTGAACTCAATTGAGGCTATGGAAAAATTTGAGATCGTTCGAACGAGGCATCACAGAAGGAATCCAAACACTCCAAAGAGTGAATAATAAGAAGATATCTCATTCGGCAAAATATACATCCTGAGGTAATACATTCTGGAATAGGTATATATATACCTATACCTATATATATATATATATATATATATATATATATATATATATATATATATATATATATATATATATATATATATATATATATATATATATACCTATATATACCTAGCGGAAGAGTTAATCTCCAATCTTTTTATCCTTTCTCCTCATGCATTCATGTTTTCCACATTCCTTCAGTAACTAGTGGATTAGTGATACAATCCATTTTTTCCATCTGGGTTCTTATGGAATGACTATATATTTTTGATCACTACGTTACAATACAATGTCCCACATCGTTATAACAATAGAACACACTCACACACACACACCCACTCCACACACACACACACACACACACACACGTCTCCAGAACAGAGTATAATGTGCGTCTAACACACAATATACTCGTGCAAATAAACCGGCTTCTCTTGATGAAGACAAACATTGCTAACAGCAATACGTCTTTGTTTAGAACTCTTCTGTATTTAAATTGCCACGACACATTGTGTCGTGTTACAGAACATGAGAGTAGATTCCGAGCGACCGTCCCCCCTATCCCACACCACTATCGCTTGGATGGTTCGCGCCTTCATCTCCATGTGTAATTTGTGTTCACGAGAGATGAAGGTTACGATCGATCGTCTCCCGTATCCTACACTGCTATCGCACGGGTGGTTCGAGCCTCTATATATCGCGATACAACTATGAAGTCATGCAAACACTATTTATCCTGTTGTATAGCATTACCGTAGACTGGAGTTCACTGTTTAATATGTTTCGAGATGAACTTCAGCTATATTTGAATCCACGAGTGTCCAAGTATCAAAACAACCGAGTGCTATTGATATGTGATAGAAAGAACGGTCGCTCGTAACCTTCATTTTCCGAATACAAATGACACACGAGAGATGCAGGCTTGAACCACCCGGACGTTAGTCGTGTGTGATAGGGGAGACGGTCGCTCGGAACCTTCGTCTCTCGTACTTCATCGGGTTAACACGTGTCTAAGACACGGCCCTCTAGACGTGGTGTCCGAGTAATTCAGACTCGGAGCGTCAGTGACGTCATACCTGTTGATGTGACTTGACGGCGCCGAGTGCTCAGTCGAGCAGCTCGGTAATAAGCACTTAGCATCCCGGCCTCGTGGATCGTAACTTTTACACACGCTTCAATCTTGTGTCATATCCACCAGAAAACGTTGCAGGTACGCTGATTGTGTTAGAAAGTGGAACTAGAGAAAAGTCACAGAATAAAGCGCGCGCATTTTTTCAACAATGATATCGATTAGAATATTACATTGTTGAGTGGACTTTTGTAATCATTTGATCAGCCATTTCGAGATTTACAAGCGCTTTCTGTTGTCACTCGTCGTGTCGAATACGGCATGTGATATTCATTTCTACATATATTTTAATTTATTTTATTTCGGGTTCAACGGGTGAGGAGAGGGGGAGGGGGGCACGAGGCACTATTTTCACGTTGGACATGCAGGAATTTATGTTTCACCGTTCTACTGTTATTGGTCAACCATGTATGGGATTCAACACTATATGATTGAATTTTAGATTCGAAATCCCACGTGATTCAGGCATGCAGTGTTGACCTTGACGCGTTCACACAGGGTGTTGCATTGCTCAACAATATAGAGCTGGCACTACAGTGAAAGAGGTCATAATGCTCACAGTTTGTTTACGTCGGTGCCAACTCCGTCGGTAATAAAGTCAAATAACCCAGTTCTGCACCGGTTTTACGTGCGCGCTTCGGCGGCTCCACCGGTTACTAAGTGGCAGGTGGTTTTTATCGCAATCACACTGTGTTATTAGTCTCCGAGGGATTATAACTTTGGATTACGAATGGAAATAATAGGTTTTATTTACCCCTTCGGTTCGGCGGGGTTTCCCCTCTTCGGCGATAAAACAACGAGCTGAATGTGAGCTTTCATCTTTCGCGAGACTTATCGCTGTTGTGTGACGTCAGCAAGCAACAGCATCGTGTATGGAATGCATGGTGCGCATGGATCTGCGCAGGACTTCTCAATAACCGATATAAATTATTGATATACTTGTTTTCACAAAAGAAGGAGGTCATATACCAACTTGATGAACACAAATGTCCCAGTTATATTTATATATAGGAGAATTGTGAGTTTTGCGATTTTTTGGGGGGAACTTTTGCTTTTCGGAGACTGAGGACCACTTTTCAACTTCTCAGCTGAAACTGGGTGCATTTTTTCAAAAAATGGTGCATTTCTGAAAGAGACCTTGATGTCAATATTCATATATCCACGTTTTCCCTCGATTCTAGAAGCTGAATATATTTTGATTCCAAGTATATTGTTTGTTTATCAATCAAATCATCAGTTTTTGCAGAGGAAATAATTCAAAATTGTGTGACATCAATTTGACAATGAGTGATGCAGGCTGTAAACAATTACTTTTCACTCTGACTACGTTTATCTCTACACGTTTTTTTTTTCAGAAAAATTCTCATTTTTCTCGGTATCGGTGTTATGAGAAATATGAGATGATTACAGTCGATTATTACACATGTATAACTAAACGGAGGGATTTTCCGATATTCGGATTTTTTGCGTTGAAAATATGTGTATTATATTGTATTCAGAAATATAATTATGCTGTAATGGATGAGGAATACCACGAATGCGACACAATGCACAAATTCCTCCGTTCAAGTCTTTCAATAAAAAGTCTGACAATACGGAGATGGAAATGATTCCGCTTGCTTCAACCGTTCAAGAGAAAATATTCTCAAATCTGGTTGATTAATCATGACGAGGTTATCGACTTCCGGGATATCTTGAACCAATCAGAGTCGGAGCGAATTCACCAAGCCAACCTGATTGGCCTTGATATCTCTCTTCACTGACTGAATGCAAGACAATTGCCACAAGTTGGTATGTTGTTTGTAAGTGTATCATGGAGGCGGTGACATGCAATAATAGGTGGCAACACTGATTGATGTCGCCGGTAATCGCGAGGTAGGCAACACGCTCTACGCACGAGTTGTGCTCGAGAAGCTTGTAGAGATCCTGGGGAAGAGAACCTTTATTCCAGGAATTATAATTAAACAAGAACAGAAGGGAACGTGAATAGGTTAGCTTCTGATTGAAGAGGACATCAACCTTCACCCTTATTACGACTGTCAAATGAAATAACATCCTGGGTCTAGCTTGCTACATGAGTTTGGGGCTTTAATTGGTCAATATTTACTAGTGTTTCCTGGTAACATGGTAATTTTTTAATCCCATTTTTTTGTGTAACCTCATTGTTGTGAGCAAAAGTCCCAGCCCTGCTCTCAGGGTGGGTTACAAAATATGTTTTTTTTTTTTGAAGTCTATGATACCGTGATTCTGTCATCATCTTGCGTTGCCAAAGCACTCAGGTCGTTCAGTGTACAATAACCAATGAAATGTCCAGTTCTCTGGAGCAAACCAGGCATAAAACGTTATTTCAAATATGACAGTCACAGTGAGTGTTGAGACTTGTGAAAGAGAGAACGCGTTGAATTTGATCCATCCATCATGTTTGAGAGAGTTTCGGAATATTGCTTCAATTCATGTAAGTACATTCATCACCGGGTTCGATCCATTGAGTAGATGTTTTATTCTCCATACTTTTCCGACACAAAAATTATTCCTATATCGATAATTATATATACCAGATTCTAATCCGATTCAAATTATTATTATCATTTTTCTGTCTTCAAATAATATCATCAAATGTCTGTAACTTCTAATCTGAAAAAAAACAGTCATCAACGTGCGGTGATTTCAAACAATGGATAAAATCGAGACTCCTCAGTAGAATCGAATCTAGGATTAGAAAATGGATCGGAAAATATCAACATTCGTGTGTTTGTATTGAAATACTTTTATCTACGGCGGAAAATTATGGTCACAGACAGCGTAGTCCTGGTGTTGAAGTTGATCAGTTTTGAATAATCAAAATGGGGTGGTAAGATCGCCCTTGTGATGCCCCGTCCAAACGATCCTATCTTTCATTCATAACCTTAATTGGGGAACAATGATTTTGTATAAAGATTCGATGTTATGAATAAAAAAAAAATGAGGATTGATTGCGATATTTTCTATGTCAATTTCATTCCATCATCATCATCAGTTTCAAAAAGCGTCCCTTCCACATAAATAGATCACAAATTATTGAAATATTCGAAGACGAATCACAAAAGTTTTTTCACAATTTCAAAGTGGAACCCGTGTCTCTGTGTGACATAATATCGTAACATTTGACGGTCGATGGAATAATGCCTCTTGCGGGGCACAAATGATAAATGAGGCCCGTCACATGAGAAGTGACGTCATGCGTGAGTCCAGATGCGTCTGCATCATTTATATGAAACGCTCCGTCGCCACAAAAAAATACTTCGAAAGCTCCAATCTTTCCACTGAATATGAAAACATATCAAAGACAGTTTCATTGATTTCACGAGGAATTATTTGAGAGCTATGTAATTCACAATGAATAAGAAATATGTATCACACACTATTTCACATATTTTCCAAATATTCGGATGGAAAGTGAAGAGAACAAAAATCATCAAGAGAATTAATTTCATCAGATATAATGCTATAAAAAACAACAGAGAGCGATTGACCAGATTTTGATTTTGAAAGTAATCCACGGTATGTAAATGTTAGGTGAGCTAGAAGAATATATATTCAATCCCAGATTTGTATACTCCCAATCTCATCCCAAAAAGCATATCCCACGTTCTCACATTCTCAGTCATTTTCTCAATCGTATATATAAATAATGTCGATGGAAAACCATTGAGAGCGTACATTCAATTTTGCTCTGCGGACCAACAGGTTGCCTGAACCAGTAGAACACTCAGCAAAAGAAGCAAAAAATATCATATATTAATTTTAAACTTTTAAACAAAACGCATGTACTGCGTTTTTCAGTCATTATTGAGGCCATATATGAGAAATGTAACTGGTGTGAAGTACAGAGGAATCATTCTTACTGATCACAAGAACGCCATTGCAGCTAACTAGTAGAACCAATACTTGCTCACACCACGAAATAAGACATGTAAATTGCTGCACCCCTGAACGCAGCCCGCAACACAGTGTTCGAGCCAGCTTTTCGACACAAGCAGCCCGCAGTGCATCGGTCGCGGCAGCATTGGCTGAAACGACAAAGCAACCTGTATTATCACAAGAAAATCATCCTTACCATAGCAATATGGCTGATTGATGAGCTGTCAAGAGATATTTGTATTCATATTTGCCATTCATTTCATTGTATCATCAGATGAGCGTAGCGAAGATTTCCATTCGATATACCGAAAGAAATTGAGCTTCGTTTTTTTTTGTATCTTCGTACGCGGCATGAATGTCAGGAAAACAATCTGATCGACTCGAAACTTCTTTCACATATTGATGTCATACCAAGAGAGGTTGGGATTGTTTTTTCTGAAAGAATAATTTGGAAAATCCTCATTAGAATAACCCGGATGGAAAATACTTGGAAAATCAAAAATTTGAAGAATCTTCCAAATTATCACCGAATATGAGAAGCACCATAATGAATATTTTCTGTGACTTTCACATCGATCGGAACAGAAATCACAAGGAAAACGCAATAAAAGTATCCATTTCATCGAATGTTGGGTTCAATTGGTTTTTCAAAGTGTATATGCGCCCGGTTGCAGCTTCATAAATATCAACAAGTTTCAGGTGAGGTTTTTAGACGTTTGAAGTAATCCAATGTCGGTGGATGTGGATTGGAATGACAGAATATTTTTTCATTTCAGATTTTCATACTTCTAAGCTCATCTCACAACGCATATTCCGCATTTTCCTAGTATTACCAAATGTGAATAACTGATTCCTGTGTGGGAAGGACAATGAAATCAGAAAATGAACTCATTGGTTTGAAAATTGTCCTATTTGAAACGTTTGAAACAAGTTTTAAGTTCGTAACTTCGACTTATCTCGCTATTGACATTCTGAATGTTCATACTTCCAATCTCATCTCACATCACCTTAAATGCGTCTTTTTTGTTGGATGAGCATAGCGGAGTCCACATATTCCCACATTTTTCTCAGTGAATTTTCTTGTTGTGATTTGCATACTGTGCGTTTCTACATTGATTTCTGGTTCTTCAGTTCACCTCGATCAGCTTAAATGCAACTTTCACTCTTTTCTCACCATCAACAGCAAAATTTTGACATTAAGTTATTTTACCCCGGTAGAAGTGAGAGGTGACACCACAAGGGTAGTCTTACCACCATGAATGAATAGCTGAATATGAAAATATATTCATTTATATCATATTGCGAGAATTGAAGTGATCACTATCCGCCTCTACTTTCACAACTTCTACTTCTACAACTTTCACCGGCGATGAACATATATCTCTTATCCAGCCTTCTCAATATCTTCTCCATCAAACACGCGAAAAAAGCAGATACCAGTCAGCTAGCTATACAATAGGAAATACATGCTCCGTAGTTCGCGTGGACATAACTTTTTTCTTATCCTAATAAGATTTGAATCGCAGAGCAACGAACCATATCTATAACTCACGGTATCGCGCCCTAGACTCAACAATGTATAATGTATAATGTACAATGTATCATGTATAATGTATAATGTAAAATGTATAATGTATAATGTAGTGTGCTCCAGCCGTTTTCATCCCCTCGGGTGAACGCAACTAGGAACCAGATGATAATTAATCACCCCAATGGTATTGTTGTTATAGGCTGAAATCATTTGCCTTTGTCGTAGAAGCTATGAGTGAGGGTCTATTTCGAAGTTCGATAAGGAAAACGCACAAGTTGTTCGTACCGACGGGACTGTGACCTCGAGGAGCGGAGCCTCCGTTCATGGTTGTTCTCAGATTATGTATATATATATATATATATATATATATATATATATATATATATATATATATATATATATATATATATATATATATATATATGTATATATATATATATATATATATATATATATATACATATATTGTTTATACAAAGATTGATTACTCCTGCGGCTGACTAGCAACATATGCACGTTCCTATCTCGGCGACCATATTTGACATTTACAGATAGAATCCGAGCGAAGCATTCCATATTATCACTGATAAGCTATATATATATATATATATATATATATATATATATATATATATATATATATATATATATATATATATATATATATATATATATATATATATATATATATATATATACATATATATATGTATGTCGAATGGGGTGAAACTACCCTGTTCGCAAAGCAGTGTGAAGCTAATGCTGAGACACAAATATATACGCCTTTTCAACGTTGAGCTACATATTTTGGTGATATTATCTATGGTCAGACGCAAGGTATTGCTTCATCGGACTGGAATTAGATTTGAGATTGGTTTCAATATAGATTTGATCAGTCCAGGATGTTTGTTCCGGTTAGTTTGGGTCGGGTTAATTGAGTTGGTTAGATGAGGCTGATTTGACTCAGTTCAAGCTGAGCGCAACAGCAACAACAACAACAACAACAACAGCAACAACAACAACAGCAACAACAACAACAACAACGACAACGTATGCATGTATTGATATAGACTGATGGTCTGACAAACAGCGACTGCCGGTTGGATGATTATGAACCGGATGTGACGTGAATCTCCCTGGTGTTGTTAGGAGTGTACAAAGAGGATTGAGATTAATGGAATCAAGTTCAAAAATACTTTTTCGAACATATATTGAATGTTCAACAAGGAAAAATGTATATGTTTCACAAACCACATCCGTCAAGGATACATATTGAATAGAGACTCATCGCCCCCAAATTTCCACTTTTGCCAATCTCAAACGGTTGTGGAGACAACCGAAATCCGTGACCCATTTTATCGACTGGGAGAACGCAGTAGATCCGTTGTAATAAGATGAGTGAGATATTCGTATAGAATGTACTCTGGTTCTAGTGCTAGGACTGTTCACCTGGATTTCCAAATTATTGCAAACCGTTTGTACACATTCATTCGTTCATCCATATGATTCATCTCTGAAACCTGTGGATATTGATTGACAAACTTCAACCTCGATATTAGTGAATGATGCCAATACGATATTTTATTCTCTGATGAACAACCGATTCAAATCCCATCAAATTAAATGCGATGACGTGATAAAACACTTCCAACAGTCTATGTAGAACCCATGTTTGACGGATGAAACAAAAGTATTTATAGTTAAACTCAAAGCTATTCTTATTGAGATTTTTGAAAGTTCCCGACTTTTTTCGGGAATCATCATCAAATCGATTCTGCTCAAGAAAGTTTTCTATTTATTTTCATGACAACAATGTCCAAAGAAGGTTTTCAATTCGATTGATTACTTTTTAGACCTGTACGTCGTGTACAAAATTACAAACTGAAAAAAAACGGCACGTTTTTTCATCTGTTTGTGGAATGTAAGTTTTCTCTCAGATTGATATTTTCTCTAGAGATATTGAGATCGCCCTCTTGGTGTTCTCGCCGAACGATCCTACCTTGTCATTATCAGCATCATTTGGTGACCTTTGACTCTGCTTCAAGGTGATCAAGCTGATGGAAGAATGAGAATAAAAGAACGTCGACCAATCGCTGAGACATATTCATCCGAACGAATAAATATTCCAGACGAATAAACAAACAGAGTGATTGTGTTTGTTCGATGCTCGTTGCTTTGTCTGTATTTATTATGTATATACAAATATAAACATTCACGGCATATTTCTTTGTATGAAGTACAAGATCGAAAAATGAGACGGATAATATTTGTTCGGAAAATATGTCTGAATATTTAAAGCTGATCAATATCAGAGAGTACATTTTGTATGTATGATTTTGTAGAAGTAAGCTTACCAAATGTTGAATATTCCTTGTTCTATCAAATGAGGAACTGCCTGAAGACTGCTCTGTCGAATATTAGACATATACTCACATACACAGAGATACGATGAACCAAGATGCATTGATGTTCACAAGAAACTGACAAAGTTAGCTCACATTGCATAAATGTGAAACGTATGAGCATACAGCTGGAGAAGCAAGATGCTTGGCTGTAAAATTTCTCAATTATGGACTATAAGTTGAATTTTTTTCGCTCATGACATCTTGTAAGTGTTGAAAAGAATTGTGTTTTCCCCGTGTTGGAATTTTCATATCCCATACCACTCGGATATTAGCATGAAAAATGATATTTCGCTAAATCGACTCTCATGTATTTTTCTATTGAATATTCATCTCAGTATAAACTTAAACGACTGAGGAAAACCACAAAACAGCTCAGTCAGGATGTGTGGGTCTACCGGTGGTTGGAAAATATTTCTCAAGCTCCATTCACAGCGTAACACTTACAAAACGCGTGAAACACTAACGCGAGAAATGTCTGACTTATGGGTTGCCATTGGTCTAATCACAACCACCATTGACTCTAACGCTTAGATGAACGCGAACATAAGAGCCTGCAAGCTCCAAGCTTCCATGTTTACGTTATCGTCAAACACAAGAATCAGCCAATAGAAATCTCAAATCTCGTATAACAATGCGAGACAGGTGGAGGGTGAACCGAACTACCTGGGCTGTTCGCCAAATTTGGTTTGACAGTTTGAGGGAACATTAACAATAGAAATAACCTATGAATTCCAATTGATTGATATTTTTGTGTTCAACGTCAGTGTAGATGTCTATGTTCAATTTCATATTTTTTTCATCCTTCGGTTATTATCATTTTTGATACAATATAATTAAGAATTGAGTCCAACATGATTTCAATCATGAACATAAATATTATTAATACACGATATGTTGGTACACAGAAAAAGAACACGGAGAAGTGATTATTTTAGAATGTACATAGTAATTGAGTGTGATTATGAATCAATTGATGAAGTTGAAAATTAACAATATTGAAAATGATAAATATAGACGGATTGGTGGACAGTTTGAATTGTGTGTTTCCGTCATAAGTGGAGCGTTAGTGTGACACAATGATATAAGTTTTGTGTTGCAATGAGAATGAACCCCAATCGTATTCATGTAGACTTTATCCAGTGACAGTCGCTTGTGAACAGTGTTTATACAATCACAAGCCGTTTATTACGTCATTCCTATCATTATCTTTGTGCTGGGGAAACTTTCTGCTCATCTTCCTCTCATAATTAGTTGATTGAAACACAAGAACCGAGTTGATGGAATAACTTTCACATGACCTTGCTCTGTGTTGTCGAGGCGTTCTCAGTTTCCTCAGGGCCAAAAGTTTCCGCCATAGGGGAACTTCAAGATTGAAGGGATCAGAAGCAATGTGGACTAACCCAAAAGTCAAAACAAAACACTTCCAATGTGAGTTGGTCCGTTTTGCTCCAAAATATAATGGGGGCCAGAAAACTTGGCCCACATATTTAAACCTCTGAAACTAGTGTCAAAAAAAAAAAAATAATAATAATAATAATAACACAAAAATAACACAATACAAATGAAGTGGTTCGAATAGATCATTTTGAGAAAAAAATTGGGTTGGTCCACTTTGCTTCTAATCGGTTCAATTATGAATGGTCATGAAAGTTTGATAGTGTGAGATACAGAACTTAGAAATACATCACAAGATGTCGATATTAGTGTTGCAAATGCTGATTGATTCAATTCGATAGTAATAGATTAGAAAAGATAACTTGTATGGAAAAGTGAGACTCGATATTTCTTTCATAGATTTCCACCTCACAGCCACACAATAAATTGAAAATAGAAATAAAAAAATGGCTTAATCAGCTGAAAATGATGATGGAAATCTCCCACTTCCATATAATACATCAAACTCTGAAACTAATTCAGACTTCCCTTCCGCAAAATAAAATAGAGCTCGGTTAGTTATATAGAATGAATAGTTTTATATGGTTATAGTTTCATATAGTTATGTTATATATATATATATATATACAGTTTTATGGAGTGAATATAACACGTAAAGTTCTGTGAATGTTTGTCATGGGTCGACAGTGTTTTATACGATACTTCTCTGAATGGTGAGAAGCAGTGTCACTACAATAAGTTCAGTCTAAAAGTCACTGCGATCGTTTATATGCCACGCTGACACTGAAAATATCACACTCCGGGCACGATGTAGTGATATCAACCTATTTTATCATAATATAAAGAAGGTGCTCCGGATCCCATACTGATAACATGGAAGGCATTTGTGGTTTCTTGCGGTCATTTCAGAGCCAATCGTCCCAATTGCCGGTCGCGATTTAGCGGATTCCCTTGTGAACTAGATGTAAGTAAGAGTGGCTACGGTACCAGTGGCATTGTTGATCTAACAAAATCCATGATTCTCGTAATCCACTAGGCCGTGCATAGCATTGTTGAGTATTGTTGTTTCTAAATAGTTCGATATAAAAGCGTTAGTTGCGTTATAAGCAATCGGGACGATGGATTCAGATTCTGACCCCTGAAATATATTTCAACTTGAAGACCCGAGTTGGGGCACCTCCTTCATATTATGATGAAATAGGTTGGCATTACTACATCGTGCTCGCAGTAGGACCCCTCAAATTGATGAAACAAGAAATTGTCAAGAAGAAGTATGCGAAGAATTCCACTCGGTGTCATGCGAAAATTTAAATCCACTTAGCAAGTTTCTAAACTAGAATGAAATAATCTAATGTAAACAGTTCTCGAGCTTCTTGGAATGTTATTTCTATGTGATGAAGATAATATTATTCCACTTCTACTTTCTTTGTTGTCTCATCCATTGTGACTATCTCACTCTTACACCATGCCTGGCTTGTTATTGTTATCTCACTCTCTTTGTGACTATTACCAGCAACAATAGGTCTACCCGTTCTCAAAGATTCACGGAGCTTCCAGTGCAATAATATGTCAACTGGCTTACATTAATCACCACGTTAAAACAATGTGTGCTTGATATTTTAATGACTAGAAAGTAAGAAATGCGGTTGACTATGTACAGTATCTCCAGATGAGACGGTGTCAAAGTTCATCCTTACAAATGAGATGAGATGAAGATGTTGATGGTGTTAAAAATTAATTATAAGTGAGAGAATGAATGTTACGACAAATTTTCGAGACGTTCGTTGTGATAAATTGGTTCAGAATTCAATTTTGATCATATCAGATTCAACGGCGTACTGTACTGATGACCACGATCTATTGGCGACGGTATATGATATATATTATCGGAGAGTGATGAGATAAACGGTTATCCTATTGGATGTTTTTGGATAGTGTTGGTAGTAGGTCGTGACCTGTTATCAGGAAATCATTTCAGTATTTACTTTCTTACCTTCTTACTGTTACCTTCTTTGTATACTGTTCATTACTTCTAAAATTAATTGCTTCTGTGTTAAAGTTTTGAACTCCAAGTATTTATTTGTATTTATTTATTTTTTGTGCCCTTCAAGAGGCCTATAACAATGTATGAAATGAACAATGTAATTTCTGTAACAGAATGAAGTGAATTTTTTAATTTGAAATGACAGAAGGAAATCCCGAGAAAAAAAATACTGTCAGAATGGTCAACCATGACGGAAATCAAACGCCAGTCCCCTGAATAACGGTTCAGTATATACCACTCAGCCACTCGTCTCAGCTCAAGTTAGTTGTAAAAGATTGGGTTGATCAGTCAGTTAAATTAGGTTGATTGCATTCAATTTGGGGTAGGCGCAACAATAGCAATAACAACAACAAAAACAACATCCACATGTGGTGACATATACCGATGGTCCGAATAATAAAGGCCATGCCTATCCGACACTGAGACCCCATATCATCAATACTAAAGAAGTGTTGATTAGGCTCATTTATTAAGACTTAGTTCTACGAAACTGGATTTAGCAATAGTTAGTGGATTCACTTGTTATCAACATTGCTTACATATGTTATTCTCGTAGCTTTAACTGATAATTAGTGGATTAGCACCCCAACTATAAGATTGGTAAAACGCCCCAATAAGAGTACAAAAATACCATTGGTTACCAAGGGTGATAATCAGCTGATCCACTAATCATCGCTTAATCAACACATTTATTATTCGTAAAACGGGACCTGAATCTGTTTTCGCATCACGTGTTTTCATGTGGTTCAAATTACGGTCTGTTATGACCGCGGATAAGAATAGTGCCGTGTCCACACAGTACAGACCTCCGTTCGGACCGCATGAAATGGACCCCAGTGCAGGGTAGGGTTGAAACCATGGGCGGTAATCACCCAGGGTCAGATAGTTCACTCTTTTCACTTCTCTACTGAGACAATGCTATTTGAAAACCAGGATCGTCCTTCAGATCGATAAGTGAACATTCAAATATGTAAACAATCTCTCTGTTGAACTGTGGTACAGTCTGTGATCAAATCTCAGGGTCGATGCCCTGGGTTGAGACCACGGATTCACTAGGGAAAGTGTGAGAACAGCTTGAGAGAATAATAACAGAGCACGCGTCTGAATACCGATATGACCGACGAAGAGTACGAATATAATGTCAACAAAGTTGAAATTATCCTAAATGGCATTATTGAAATATGGGCGCTCTTTATTCTGAAACTTTTAACAAGTTCAACTACGATACTGAGATGAGTAGGCGATTGGTTGTAACATTGAACCGTCATTCAGGAGACCGGGGTTCGATTCTTGCCATGGTCGACCATCTCGACAGGGGTTTTTCGTGATTTTTCCTTCATCATTCAGGTCAATACCGGAATGATTTCTCAGCAACAGTTCACGACCGACTTATCCCCACCATTCGAGAACACTCAATATGATAACCTCTCATATCATCATCTCATATATCATTCACCGACGTCAGTATATCGTAGTCATCAGAAGAGTGCGTCGTTGTACCTAATATGAATTGAGGAACAAGTTCAAATTGTTCTATAGAATACGCACGATGTAGGGATACCAACCTATTTCTTCATAATATAAAGGAGGTGACCCAACTCTCACTCTGCTAACATAGAAGGCATTCGTGGTTTCTTGCGGTCATTTCAGAGAGAATCGTCCCGATCGCCTGTCGCGATTTAGCGGATCCCCTTGTGAACTAGATGTGAATAAGTGTGGCCACGGTACCGGTGGCATTATTGAACTTACAAAATCTATAATTCTCGCAATCTACTGGGCCGTGTATAGCATTGTTGAGCATTGTTGTTTCAAATAGTTTGATATCAAAGCGATAGTGGCGCTACAGGCAAGTGGAACGATGGACTCAGATTCTGACCCCGGAAATACTTCACTTTCAAGACCCGAGTTGAGTCACTTTCTTTATATTATGATGAAATAGGTTGGTATCACTACATCGTGAAATATGATTTGAAAATCGTCCATTTTTCAATTACATCGCAGCTGACCTTGACTTGTGTGTTCGATTTGTTTCAGGATCGAGCCAGTCGGTGGAGATCTCCGCCTTCTTGATGGCGGCCACTGCCCTGGTGTTGTGGAGCTAGCGGTGCGAGCAGCACTCCGCTGTCTAGACTGACCTTCACTGAGCTTAACATGACGTATTTGTGTGTATGTATGTGTGTGTGTGTGTGTGAGTGAGACAAAGACAGTCGGTAGTATTGTTGAAGAAGAGAGAAGAGATTACTGAACCTCGTGTGAAATATCGCGTGTGGACAAATATCGTCTCGATAATATTATGTAAAACTATGACAGATCAGTGATATTGCAATAGATAGTTATAGTCTATCTAATCAATCTGTAGCAAGTGTTGGAGATTTTGTAGTTGACTCTCATATTTTCCGGTGACAAGGTGGGTATATGAATATGTCGATCATCTCTACAGACTTCATTGGACTCACACACTGTTGCATTTTTTTTAGAAATATATGATAATCAAATTGACTGAATTCTGAAAATGATTTCCGAGCGTTATGAGTTAGAATGATGTACATTACATACGTCAAAATTCAGAGTTGAAAAAAATTATGCCATCATTCAAATAATCGTCTTTAGTGAGAATGTGAATATCAAAAATGACTGTAAGTTTCAATTTGATAGATTTCTGAAGCGATTTGGCAACGTCGCACAACAACCCTGCTTACCTGGTCACAAACTTGCCCCAAACTGCAAGACAGAAGAGTTACTTTGTTACTGTTTAGTTCGGATTAACATGTTTCCCTACTTAGCTGTTGAGCTTATCGAAGAGATATTAACACTCGCTACAGATTGGTGAGATGAACTATATACACTTGTACCCAAGAGAGAGAAGGGTCATCTACCAACATAACAAACACAAATATGAGCTTCATATGTTTGTACCTGTGGTATTACCAGGGTGTTACCATTTTTCCGAACTAGATTTACAATGAGAAATGCAACAGCATATTTCGAAAACGTTATATTATAAAGGTTGAGTAAAATTATGTAATCACCAAAGATTCATGAGAATTATCCATTCGGTAGACCTACTCTATTGTGATTAGGTACAGATGTTGGAGGACAACAGAACCCTTAAACTGGACTTCGATTAATAATGACGCTACTCCTTTTTTCCACTTCTGGAGAGAACTCGAAATCATCATCTCAAAACCAAAAACCATTATTGATATTTGCGTAATCCAAGGAAAATGAGACGTATGACGTACCCATCATGATTTCTGTATGGAGACATGAACAGAATCAACTAATGTCCACGTCACGACTTAGAAAAGAACCGAGTCCTGGAGGATAAATGAATAATCTATCCTTTCTGAAATAAAAATGATAATTCCTCAGTTTTCTCTGGAATTGAGGAAATCATCATCATTAAAATTCATCAAAATCTGGTTGCATGGTTGTATTGTCCCTTAAATATGGATGTATTCATGGAAAGGGATGATAATTTTTGAACAGATTCCACCGAGCAAATTGACTGCGTTCATTATAAACAGAGACGCAGATTGGTTGAATCGATTCGGCTGGAATAAGTCGTTAGTTCCGTATCGATAATCGATGAGAACGATCGAGTCTCGAGACGCTTCGAGACATGCGGTTTCGAACTGTCAAATTGCATCTGACATCTGTGATGAACCAGGAAAAATGTTGGACGAACATCCGTATTTCCAGGTCAATAATACGGAGGTGCGAACAAACAAATGTGACCGCCATTTCCCGAATCCCCGAATGATGTTGATGAATGTATGAAGAACATCGTGATCAGTATTCGATATTTGAACTCTTCCAGATTTAATCAGCTCGGCAAAACGTTGCACAGCTTCATGATGAAACTGATATCGACAAAAACTGGTCGATTCTGGAATCGTTTTATGTTATCATTTTCATTCTCTCATTACATCGTCGAAATATTGATATACAATCAAAGTGTCCCAATCAAAGCTAAAGAACGAATCTTCAAAACCATTAAAAAGCAGAAACTCTTGGTTGCTGTGAGAATTTAAGTAGGTCTCGTGACAAATATGAATGCATATCTCTGGAGTATTCTCAATTGAAAACAATGAACTTTGACACCGAGACTGCGCTGTATGTGGCCATGTTTCTTCGTCACTGACGGGAGTCTTCCATTTTCAGGAAGTCAGGAACACATTATGAGTATAAACTGCTATTGTGATATATCTGGAACTCACCGACATTGTCACCGACAAAAGTAGACCAAACACACGGATGTTGATATCTTCCACTTTGAACCAAGTCTCTTGGGCAATCTTATAACAATGTTTGTGATGCTAAAACAAAATATTCTGAAATTGTATTAATATCAGCTCCACTGTGGGTAGAACTGCGCTCGAAGGTTGTATGCTGCTCCCAAGGCCCTGCCAAGAAGATACCACGTGGTGCCATTGTTGTGAACAGCTGACTGAGAAATGTGCCAAGTGTGATCATTGAGAAGTGTTTATGTGGTTTGGAGTTACCCGCAGATTGGTACTTCCCCCTCTTCCTCCCCTCTTCCCCCACCACGTGCTTCTCATTAAGATCTCCCTCCGCGTACATGTGGAAACTCTTAGAGACATAACCTTGTTTGCTTTAGTAGATAGGGTGCACCTGTTGTCACAAACTTTACGGTAGGGAAGAACCGAAACCTAAAAATGTTGTCGGAAACTGTTTACTACAATATTGTAAGTTCAAAAATGCTCGATGCTGAAAAAAATACTCGACCCATAACCGATCGCTGAAGACTTTCATATGGTATTCAGTGATTATAAGGAAAAAGCTCTGGCGTTATTCGAGCTTGATCTCCCCAGCAATGAGAGCAGACGCAATATCCAATGCGCAACAAGGGGATGCAGGAAAACATACAAGTTGAATGTGCACTTCTTTCCATGATCGAGTGGAGAGATCGGATACTTTACGTGGCCCAAGTTACTGGTCTTCGGTTCTGTATTAGCGCCGCCCCTACCGTTTGACTTGTGACAACAGTTTCACCCTAGTAGTGACGATTACTATATAGGTATCGCATTATACTCCTTGCAGGGCCACGTGCGTGGTCGTCGCTGATTGGTCGATGTAGTCACGTGATCCCTGAAGCTGTGCACTTGAATTTCTCTATCGTTGTTTCTTTGTAATAATCTTGATATGAGTTTGTTTGTAACAATGAAGTGTGATTGTTGAACTACCAGCTATAATAATGTTGTTCATTATATTATATTTATGTTGAGTTTGTGTGATAATGATAATTGTATTAGAATAACCCGTGTATTCAACTTTGAATGAATAAATTTGGAAATTACCTACTGTTAGCTAATAAAATTCCGATGAAAAGAATTGGATGTGAATTATTTACAACTGGGTTGAGGATCTTTCTTCAAAATTCCGAGTATTTTGTTCCATAACTGTGGAAAAATGGAGAGAGACCTGAAGTGTCAAAGCTCAAACTCAAACGGAACCTGAGGTGTGACATGAGGTGACAGGAAAACCATGAAAAGACCCTGTCATGTTGGTCAACCATGGCAAAAATAGAACGTTCATCTCCTGAATGACGGTTCCTTTTACTAATCACTGGGCCACACGTCTCAACATGTACGGTTGAGATCATATGAAATAATTTCGAAATCAAAATGTAGATGAAATCTACGCACATTAAACATTGTTAATCACAGTCTGCACTCAGAATGCGTCCTAATTGTAGACACTAATCATCACTAATTAATTAATCGATAATAAGTAATAAATCATGACTTGGACGTGAATAAGGTGACAAAAGAATTGATCATGTGCAATACATGAAAATTATATGGAAAAATGATTAAGTTTTTATTTTATTGATGTTTTTTTATTTAATTTTCATAGTCCATTTTCTCTTACAGATATGTTTCAAAATTTCGGACCACTATTTCTTTGAAATTATCAAAAAAAAATTCCATTGGATGTATAACTCAGTTTCTCAATCCAATTCAATTTGACCATTGTATTTATTCTCATCGATAATATCACATGACAAATGAAAATGGAATTACCACACACGGAGATAATAACAAAATAAATATACATACAGAATACCGGTAATATAAGAGAGATAAGGAAAACTGCCAGGAATGTGAAAAAAACTTTTCAGGATGCATTTTGATGTAGCTTGATCGACCACCTCACGTGACCGCAAGTGCCCGAGTAGCTGAATGAACAACTCCGAGAAAGTCATTCGCGATTGGTCGGTATTCGTAAGTGTAACAATGTCACGAAATAGTACCAATATGTAGATATTGAAGTTCTAGACCAACTGGCCCCACCTGGAAAAAAAATTCATTTCCTCTTTTCTCTTCCCCTTTTCTTTCCTCACACGTTTGTTTCATGTCTCGTTGGCATGCACCTCACGGAAACCTCTTGAACTAGAACGATACATTCGTACATATCATTAGTATTAATATCACTGATAAGTTAGTATTGTGTAGCTAATTCCCGAATCACACGCAATGACCGAATGACCCCACATATTCTGGTATTCTGTGGAAAATTTATCACGCATGTGTAGCTAGAGATATACTTCTGGGACTGGTGGAAAAAAATATTTGAAGAGAATCAGATATGTTTCCACAGAGAATGCCCTCATTGTAAAATATTTTATTTCATTTCATTTCATTAATTAGCTTTTTGTTTTACCATTAAATACGAGTTTCAATTAAAATCAATAACATAACAAGCAGCTCTCAAAAGTTGTCTGAATTGAATAACAATGATAATAATGATTAACCGAAATTAACAATATATGAAATAAGATGGTGGAATCATTGAAATGATGAGATTGATGGACATATAGGATCGTGACAAGTTTAAGTTGAATTGACAATAATACATGTAGGTGATGCTTTTAGATATAATATTTCAATAGAATTCCAATGATTGACTACAGACAGCTGAACTTTTCTCCGTCGTTCAATGAATATTCCCTCACAATATAAAAGCTATGGTGAATTAGAAACTTCTTAACATTGGGCTCAAAAGACGTTCTATTGCTAGCGAGCCTTTTCAACTTTTCTGGGAGTTTGTTATAAAGTACCGTCACTGCATGTACTGGGTATAATATTCAGTTATTTTACGTTTCAACTCAGCTGGGCGCAGGTTGTTTTTCTTTCTGGTATCATATGTACACACTTATTGGTTATGAGGTGATTAGGAGAATCAACTACAAATAGTAAAACATGTAAAATGTACCGTCCACCGACATTCCTGTGAATGTTAAAATATTAGGCTTTTTGAAATGTCCCTACATGAGGTTCTTCTACTGACATGGGCTGAATGTCTTATTGCTTCTTGCTGAGATATAAAAACCCTCACGGATATAAATTCTTCACGGATATATTGGAGCGGAAAAACAGAGAATGTGAACTCAAATCTCGGCACAAATCAGGATATTTGCTCTCATTTCTTTCGGAATTATGGTGAGATATTCTACCAGGAATATGAATGAAACTGATGATGTTCCATTATGAACTACTCCATCAGTCGCCTGAAAGATTCAATTTGTCTATGAATCATTTTTTCGGTGACTTAACACATCGCGAATGATTCACCGATGATTTCGGTGGTAACCACCCAACCTGACAATTGTTGGAGAAAAAGTATGATTTTATCATTTTTTTAGGTTGGATTATTTTGGATTAGATTGGATTTCTTCATTTATCCACAGGATTTTCCATTTGAAGTATTTTTTTCTCTCCATATTATTTTTTATTATTTTTTATTATTATTTTTTCATATTCATATGGTATTCATGTTTGTTCAGTATTGTTTCATATGTATATATATATATATATATATATATATATATATATATATATATATATATATATATTTATATATATATATATATATATATATATATATATATATATATATATATATATATATATGTTTGTGTGTATGTCTATGTGTGTATTTTATATAAATATATATACATATATATATATATATATATATATATATATATATATATATATATATATATATATATATATATATATATATATATAACCATACTCACTATATGTCTGTGGAATGTATCTGTATGAAGAAAATGGTTTTGTCCGGTTCAATATGAACATTATTCTATTTTTATCGCCCTTCAACTTCTCAAATTCATGTTCCTAGACTCGAGTATATTCTCTCAGAGTCACGGCTTCCCAGACTGCAAGACTGCCACTGCTACCAGGTCAAGCAAATTTGTGATGCTTTTAAAATGTCTTCAAGTCAGTGAATCCGGATCACAAAGTTGTGAGCAAAAACTTTTTTATTGTCTTATTTAATTTCCGGTTCGGTATTCAAAAGGAAATAAATGCAGCTCGGAGTCGTCGAGGTCGCGTAGAGCACTCGGAAAAGTTTTCACCGAATCAGATCATCTTTTACTGCCGTTCAGATAAGTCGGGAAACACGTAAAAGAAGAAACGAGTTCAGTCGGAGTGAGAAAGGTTGCGAGATTGGATAGTCTTTTCGGCTGATCGCGTCGTCGAGAAGTTGATATTGTTTTTTTCCCGTTTTTGTCCGGTGTGATAGATACGGGGGCAATTAAAATCGATCGAATGAGCGAAGCGAATACTCGATTTCATCTCAATTTGAAAAACGAACATGAATTTTTTTTCGCACTCCACAGGTCAAACGAGAGTGAGAATCCAGCTCAAACCTGGAATACACACACGTGTCGTCATCCAATCCGATATTGTCAAATTGAAAGCGCAATCGGTGGCACCACTCTGAGAAACAGAATTCCGAAGTATTTGGAAATATCCATACAAACTCCCAGGCAACAACTGTCCTCACACATATATATACATGTATATATATATATATATATATATATATATATATATTCATATATTCATATTTATATATATATATATATATATATATATATATATATATATATATACATATTCATATATATATATATATATATATATATATATATATATATATATATATATATATATATATATATATATATATATATATAGAGAGAGAGAGATATATATATATATATATATATATATATATATATATATATATATAATTATATATATATATATATATATATATAAGATAGTAGGAAAGATGCTGTCGTAATCTATACTGTAGAAACCATTCCGGCATTAATACAGACTACAGATGAAAACCACAAGAGAACTGTCGAGATTTGAAGATGAACGGTGGAGAGGATCGATTCAGGTCCTATATATATTCCCCTCACCCACCGGATCACATGAAGCGAGCGCGTTAGCTACTGAACTAACTGTGATGATCAGCTAACAACTCAAAGAAGTGACAGTTAATTCCTAATCTTGCCGATATTCTGCTGAATTATTGTTTCTCAAAGATGCAGTTGAATTTTTTTATCCTGAACCTCGTCCTGAAAATGCATTCTACCCTGAAAATACAACAGCAATACCAATATAACGGTGATATTTGTGTCTGTCAAATTGGTATACGACTTTCCTAAATTGTGGATACAAGAAATAGGCAGCACCTATAGATACGCATTTCTCTCAGTGGTAATAACAGTAGGCCTACGCATGCGTGAGTGCCTGACAATAACCTGAAAAAACTAAATAACCTGTTCATTCCGACCCAATCGACCTAGCCCAACCAAACTAACCTCAACTTCTAAGTAAATATTCATGAATACTTTTTTTCACCAAAAACCTTAGGAATCAAGGTTTTCGTGCAAAAAAATCGTGTATTGGGAGAAAAATGATCTCACTGTCGATGCCTCTTCGAACTCTGACACTAATTAATTCATGTATATGGCCACTTTGTGAGAAGAATAACCAGAGGAACAGCAGGGCTATTCGAATATCTCACAAAAGTTCACGTGAGTGTTTATTCAAAAATACCACTGTGTTATTAATTCAAACTAAATACACATTTATGACTTCAGTGCAATCTTCTCTGTTATATTCTCAAACGCATTGCGACTTATCTAGATCAGTTCTCGTATTTATACACAGTTATCTCTGATCACGCTTAACTCAAACAATTATTTCTTGTTTTAAAATGAGTCAGATAATTATGCAAGAACGAGGTACTAATTCGATATAATGCTCGGTGTAATGAATGCTTTGTGAAGTTCGCACGCACATGGGGCTGACGGTTTTCATTATCACTGGTCAAATACACTGATACGGAGAGAAAATTACAATCACAGCAGAAAAACATCCACAAAGCCCTTCAAGAAGCGTTCAGCTGTGGGTTGAAATAATTAATTATGAGTGAAATTTAGAATTCGGACGTCTTCCTGATACATGAAAAGTGATGAAGTAGTTGTTAGCTGAGCGCAGCGGAGATTCCATTCCACATACCGAAAAAAATGAGCTTGGTTTTTATGTTTTTTTTTTCTTTTTGTAATTTTGTACGCGGCATATGAGTCAGGAAAAAATACCTATCGACTCGAAACTTCTTCTACATATTTCTGTTATGCCGGAATGAGCTTAGATCTGCATTCAGATAAATCGATTGGAAGGTTTTTCCGGAAAATAATCGGAAAGTTTGAAAAATCCTAATGAGAATAACCCGGAGGAAAAAGACGTGAAAAACAAGAATATTTCGAAAGCTCTCAAATTCTTACCGAATATGAAAAATACCATCATTCACTTTTTCGGAGATTTTTGCAACAATCGAATAAGAAATAACAAAGAAAACGCAACAACAGTGTACATTTTATTGAATATTTGGATCAATTGGATTTGAAAAGTGTATATGCGACAGGTTGCAGCACGATAAATATGAAAAAGTTGCATGCAGGTGAGGTATTTAGCGTTTATAGTAATCCAAGGTCCGTAGATGTAAATTGAGCTGACAATTTATTTTTATTTCTAGATTTCCATACTTCTAAGCTCATCTCACAACGCGCATCCCGCGTTTTCCTAGTGGTTAAAAAAAACATTGAATGATAATATGTTGGATTCTACTTACAAAGTATGGAGTATTATTGATTACTAATAATTCCAAGTGATCCAGCTACATCAAGTGGCAAGAAAAAGTAGACAGTTGTACAAAATTGTGAGAAAAATACATGAGTAACCAGTATTGATGAGACACTTTTGATTCGGAAATTATTTTGGTCGAATGAAACAAGATATAGTATATTTTTTTTATTGATAAGTCCTTATTGATGATATCAATAGTACATAATGTGCAATCAAGAATGAATATCCGGTATTGACACCCCTCTGATTTTAACAATGCGAATTCTACCTGTTGGAGGACATCACAGCTCTGGGATCGGATTCTGACGAACAATAAAGATATTCATTCCCATCATTTTAGAGAGGACTATAGGAATCATCATCTCAATTCTCAAAATGAGGATTTTTCTGGTCCTTCTGAGACCATGAGTCATGCCATGCGCATCAGCGATGATAATGATGATTATTGTTTGCTTCAACGACCCCACCAATAGCTAGGTTATACGGGGGTACGAATGAGCAGGTGAAAATGAAACTGTATAGTGATGATTTGTGAACAAGCGCGTCTACAAAAGCCCGTGCCTTATGCGGGACTCGAACCCGCACTCAATAGTGACTTCGGTTACCGATTCTGTAAGAGAACGAATACAGAATCGAGTAATGTGTACGTCACGATTCATAAAAAATACCCGGTTCTAGATGGATTCTGAATCATCATTATTTCAAATGAGATGAATTTGAGAATCATTTTTTTTTCGAAATGATTCAAGGATTTCATCATAGATCCATGAGGTCAGTGACCCCCAACAAGAGCACAGATTCTGAACTTCCCATAACATTTAGTGCTCAAATAGTGCCCTCGGTTTTCACCAGTCTCACAATTGGTGCTCCCATAGTTTTTTTTATTATTTTTGTATTATTATCAGTTTTGTACATACAAATAAAAACACTGAACAGTCAAATACAATCCTCAAAGTCTCCAAGGGAGACTTGACTGTGGGAAGAAAAAAAATATATCATATCAGTATATTGCTCAAGCTCTAGATTCTATACATTAGTTATGTATGGTGATCGAGAAAATATAAACATAATTGATAAATTGAGTGGTAATAAAGAATATAAGTAGAAAAGAAGAAGAAATATGATCTACACGATTCTGCACGATCTACACGATCTACACGATTCACAAAAGAATGATTCGAAATCACACTGATTAGGAGATTGACTATAATATCACGAAAGATACAATAACAAAAATATCAAAGAAAAATGAATATGTGATCTACCAATACATAGAATGCGAATGTGAGAAATTTAACCTTGAGGTGGCTTGGTTGATGAGTCATGTAGTGAAGAATATATATAAATACATTCAATTATACAATAAAGCATAATATACTAAATGAGGAACAACATTATCAACAGCATGGGTGTCAAAAAAAAAAAAAAAAAAGGTTTCAAGTCATAATTATCACTTACCAGATACGAAACATCACATCAAAATAATAGCAATGTGAATTAAATCTGATGGAAGACCAAAGATCATAAAAAAAAAACTTATTGGAGATACAACAGAAGAATGGTAAAAGAAGCAAAAGCAGCATAAAATAAATTAAGCATACATTATTTTATTGATTAATCATGTTTCAATTTCTAGTTTGACACTTTTATAAAAAAAAAATCACGTTAATCAGAAGGAATCTGATTGGAGTGGCCGAGATAATGAGATACCGAACAAATCTGGCGAAGGAAATGTAAGGGAGTGAGGAGGGGGGAGGGGATGCTGCGTTTAGGCAACACCCAACCCACATTCTTTTCTCGATATTTCGGGAACTAAGAGAGCACCAATCGTAGAACTGTTGGCAATCGAGGTCACTATTCGAGTACTAAATGTTGGGAACTCTCATAATAAGTGCTCTCATTGGAGGTGCTATCTTAAACGACTTTTAAATTATTCAATTTCAACATCCCATCGTGTCTATCGTATTATCTGTTAATCCAATATATTTTGACGATGGAGACACTAATTAAGTGCAATTAAGTTCCATTCGACTTAATTGCAAATTGAATAAGGATCTTATAAACGATGTCATTTGTATCCGAATGCCATCGCCGAGGTCGTGGAGTAATCATGAATTGCTATGACAACGGCACGTGGAAGAAGCTTGTTGGCAAACCGTGAAAACATCCTAGCTAGAAGTTGAGAGAATGAATCTGTGATGAAAAAGAGAAGATGGAAAGAAGATGCATCAATTTCAGGGAGCAATCGGAGCGTTCAATTTCCGAAACAATCGAAAACAAAAGAGATCATTTCATTTCTGTTGTATGATTCGAATCCTTGCTCATTCTGTTGGCAGTCATGTGGCTGACCACTTTGTTGTCCATGGTTAGGAGATCGACCAATCATATATTGTTATCATGTTGCTCTATTTTGATGAAAACCCTCGAGTAGTGTAGCTACCCACATCGTAATATTCTGTGTCAAAGTAACATTTCTTGGTTGAATGCACTACCTTTTGTACATCACTCCTCAAACAGTAAAATGTTGAAACGCTATCTCTTCTACTATGTTTTCACTTACACCTATTTTCTCATCACTTTATGACCCGGTTTTTATCACCTCAATTGTTCGAGTCATGAACATTCGCATAGATTCACCAAGAGACGTTAATGAATACATAAATGAAAAAATGAATGAACAATCGCAGTGGCTTTCCGTTCGAATATATTGTAGCTTCATTCATCCACATCATTGTTGTTGGTACGACATTCAATACGGAAAATTGTGGAGTTTGAACAAAAATCTTGAGTTGGGAGTCAAACCGTGGACACCAAGCAGCGATACAAACAATAACGCCACATCGTCAAATATCCTCTATATTGAATAGATGGAAAAATCATTCTCATTACATCGCACTGAACACTTTGTTGAAAAATCGAGCTCACATATAGGCCTATATAATTATTATTCATATAGGAAAAAAAGTTTCCAACGGAGTGCATGAAAGATGAAAAAAATTTCGATTCAATATATTTTAGAATCCATTCATCCACAGTTTTTTGAACATGTATTCGAGAGAAGACTACGCAGCTACCTAATTCAAAAAGGTTGGATGAGTTTT
>OZ023326.1:7653906-8063906 GCA_964007535.1 Brachyptera risi
AATTGTTACTCCAACCACTCAATTCTGAAATGTTACTGCTATGGAACCCCTCTAGCTATACATATCAACCTATATACCCTGCATGTTCATGATTCTATATATTCACTATACCAGTACAATAAAACATCGCCAAAAAAAAATCGAAAACTCCATTTTTACAAAACCATGCGAATTTCATATGGGTTAACAAAAACAAAAACAAAAACAGTCAACCGCATCGGGATAGAAATAAAAACACAGCGGACATTTTTATTATAACCCTAATTTATTCGACTAGATTATGTCGTCATCAATTTCAGGCTATCTGTTCGGGATGTTTTTATTCTCTTCACACTCCTCTCTGGCGGTAATTATTTGAACCAGCAGTGAGATGACAACGGACGTTTGGGTCATATACCTAGGTCACGCGAGACTGTTGAATATTCACAAACTTTCTGTACAATAGACATACATGTTCCGAGCGACCGTCTCCCCTATCACATAGCTCTAGCCCTCGGGTGGTTCGCGCCTTCATATCTCCCGTTTATTGTATCCACGAGTTAATATGCAGGCTCCGAGCGACCGTCCTCGCTACTCCACATCAATAACGCGCGGGTATTTCAAGCCTTTGAATCTCCTGTATCATAATCGTATTCACAAGATAATATGCGGGTTACGAGCGATCGTCCCCCCTATCACACACCATTATCACACGGGTGTTTCGCACCTTCACTCCACCTATATCCCTTGTATCCACGAGAGAAGGTTCAGATCGGCCGTCCCCCCTATCCCACAGCACTAGCCCTCGGGTGGTTCGTGCTTTCATCTCTCGCGGACACAAGCACACCGGCCATGCAGTATGTATATGTGGATGACAGTAAGGCAATCAACAACCAAGCTATTGTATGAATTAATCACGGTCAATGAACCTGGAGGCTAGAGATAATAAACCGGAGCCTGTCAGGATTCGTGCGAGGCTATAGGACCGTTTACTGATCAACATTTCCAGCACGGAAATTATTCGAGTCTATTATAACTGTCTCATTATTACTTTGGATTGGGGTTGTTAATACGCAACTCATACTAATCCCTAATCAGTTTCTCTATATTGGGTCTAAACGATGCACTATAATGATAATTGAGATTTATTGGCGTCGAATGAATGATCAATGAGATGATGGGATGATGAGATGAAGGTTTCTCAGGTATTGGGAGAATAGTGGGAAGAGAGCGGTCGTGGCCCATTTTGTAGGAATCATCCTGGCATTAGCCTAGACTATACAGGGAAACCACGGAAAAACCCTGTACAAATTGACGATGCCGAGGATCGAACCGGGTCCGATATGCCCATTCAACTTCCGGGTCACACGAAGCAAGTGCTCTTCTGGAAACAACTAGAAATCGTTTCTCTTCGGAACCATTTCTATAACTTCAACAAATTTCTCAATTCAAAGTCACACTAGAATCAGAGATACATATCATGTGTCTTCTTCAATCATCTCTTCCTGTAACTAATTTCTATATCCGGTTCCTAAGTTTTGATATCTCACATTCATTTTTATGATGTGCACATTTTTTGACCAATGAATGAAATCAAACAATCGCATTGACGAGAAAAAATATTAAATTACCAAATTATCTCAATCGTCTTTTTCATTCTCCTCACTCAAGTTCTTGTACCCTTTTCCTCTCTCTCACTCCCCCTCTCCCCTCCCTTCCACCACAAGCAATGGTCCGAAACGACCACTTCACCTCGTCTCAACTCATATCAGAGACAGACAATATATCCAGTCACCTCGAAGTGATATAATATCAACTCTATAACTCGGCGTGAAATGCTGATGAGATGATCTCGGTGACGAGATATCCATATGGACCGCTATGAGGATAGAGTTGCCATGGAGACTGCTTGAGTGTGATGCATTATTAAACCGATTAGACTATCATCATGTGGGTTTGTCTAGAGAAAGAGAAGGAATCGTGATTACCGTCATTAGGAAAAGAGCATAATTTCACCCGCCAGACACGCAACATCACCCTTGTGGTGCCCTGAACAACACCAGGTGATTACAGTCATTGAGAAAGGAGCATAATTTCACCCTTCACACCCTCAACATCACCCTTGTGGTGCCCTGAACAACACCACGTGATTACCGTCATTGAGAAAAGAGCATAATTTCACCCTCCAGACACGCAACATCACCCTTGTGGAGCCCTGAACAACACCACGTGATTACAGTCATTGAGAAAAGAGCATAATTTCACCCTTCACACCCTCAACATCACCCTTGTGGAGCCCTGTACAACACCACGTGATTACCGTCATTAAGAAAAGAGCATAATTTCACCCTCCAGACACGCAACATCACCCTTGTGGTGCCCTGGACAACACCACATGATTACAGTCATTGAGAAAAGAGCATATTTTCACCCTTCACACCCTCAACATCACCCTTGTGGTGCCCTGAACAACACCACGTGATTACCGTAATTGAGAAAAGAGCATAATTCCACCCTCCAGACACGCAACATCACCCTTGTGGTGCCCTGAACAACACCACGTGATTACCGTCATTGAGAAAAGAGCATAATTTCACCCTTCACACCCTCAACATCACCCTTGTGGTGCCCTGAACAACACCACGTGATTACCGTTATTAGGAAAATAGCATAATTTCACCCTCCAGACACGCAACATCACCCTTGTGGAGCCCTGAACAACACCACGTGATTACAGTCATTGAGAAAAGAGCATAATTTCACCCTTCACACCCTCAACATCACCCTTGTGGAGCCCTGTACAACACCACGTGATTACCGTCATTAAGAAAAGAGCATAATTTCACCCTCCAGACACGCAAAATCACCCTTGTGGTGCCCTGGACAACACCACATGATTATAGTCATTGAGAAAAGAGCATAATTTCACCCTTCACACCCTCAACATCACCCTTGTGGTGCCCTGAACAACACCAAGTGATTACCGTCATTGAGAAAAGAGCATAATTCCACCCTCCAGACACGCAACATCACCCTTGTGGTGCCCTGAACAACACCACGTGATTACCGTAATTGAGAAAAGAGCATAATTTCACCCTTCACACCCTCAACATCACCCTTGTGGTGCCCTGAACAACACCACGTGATTACCGTCATTGAGAAAAGAGCATAATTTCACCCTCCAGACACGCAACATCACCCTTGTGGTACCCTGAACAACACCACGTGATTACCGTCATTAAGAAAAGAGCATAATTCCACCCTCCAGACACGCAACATCACCCTTGTGGTGCCCTGAACAACACCACGTGATTACCGTAATTGAGAAAAGAGCATAATTCCACCCTCCAGACACGCAACATCACCCTTGTGGTGCCCTCAACAACACCACGTGATTACCGTCATTGAGAAAAGAGCATATTTTCACCCTTCACACCCTCAACATCACCCTTGTGGTGCCCTGAACAACACCACGTGATTACCGTAATTGAGAAAAGAGCATAATTCCACCCTCCAGACACGCAACATCACCCTTGTGGTGCCCTGAACAACACCACGTGATTACCGTCATTGAGAAAAGAGCATAATTTCACCCTCCAGACTCTCAACATCACCCTTGTGGTGCCCTGAACAACACCACGTGATTACCGTCATTGAGAAAAGAGCGTGATTTCACCCTCCAGACACGCAACATCACCCTTGTGGTGCCCTGAACAACAACTCGTGATTACCGTCATTGGGAAAAGAGCATAATTTCACCCTCCAGACACGCAACATCACCCTTGTGGTGCCCTGAACAACACCACGTGATTACCGTCATTGAGGAAAGAGCATAATTTCACCCTTCACACCCTCAACATCACCCTTGTGGTGCCCTGAACAACACCACGTGATTACCGTTATTAAGAAAATAGCATAATTTCACCCTTCAGACCCTCAACATCACCCTTGTGGTGCCCTGAACAACACCACGTGATTACCGTTATTAAGAAAATAGCATAATTTCACCCTTCAGACCCTCAACATCACCCTTGTGGTGCCCTGAACAACACCACGTGATTACCGTAATTGAGAAAAGAGCATAATTCCACCCTCCAGACACGCAACATCACCCTTGTGGTGCCCTGAACAACACCACGTGATTACCGTCATTAAGAAAAGAGCATAATTTCACCCTCCCGACACGCAACATCACCCTTGTGGTGCCCTGTACAACACCACATGATTACAGTCATTGAGAAAAGAGCATATTTTCACCCTTCACACCCTCAACATCACCCTTGTGGTGACCTGAACAACACCACGTGATTACCGTTATTAAGAAAATAGCATAATTTCACCCTTCAGACCCTCAACATCACCCTTGTGGTGCCCTGAACAACACCACGTGATTACCGTCATTGAGAAAACAGCATAATTTCACCCTCCAGACAAGCAACATCACCCTTGTGGTGCCCTGAACAACAACACGTGATTACCGTCATTGAGAAAATAGCATAATTTCACCCTCCAGACACGCAACATCACCCTTGTGGTGCCCTGGACAACACCACATGATTACAGTCATTGAGAAAAGAGCATATTTTCACCCTTCACACCCTCAACATCACCCTTGTGGTGCCCTGAACAACACCACGTGATTACCGTTATTAAGAAAATAGCATAATTTCACCCTTCAGACCCTCAACATCACCCTTGTGGTGCCCTGAACAACACCACGTGATTACCGTCATTGAGAAAACAGCATAATTTCACCCTCCAGACAAGCAACATCACCCTTGTGGTGCCCTGAACAACAACACGTGATTACCGTCATTGAGAAAAGAGCATAATTTCACCCTTCACATCCTCAACATCACCCTTGTGGTGCCCTGAACAACACCACGTGATTACCGTCATTGAGAAAACAGCATAATTTCACCCTCCAGACAAGCAACATCACCCTTGTGGTGCCCTGAACAACACCACGTGATTACCGTCATTGAGAAAAGAGCATAACTTCACCCTTCAGATCCTCAACATCACCCTTGTGGTGCCCTGAACAACACCAAGTGATTACCGTTATTAGGAAAATAGCATAATTTCACCCTTCAGACCCTCAACATCACCCTTGTGGTGCCCTGAACAACACCACGTGATTACCGTTATTAAGAAAAGAGCAAAATTTCACCCTTCAGACCCTCAACATCACCCTTGTGGTGCCCTGAACAACACCACGTGATTACCGTCATTGAGGAAAGAGCATAATTTTAGCGGACAGAACCACAACATCACCCTTGTGGTGTCCTGAACAACACCACGTGATTACCGTCATTGAGAGAAGAGCATAATTTCACCCTTCAGACGCGCTACATCACCATTGTGGTGCCCCGAACAACACCACGTGATTACCTTCATTGAGAAAAAAGCATAATTTCACCCTCCAGACACGCAACATCACCCTTGTGGTGCCCTGAACAACACCACGTGATAACCGTGATTGAGGAAAGAGCCTAATTTCACCCTCCAGACTCTCAACATCACCCTTGTGGTGCTCTTATCAACACCACGTGATTACCGTCATTGGGAAAAGAGCATAATCTCACCCTCCGGACACGCAACATCACCCTTGTGGAGCCCTGAACAACACCTCGTGATTACCGTCATTGAGAAAAGAGCATGATAAACCCTTCAGACACGCAACATCACCCTTGTGGTGCCCTGAATAACACCACGTGATCACCTTCATTGAGAAAAGAGCATAATTTCAACCTTCACACCCTCAACATCACCCTTGTGGTGCCCTGAACAACACCACGTGAATACCGTCATTGAGGAAAGAGTATAATTTCACTCTTCAGACCCTCAACATCACCCTTGTGGTGCCTTGAACAACACGACGTGATTACCGTCATTGAGGAAAGAGCATAATTTCACCCTCAAGACATGCAACATCACCCTTGTGGTGCCCTGAACAACACCACGTGATAACCGTCATTGAGGAAGGAGCATAATTTCACCCTCCAGACACGCAACATCACACTTGTGGTGCCCTGAACAACACCACGTGATTACCGTCATTGAGGTGGGAGCATAATTTTACACTCCAGACTCTCAACATCGCCCTTGTGGTGCTCTCATCAACACCACGTGATTACCGTCATTGGGGAAAGAGCATAATTTCACCCTTCAGACCCTCAACATCACCCTTGTGATGCCCTGAACAACACCACGTGATTACCGTCATTGAGGAAAGAGCATAATTTCACCCTTCAGACACGCTACATCACCCTTGTGGTGCCCTGAACAACACCAAGTGATTACCGTCATTGAGAAAAGAGCATAATTTCACTCTCCAGTCACGCAACATCACCCTTGTGGTGCCCTGAACAACACCTCGTGATTACCGTCATTGAGAAAAGAGCATAATTTCACCCTCCAGACACGCAACATCACCATTGTGGTGCCCTGAACAACACCACGTGATTACCGTCATTGAGGAAAGAGAATGATTTCAGCGGACAGAACCACAACATCACCCTTTCTGTGCCCTGAACAACAACACGTGATTACCGTCATTGAGAAAACAGCATAATTTCACCCTCCAGACAGGCAACATCACCCTTGTGGTGCCCTGAACAACACCATGTGATCACCGTCATTGGGGAAAAGAGCATAATTCCAGCGGACAGAACCACAACAGCATCCTTGTGGTACCCTGAACAACACCACGTGATTACCGTCATTTAGAAAATAGCATAATTTAACCCTTCAGACCCTCAACATCACCCTCGTGGTGCCCTGAACATCACCACGTGATTAAAGTTATTGAGAAAAGAGCATAATTTCACCCTTCAAACCCTCAACATCACCCTTGTGGTGCCCTGAACAACACCACGTGATTACCGTCATTGAGGAAAGAGCATAATTTTAGTGGACAGAACCACAACATCACCCTTGTGGTGCCCTGAACAACACCACGTGATTACCGTCATTGAGAGAAGAGCATAATTCCACCCTTCAGACACGCTACATCACCCTTGTGGTGCCCTGAACAACACCACGTGATTACCGTCAATAAGAAAAGAGCATAATTTTACCCTCCAGACACGCAACATCACCCTTGTGGTGCCCTGAACAACACCACGTGATTACCGTCATTGAGGAAAGAGCATAATTTCACCCTTCAGACACGCTACATCACCCTTGTGGTGCCCTGAACAACACCACGTGATTATCGTCATTAAGGAAAGAGCATAATTCCACCCTCCAGACACGCAACATCACCCTTGTGGTGCCCTGCACAACACCACGTGATTACCGTCATTGAGATAAGAGCATAATTACACCCTTCAGACACGCGACATCACCCTTGTGGTGCCCTGAACAACACCACGTGATCACCGTCATTGAGAAAAGAGCATAATTTCACCCTTCACACCCTCAACATCACCCTTGTGGTGCCCTGAACAACACCACGTGATTACCGTCATTGAGGAAAGAGCATAATTTCAGCGGACAGAACCACAACATCACCCTTGTGGTGCCCTGAACAACACCACGTGATTATCGTCATAGGGAAAAGGGCATAATTCCACTTTCAGACACGCTACATCACCCTTGTGGTGCCCTGAACAACACCACGTGATTACAGTCATTGAGGAAAGAGCATAATTTTAGCGGACAGAACCGCAACATCACACTTGTGGTACCCTGAACAACACCACGTGATTACCGTCATTGAGGAAGGAGCCTAATTTCAACCTCCAGACACGCTACATCACCCTTGTGGTGCCCTGAACAACACCACGTGATTACCGTCATTGAGGAAAGAGCATTATATCACCCACCAGACCCGCAACATCACCCTTGTGGTGCCCTGAACAACACCTCGTGTTTACCGTCATTGAGAAAAGAGCATAATTCCACCCTTCAGACACGCAACATCACCCTTGTGGTGCCCTGAACAACACCACGTGAATACTATCATTAAGAAAAGAGCATAATTTCACCCTCTGGACACGCTACATCACCCTTGTGGAGCCCTGAACAACACCACGTGATTACCGTCATTGGGAAAGAGCATAATTTCACCCTCCAGACACGCAACATCACCCTTGTGGTGCCCTGAACAACACCACGTGATTACCGTCATTGAGGAAAGAGCTTAATTTCACCCTCCAGACTCTCAACATCGCTATTGTCGTGCTCTTATCAACACCACGTGATTACAGTCATTGAGGAAAGAGCATAATTCCACCCTTCAGACCCTCAACGTCACATTTGTGGTGCACTCAACAACACCACGTGATTACCGTCATTGCGGAAAGAGCATAATTTCACCCTTCAGACACGCTACATCACCCTTGTGTTGCCCTGAACAACACCACGTGATTACCGTCATTAAGGAAAGAGCATAATTTCACCCTTCAGACACGCTACATCACCCTTGTGGTGCCCTGAACAACACCACGTGATTACCGTCATTGAGAAAAGAGCATAATTTCACTCTCCAGTCACGCAACATCAGCCTTGTGGTGCCCTGAACAACACCTCGTGATTACCGTCATTGAAAAAAGAGCATCATTTCACCCTCCAGACACGCAACATCACCATTGTGGTGCCCTGAACAACACCACGTGATTACCGTCATTGAGGAAAGAGAATGATTTCAGCGGACAGAACCACAACATCACCCTTGTGGTGCCCTGAACAACACCACGTGATTACCGTCATTGAGAAAACAGCATAATTTCACCCTCCAGACAAGCAACATCACCCTTGTGGTGCCCTCAACAACACCATGTGATCACCGTCATTGGGGAAAAGAGCATAATTTCAGCGGACAGAACCACAACAGCGTCCTTGTGGTACCCTGAACAACACCACGTGATTACCGTCATTTAGAAAATAGCATAATTTAACCCTTCAGACCCTCAACATCACCCTCGTGGTGCCCTGAACATCACCACGTGATTAAAGTTATTGAGAAAAGAGCATAATTTCACCCTTCAACCCCTCAACATCACCCTTGTGGTGCCCTGAACAACACCACGTGATTACCGTCATTGAGAGAAGAGCATAATTCCACCCTTCAGACACGCTACATCACCGTTGTGGTGCCCTGAACAACACCACGTGATTACCGTCAATAAAAAAAGAGCATAATTTCACCCTCCAGACACGCAACATCACCCTTGTGGTGCCCTGAACAACACCACGTGATTACCGTCATTGAGGAAAGAGCATAATTTCACCCTTCAGACACGCTACATCACCCTTGTGGTGCCCTGAACATCACCACGTGATTATCGTCATTGAGAAAAGCGCATAATTCCACCCTCCAGACACGCAAAATCACCCTTGTGGTGCCCTGAACAACACCACGTGATTACCGTCATTGAGAAAAGAGCATAATTACACCCTTCAGACACGCAACATCACCCTTGTGGTGTCCTGAACAACACCACGTGATCACCGTCATTGAGAAAAGAGCATAATTTCACCCTTCACACCCTCAACATCACCCTTGTGGTGCCCTGAACAACACCACGTGATTACCGTCATTGAGGAAAGAGCATAATTTCAGCGGACAGAACCACAACATCACC
Organism: Brachyptera risi; assembly: GCA_964007535.1. Classification (NCBI taxonomy): domain Eukaryota; kingdom Metazoa; phylum Arthropoda; class Insecta; order Plecoptera; family Taeniopterygidae; genus Brachyptera; species Brachyptera risi. Next base: position 7,663,476 of record OZ023326.1, read on the forward strand.
CTTGCGGTGCCCTGAACAACACCACGTGATTATCGTCATAGGGAAAAGAGCATAATTCCACTTTCAGACACGCTACATCACCCTTGTGGTGCCCTGAACAACACCACGTGATTACCGTCATTGAGGAAAGAGCATAATTTTAGCGGACAGAACCACAACATCACCCTTGTGGTGCCCTGAACAAAACCACGTGATTACCGTCATTAGGGAAAGAGCATAAATTCACCCTCCAGACACGCAACATCACCCTTGTGGTGCCCTGAACAACATCACGTGATTACCGTCATTGAGTAAAGAGCATAATTTCAGCGGACAGAACCACAACATCACCCTTGTGGTGCCATGAACAACACCACGTGATTACCGTCATTGAGAAAAAAGCAAAATTTCACGTGAATTTCATTCACTTCACGTGAATGAAGTCATCGAGAAAAGAGCATAACTTCACCCTTCAGATCCTCAACATCACCCTTGTGGTGCCCTGAACAACACCAAGTGATTACCATCATTGAGGAAAGAGCATGATTTCAGCGGACAGAACCACAACATCACACTTGTGGTACCCTGAACAACACCACGTGATTAAAGTCATTGAGAAAAAAGCATAATTTCACCCTCCAGACACTCAACATCACCCTTGTGGGGCCCTGAACAACACCACGTGATTACCGTCATTGAGGGAAGAGCATTATTTCACCCACCAGACCCGCAACATCACCCTTGTGTCGCCCTGAACAACACCTCGTGTTTACCGTCATTGAGAAAAGAGCATAATTCCACCCTTCAGACACGCAACATCACCCTTGTGGTGCCCTGAACAACACCACGTGAATACTATCATTGAGAAAAGAGCATAATTTCACCCTCTGGACACGCTACATCACCCTTGTGGAGCCCTGAACAACACCACGTGATTACCGTCATTAGGAAAGAGCATAATTTCACCCTCCAGACACGCAACATCACCCTTGTGGTGCCCTGAACAACACCATGTGATTACCGTCATTGAGGAAAGAGCTTAATTTCACCCTCCAGACTCTCAACATCGCTATTGTCGTGCTCTTATCAACACCACGTGATTACAGTCATTGAGGAAAGAGCATAATTCCACCCTTCAGACCCTCAACGTCACCTTTGTGGTGCCCTCAACAACACCACGTGATTACCGTCATTGAGGAAAGAGCATAATTTCACCCTTCAGACACGCTACATCACCCTTGTGTTGCCCTGAACAACACCACGTGATTACGGTCATTAAGAAAAGAGCATTATTTCAGCCTCCAGTCACGCAACATCATCCTTGTGTTGCCATGAACAACACCTCGTGATTACCGTCATTGAGAATAGAGCATAATTTCACCCTCCTGACACGCAACATCACCATTGTGGTGCCCTGAACAACACCAGGTGATTACCGTCATTGAGGAAAGAGAATAATTTCAGCTGACAAAACCACAACATCACCCTTGTGGTGCCCTGAACAACACCAAGTGATTACCGTCATTAGGAAAAGAGCATGATTTCACCCTTCAGACACGCTACATCACCCTTGTGGTGCCCTGAACAACACCACGTGATTACCGTCATTGAGAAAAGAGCATAATTTCACCCTCCAGACACGCAACATCACCCTTGTGGTGCCCTGAACTACACCACGTGATTACCGTCATTGAGGAAAGAGCATGAATTCACCCTCCAGACTCTCAAAATACCCTTGTGGTGCTCTTATCAACACCATGTGATTACCGTCATTGAGAAAAGAGCATATTTCCACCCTCCAGACACGCAACATCACCATTGTGGAGCCCTGAACAACACCACGTGATTACCCTCATTGAGAAAAGAGCATAATCACACCCTTCAGACACGCAACATCACCCTTGTGGTGCCCTGAACAACACCACGTGATCACCGTCATTGAGAAAAGAGCATAATTTCACCCTTAAGACCCTCAACATCACCCTTGTGGTGCCCTGAACAACACCACGTGATTACCGTCATTGAGAAAAGAGCATAATTTCAGCGGACAGAACCACAACATCAACCCTTGTGGTGCCCTGAACAACACCACGTGATTACCGTCATTGAGAAAAGAGCATATTATCACCCTTCAGACCCGCACAATCACCCTTGTGGTGCCCTGAACAACACCACGTGATTACCGTCATTGAGGAAAAAGCAGAATTTTAACCTCCAGACACGCTACATCACCCTTGTGGTGCCCTGAACAACACCACGTGATCACCGTCATTGAGGAAAGAGCATAATTTCACCCTCCAGACCCGCAACATCACCCTTGTGGTGCCCTGAACAACACCTCGTGTTTACCCTCATTGAGAAAAGAGCATATTTGCACCCTTCAGACACGCAACATCACCCTTGTGGTGCCCTGAACAACACCACGTGATTACCGTCATTTAGAAAATAGCATAATTTCACCCTTCAGATCCTCAACATCACCCTTGTGGTGCTCCGAACAACACCACGTGATTACCGTCATCAAGGAAAGAGCATACTTTCACCCTCCAGACACGCAACATCACCCTTGTGGTGCCCTGAACAACACCACGTGAATACCTTCATTAAGAAAAGAGCATGAATTTACCCTCCAGACACATAACATCACCCTTGTGTTGCCCTGAACAACACCACGTGATTACCGTCATTGAGAAAAGAGCATAATTTCACCCTCCAGACCCGCAACATCACCCTTGCGGTGCCCCGAACGATTCCACGTGATTACCTCATTAGGAGAAGAGCATAATTTCACCCTCCAGACACGCAACATCACCCTTGTGGTGCCCTGAACAACACCACGTGATTACCGTCATTAGGAAAAGAGCATAATTTCACCCTCCAGACACGCAACATCACCCTTGAGGGGCCCTGAACAACACCACGTGATCACCGTCATTGGGGAAAGAGAATAATTTCACCCTCCAGACTCTCAACATCGCCCTTGTGGTGCTCTTATCAACACCACATGATTACCGTCGTTGAGTGAAGAGCGGAACTTCACCCTTCAAACCCTCAACATCACCCTTGTGGTGCCCTGAACAACACCACGTGATTACCGTCATTGAGAAAAGAGCATAATTTCACCCTCCAGAAACGCTACATCACACTTGTGGGGCCCTGAACAACACCACGTGATTACCGTCATTGAGGAAAGAGCATAATTTCACCCTTCAGACACGCTACATCACCCTTGTGGTGCCCTGAACATCACCACGTGATTATCGTCATTGAGAAAAGCGCATAATTCCACCCTCCAGACACGCAAAATCACCCTTGTGGTGCCCTGAACAACACCACGTGATTACCGTCATTGAGAAAAGAGCATAATTACACCCTTCACACACGCAACATCACCCTTGTGGTGTCCTGAACAACACCACGTGATCACCGTCATTGAGAAAAGAGCATAATTTCACCCTTCACACCCTCAACATCACCCTTGTGGTGCCCTGAACAACACCACGTGATTACCGTCATTGAGGAAAGAGCATAATTTCAGCGGACAGAACCACAACATCACCCTTGCGGTGCCCTGAACAACACCACGTGATTATCGTCATAGGGAAAAGAGCATAATTCCACTTTCAGACACGCTACATCACCCTTGTGGTGCCCTGAACAACACCACGTGATTACCGTCATTGAGGAAAGAGCATAATTTTAGCGGACAGAACCACAACATCACCCTTGTGGTGCCCTGAACAAAACCACGTGATTACCGTCATTAGGGAAAGAGCATAAATTCACCCTCCAGACACGCAACATCACCCTTGTGGTGCCCTGAACAACATCACGTGATTACCGTCATTGAGTAAAGAGCATAATTTCAGCGGACAGAACCACAACATCACCCTTGTGGTGCCATGAACAACACCACGTGATTACTGTCATTGAGAAAAAAGCAAAATTTCACCCTCCAGACACGCAACATCACCATTGTGGTGCCCTGAACAACACCACGTGATTACCGTCATTGAGAAAAGAGCATAATTCCAGCGGACAGAACCACAACATCACCCTTGTGGTGCCCTGAACAACACCACGTGATTACCGTCATTAAGAAAAGAGCATAATTTCACCCTCCAGAACCGCAACATCACCCTTGTGGTGCCCTGAACAACACCACGTGAATGAAGTCATCGAGAAAAGAGCATAACTCCACCCTTCAGATCCTCAACATCACCCTTGTGGTGCCCTGAACAACACCACGTGATTACCATCATTGAGGAAAGAGCATGATTTCAGCGGACAGAACCACAACATCACACTTGTGGTACCCTGAACAACACCACGTGATTAAAGTCATTGAGAAAAAAGCATAATTTCACCCTCCAGACACTCAACATCACCCTTGTGGGGCCCTGAACAACACCACGTGATTACCGTCATTGAGGGAAGAGCATTATTTCACCCACCAGACCCGCAACATCACCCTTGTGTCGCCCTGAACAACACCTCGTGTTTACCGTCATTGAGAAAAGAGCATAATTCCACCCTTCAGACACGCAACATCACCCTTGTGGTGCCCTGAACAACACCACGTGAATACTATCATTGAGAAAAGAGCATAATTTCACCCTCTGGACACGCTACATCACCCTTGTGGAGCCCTGAACAACACCACGTGATTACCGTCATTAGGAAAGAGCATAATTTCACCCTCCAGACACGCAACATCACCCTTGTGGTGCCCTGAACAACACCATGTGATTACCGTCATTGAGGAAAGAGCTTAATTTCACCCTCCAGACTCTCAACATCGCTATTGTCGTGCTCTTATCAACACCACGTGATTACAGTCATTGAGGAAAGAGCATAATTCCACCCTTCAGACCCTCAACGTCACCTTTGTGGTGCCCTCAACAACACCACGTGATTACCGTCATTGAGGAAAGAGCATAATTTCACCCTTCAGACACGCTACATCACCCTTGTGTTGCCCTGAACAACACCACGTGATTACGGTCATTAAGAAAAGAGCATTATTTCAGCCTCCAGTCACGCAACATCATCCTTGTGTTGCCATGAACAACACCTCGTGATTACCGTCATTGAGAATAGAGCATAATTTCACCCTCCTGACACGCAACATCACCATTGTGGTGCCCTGAACAACACCAGGTGATTACCGTCATTGAGGAAAGAGAATAATTTCAGCGGACAAAACCACAACATCACCCTTGTGGTGCCCTGAACAACACCACGTGATTACCGTCATTAGGAAAAGAGCATGATTTCACCCTTCAGACACGCTACATCACCCTTGTGGTGCCCTGAACAACACCACGTGATTACCGTCATTGAGAAAAGAGCATAATTTCACCCTCCAGACACGCAACATCACCCTTGTGGTGCCCTGAACTACACCACGTGATTACCGTCATTGAGGAAAGAGCATGAATTCACCCTCCAGACTCTCAAAATACCCTTGTGGTGCTCTTATCAACACCATGTGATTACCGTCATTGAGAAAAGAGCATATTTCCACCCTCCAGACACGCAACATCACCATTGTGGAGCCCTGAACAACACCACGTGATTACCCTCATTGAGAAAAGAGCATAATCACACCCTTCAGACACGCAACATCACCCTTGTGGTGCCCTGAACAACACCACGTGATCACCGTCATTGAGAAAAGAGCATAATTTCACCCTTAAGACCCTCAACATCACCCTTGTGGTGCCCTGAACAACACCACGTGATTACCGTCATTGAGAAAAGAGCATAATTTCAGCGGACAGAACCACAACATCAACCCTTGTGGTGCCCTGAACAACACCACGTGATTACCGTCATTGAGAAAAGAGCATATTATCACCCTTCAGACCCGCACAATCACCCTTGTGGTGCCCTGAACAACACCACGTGATTACCGTCATTGAGGAAAAAGCAGAATTTTAACCTCCAGACACGCTACATCACCCTTGTGGTGCCCTGAACAACACCACGTGATCATCGTCATTGAGGAAAGAGCATAATTTCACCCTCCAGACCCGCAACATCACCCTTGTGGTGCCCTGAACAACACCTCGTGTTTACCCTCATTGAGAAAAGAGCATATTTGCACCCTTCAGACACGCAACATCACCCTTGTGGTGCCCTGAACAACACCACGTGATTACCGTCATTTAGAAAATAGCATAATTTCACCCTTCAGATCCTCAACATCACCCTTGTGGTGCTCCGAACAACACCACGTGATTACCGTCATCAAGGAAAGAGCATACTTTCACCCTCCAGACACGCAACATCACCCTTGTGGTGCCCTGAACAACACCACGTGAATACCTTCATTAAGAAAAGAGCATGAATTTACCCTCCAGACACATAACATCACCCTTGTGTTGCCCTGAACAACACCACGTGATTACCGTCATTGAGAAAAGAGCATAATTTCACCCTCCAGACCCGCAACATCACCCTTGCGGTGCCCTGAACGATTCCACGTGATTACCTCATTAGGAGAAGAGCATAATTTCACCCTCCAGACACGCAACATCACCCTTGTGGTGCCCTGAACAACACCACGTGATTACCGTCATTAGGAAAAGAGCATAATTTCACCCTCCAGACACGCAACATCACCCTTGAGGGGCCCTGAACAACACCACGTGATCACCGTCATTGGGGAAAGAGAATAATTTCACCCTCCAGACTCTCAACATCGCCCTTGTGGTGCTCTTATCAACACCACATGATTACCGTCGTTGAGTGAAGAGCGGAACTTCACCCTTCAAACCCTCAACATCACCCTTGTGGTGCCCTGAACAACACCACGTGATTACCGTCATTGAGAAAAGAGCATAATTTCACCCTCCAGAAACGCTACATCACACTTGTGGGGCCCTGAACAACACCACGTTATTACCGTCATTGAGAAAAGAGCATAATTTCACCCTCCAGACACGCAACATCACCCTTGTGGTGCCCTGAACAACACCACGTGACTACCGTCATTAAGAAAAGAGTATAATTTTAGCGTTCAGAACCACAACATCACCCTTGTGGTGCCCTGAACAACACCACGTGATATCCGTCATTAAGAAAAGAGCATAATTTTACCCTCCAGACACGCTACATCACACTCGTGGTGCCCTGAACAACACCAAGTGAAAACCGTCATTGAGAAAGAGCATAAGATCACCCTCCAGACACGCAACATCGCAATTGTGGTGCCCTGAACAACACCACGTGATTACCCTCATTGAGGAAAAAGCCTTATTTTAGTGGACAGAACCACAACATCACCCCTGTGGTGCCCTGAACAACACCACCTGATTACCGTCATTAAGAAAAGTGCATAATTTCACCCTTCAGACACGCTACATCACACATGTGGTGCCCTGAACAACACCACGTGATTACCGTCATTGAGTAAAAAGCATAATTTCACCCTGCAGACCAGCAACATCACCCTTGTGGTGCCCTGAACAACACCACGTGATTACCGTCATTGAAGAAAGAGCATAATATCAGCCTCCAGACCCGCAACGTCACCCTTGTGGTGCCCTGAACAACACCACGTGATTACCGTCATTAGGAAAAGAGCATAATTCCACCCTCCAGACACGCAACATCACCCTTGTGGTGCCCTGAACGACATCACGTGATAACCGTCATTAGGAAAAGAGCCTAATTTCACCCTCCAGACACGCAACATCACCCTTGTGGTGCCCTGAACAGCACCACGTGATTACCGTCATTGAGAAAAGAGCATAATTTCACCCTCCAGTCACGCAACATCACCCTTGTGGTGCCCTGAACAACACCACGTAATTACCGTCATTGAGAAAAGAGCATAATTTCACCCTCCGGACACGCAACATCACCCTTGTGGTGCCCTAAACAACACCACGTGATTACCGTCATTGAGGAAAGAGCATAATTTTAGCGGACAGAACCATAACATCACCCTGTTGGTGCCCTGAACAACACCACGTGATTACCGTCATCAAGAAAAGAGCATGATTTCACCCTCCAGAACCGCAACATCACCCTTGTGGTGCCCTGAACAACACCACGTGATTAAAGTCATTGAGAAAAGAGTATAACTTCACCATTCAGATCCTCAACATCACCCTTCTGGTGCCCTGAACAACACCACGTGATTACCGTCATCAAGGAAGGAACATAATTTCAGCAGATAGAACCACAATATCACCCTTGTGGTGCCCTGAACAACACCACGTGATTACCGTCATTGAGGAAAAATCATATTTTTAGCGGACAGAACCACAACATCACCCTTCTGGTGCCCTGAACAACACCACGTGATTACCGTCATTGAGAAAAGAGCATAATTTCAGCGGCCAGAACCACAACATCACCCTTGTGGTGCCCTGAACAACACCACGTGATTACCGTCCTTAAGAAAAGATCATAATTTCACACTCCAGACCCGCAGAATCACCCTTGTGGTGCCCTGAACAACACCACGTGATCACCGTCATTGAGGAAAAAGCCTAATTTCAACCTCCAGACACGCTACATCACCCTTGTAGTGCCCTGAATAACACCACGTGATTTCCGTTATTGAGAAAAGAGCATAATTCCACCCTCCAAACCCGCAACATCACCCTTGCGGTGCCCTGAACAACACCTTGTGTTTACCGTCATTGAGAAAAGAGCATAATTTCACCCTTCAGACACGCAACATCACCCTTGTAGTGCCCTGAACAACACCACGTGAATACCGTCATTGTGGAAAGAGCATAAATTCACCCTCCAGACTCTCAACATCACCCTTGTGGTGCTCTTATCAACACCACGTGATTACCGTCATCAAGAAAAGAGCATAATTCCACCCTCCAGACACGAAACATCACACTTGTGGTGTCCTGAACAACACCACGTGATTACCGTCATTGAGAACAGAGCATAATTTCACCCTTCACACCCTCAACATCACCCTTGTGGTGCCCCGAACAACACCACGTGATTACCGTCATCGAGGAAAGAGCATAATTTCAGCGGAAAGAACCACAACATCACCCTTGTGGTGCCCTGAACAACACCACGTGATTAAGGTCATGAAGAAAAGGGCATAATTTTACCCTTCAGACACTCTACATCACCCTTGTGTTGCCCTGAACAACACCACGTGATCACCGTCATCAAGAAAAGAGCATAATTTCACCCTCCAGACACGCAACATCACCCTTGTGGTGCCCTGAACAACACCACGTGATTACCGTCATTGAGGAAAGAGCATAATTTCACCGTCCAGATCTCAACATCACCCTTGTGGTGCTCTTATCAACACCACGTGATTTCCGTTATTGAGAAAAGAGCATAATTTCACCCTCCAAACCCGCAACATCACCCTTGTGGTGCCCAACACCTTGTGTTTACCGTCATTGAGAAAAGAGCATAGTTTCACCCTTCAGACACGCGACATCACCCTTGTGGTGCCCTGAACAAAACCACGTGAATACCGTCATTGTGGAAAGAGCATAAATTCACCCTCCAGACTCTCAACATCACCCTTGTGGTGCTCTTATCAACACCACCAGATCACCGTCATTGAGAAAAGAGCATAATTCCACCCTCCAGACACGCAACATCACCCTTGTGGTGCCCTGAACAACACCACGTGATTACCGTCATTGAGGAAAGAGCATAATTTCAACCTCCAGACACACAACATCACCCTTGTGGTGCCCTGAACAACACCACGTGATTACCGTCATTGAGAAAAGAGCATAAAATGAGTGGACAGAACCACAACATCACCCTTGTGGTGCCATGAACAACACCACGTGATTACCGTCATTGAGAAAAGAGCAAAATTTCACCCTCCAGACACGCAACATCACCATTGTGGTGCCCTGAACAACACCACGTGATTACCGTCATCGAGGAAAGAGCACAATTTAAGCGGACAGAAGCACAACATCACCCTTGTGGTGCCCTGAACAACACCACGTGATTACCGTCATTAAGAAAAGAGCATAATTTCACCCTCCAGAACCACAACATCAACCTTGTGGTGCCCTGTACAACACCACGTGATTAAAGTCATTGATAAAAGAGCATAACTTCACCCTTCAGATCCTCAACATCACCCTCGTGGTGCCCTGAACAACACCACGTGATTACCGTCATTGAGGAAAGAGCATAATTTTAGCGGACAGAACCACAACATAACGCTTGTGGTGCCCTGAACAACACCAAGTGATTGAAGTCATTGAGAAAAAAGCACAATCTCACCCTCCAGACCCTCAACATCACCCTTGTGGTGCCCTCAACAACACCACGTGATTACCGTCATTGAGAAAAGAGCATAATTCTAGCGGACTGAACCACAACATCACCCTTGCGGTGCCCTGAACAACACCACGTGAATAAAGTTATTGAGAAAAGAGCATAATTTCACCCTCCAGACCCTCAACATCACCCTTGTGGTGCCCTGAACAACACCACGTGATTACCGTCATTGAGAAAACAGCATAATTTCACCCTCCAGACAAGCAACATCACCCTTGTGGTGCCCTGAACAACACCACGTGATTACCGTCATTGAGAAAAGAGCATAACTTCACCCTTCAGATCCTCAACATCACCCTTGTGGTGCCCTGAACAACACCACGTGATTACCGTTATTGAGAAAAGAGCATAATTTCACCCTCCAAACCCGCAACATCACCCTCGTGGTGCCGTGAACAACACCTTGTGTTTACCGTCATTGAGAAAAGAGCATAATTTCACCCTCCAGACACACAACATCACCCTTGTGGTGCCCTGAACAACACCACGTGAATACCGTCATTGTGGAAAGAGCATAAATTCACCCTCCAGACTCTCAACATCACCCTTGTGTCGCTCTTATCAACACCACCAGATTACCGTCATTGAGAAAAGAGCATAATTCCACCCTCCAGACACGCAACATCACCCTTGTGGTGCCCTGAACAACACCACGTGATTACCGTCATTGAGAAAAGAGCATAATTACACCCTTCAGACACGCAACATCACCCTTGTGGTGCACTGAACAACACCACGTGATCACCGTCATTAGGAAAAAAGCATCATTTCACCCTTCAGACCCTCAACATCACCCTTGTGGTGCCCTGAACAACACCACGTGATTACCGTCATTGAGAAAAGAGCATAATTTAAGTGGACAGAACCACAACATCACCCTTGTGGTGCCATGAACAACACCAGGTGATTACCGTCATTGAGAAAAGAGCAAAATTTCACCCTCCAGACACGCAACATCACCATTGTGGTGCCCTGAACAACACCACGTGATAACCGTCATTGAGGAAAGAGCACAATTTTAGCGGACAGAACCACAACATCACCCTTGTGGTGCCCTTAACAACACCACGTGATTACCATCATTAAGAAAAGAGCATAATTTTACCCTCCAGAACCGCAACATCACCCTTGTGGTGCCCTGTACAACACCACGTGATTACCGTCATTGATAAAAGAGCATAACTTCACCCTTCAGATCCTCAACATCACCCTTGTGGTGCCCTGAACAACACCACGTGATTACCGTCATTGAGGAAAGAGCATAATTTTAGCGGACAGAACCACAACATCACCCTTGTGGTGCCCTGAACAACACCACGTGAATAAAGTCATTGGGAAAAGAGCATCATTTCACCCTCCAGACCCTCAACATCACCCTTGTGGTGCCCTCAACAACACCACGTGATTACCGTAATTGAGGAAAGAGCATAATTCTTGCGGACTGAACCACAACATCACCCTTGTGGTGCCCTGAAAAACACCACGTGATTAAAGTCATTGAGAAGAGAGCATAATTTCACCCTCCAGTCCCTTAACATCAACCTTGTGGTGCCCTGAACAACACCACGTGATTACCGTCATTGAGGAAAGAGCATAAATTCACCCTCCAGACTCTCAACATCACCCTTGTGGTGCTCTTATCAACACCACGTGATTACCGTCATCAAGAAAAGAGCATAATTCCACCCTCCAGACACGCAACATCACCCTTGTGGTGCCCTGAACAACACCACGTGATTACGGTCATTGAGAACAGAGCATAATTACACCCTTCAGACACGCAACATCACCCTTGTGGTGCCCTGAACAACACCACGTGATCACCGTCATTGAGAAAAGAGCATAATTTCACCCTTCACACCCTCAACATCACCCTTGTGGTGCCCCGAACAACACCACGTGATTACCGTCATTGAGGAAAGAGCATAATTTCAGCGGAAAGAACCACAACATCACCCTTGTGGTGCCCTGAACAACACCAGGTGATTAAGGTCATGAAGAAAAGAGCATAATTTTACCCTTCAGACACTCTACATCACCCTTGTGTTGCCCTGAACAACACCACGTGATTACCGTCATTAAGAGAAGAGCATAATTTCACCCTCCAGACAGGCAACATCACCCTTGTGGTGCCCTGAACAACACCACGTGATTAACGTCATTGAGGAAAGAGCATATTTTCACCGTCCAGATCTCAACATCACCCCTGTGGTGCTCTTATCAAAACCACGTGATTACCGTCATTAAGAAAAGAGCATAATTCCACCCTTCAGACACGCAACATCACCCTTGTGGTAACCTGAACAACACCACGTGATTACCGTCATTGAGAAAACAGCATAATTTCACCCTCCAGACAAGCAACATCACCCTTGTGATGCCCTGAACAACACCACGTGATTACCTTCATTGAGAAAAGAGCATACCTTCACCCTTCAGATCCTCAACATCACCCTTGTGGTGCCCTGAACAACACCACGTGATTACCGTTATTGAGAAAAGAGCATAATTTCACCCTCCAAACCCGCAACATCACCCTTGTGGGGCCGTGAACAACACCTTGTGTTTACCGTCATTGAGAAAAGAGCATAAATTCACCCTTCAGACACGCAACATCACCCTTGTGGTGCCCTGAACAACACCACGTGAATACCGTCATTGTTGAAAGAGCATAAATTCACCCTCCAGACTCCCAACATCACCCTTGTGGTGCTCTTATCAACACCATCAGATTAACGTCATTGAGAAAAGAGCATTATTCCACCCTCCAGACACGCAACATCACCCTTGTGGTGCCCTGAACAACACCACGTGATTACCGTCATTGAGAAAAGAGCATAATTACACCCTTCAGACACGCAACATCACTCTTGTGTTGCCCTGAACAACATCACGTGATCACCGTCATTAGGAAAAGAGCATCATATCACCCTTCAGACCCTCAACATCACCCTTGTGGTGCCCTGAACAACACCACGTGATTACCGTCATTGAGGAAAGAGCATAATTTCACCCTCCAGACACACAACATCACCCTTGTGGTGCCCTGAACAACACCACGTGATTACCGTCATCGAGAAAAGAGCATAATTTAAGTGGACAGAACCACAACATCACCCTTGTGGTGCCATGAACAACACCACGTGATTACCGTCATTGAGAAAAGAGCAAAATTTCACCCTCCAGACACGCAACATCACCATTGTGGTGCCCTGAACAACACCACGTGATTACCGTCATTGAGGAAAGAGCACAATTTTAGCGGACAGAACCACAACATCACCCTTGTGGTGCCCTGAACAACACCACGTGATTACCGTCATTAAGAAAAGAGCATAATTCCACCCTCCAGAACCGCAACATCACCCTTGTGGTGCCCTGTACAACACCACGTGATTAAATTCATTGATGAAAGAGCATAACTTCACCCTTCAGATCCTCAACATCACCCATGTGGTGCCCTGAACAACACCACGTGATCACCGTCATTGAGGAAAGAGCATAATTCTTGCGGACTGAACCACAACATCACCCTTGTGGTGCTCTGAACCACACCACGTGATTGAAGTCATTGAGAAAAGAGCATAATTTCACCCTCCAGACCCTCAACATCACACTTGTGGTGCCCTGAACAACACCACGTGATTACCGTCATTGAGGAAAGAGCATAAATTCACCCTCCAGACTCTCAACATCACACTTGTGGTGCTCCTATCAACACCACGTGATTACCGTCATCAAGAAAAGAGCATAATTCCACCCTCCAGACACGCAACATCACCCTTGTGGTGCCCTGAACAACACCACGTGATTACCGTCATTGAGAACAGAGCATAATTACACCCTTCAGACACGCAACATCACCCTTGTGGTGCCCTGAACAACACCATGTGATCACCGTCATTGAGAAAAGAGCATATTTTCACCCTTCACACCCTCAACATCACCCTTGTGGTGCCCCGAACAACACCACGTGATTACCGTCATTGAGGAAAGAGCATAATTTCAGCGGAAAGAACCACAACATCACCCTTGTGGTGCCCTGAACAACACCACGTGATTAAGGTCATGAAGAAAAGAGCATAATTTTACCCTTCAGACACTCTACATCACCCTTGTGTTGCCCTGAACAACACCACGTGATTACCGTCATCAGGAAAAGAGCATAATTTCACCCTCCAGACACGCAACATCACCCTTGTGGTGCCCTGAACAACACCACGTGATTACCGTCAAAGAGAAAAGAGCATAATTCCACCCTCCAGACACGCAACATCACCCTTGTGGTAACCTGAACAACACCACGTGATTACCGTCATTAAGAAAAGAGCATAATTTCACCCTTCAGACACTCAACATCACCCTTGTGGTGTCCTGAACAACAACACGTGATTACCGTCATTGAGAAAAGAACATAATTTTAGCGGACAGAACCACAACATCACCCTTGTGGTGCCATGAACAACACCACGTGACTACCGTCATTGAGAAAAGAGCAAAATTCCACCCTCCAGACACGCAACATCACCATTGTGGTGCCCTGAACAACACCACGTGATTACCCTCATTGAGGAAAGAGCATAATTTTAGCGGACAGAACAATAACATCACCCTGTTGGTGCCCTGAACAACACCACGTGATTACCGTCATCAAGAACAGAGCATGATTTCACCCTACAGAACCGCAACATCACCCTTGTGGTGCCCTGAACAACACCACGTGATTAAAGTCATTGAGAAAAGAGTATAACTTCACCATTCAGATCCTCAACATCACTCTTCTGGTGCCCTGAACAACACCACGTGATTACCGTCATCGAGCAAGGAACATAATTTTAGCAGATAGAACCACAATATCACCCTTGTGGTGCCCTGAACAACACCACGTGATTACCGTCATTGAGGAAAAATCATATTTTTAGCGGACAGAACCACAACATCACCCTTGTGGTGCCCTGAACAACACCACGTGATTACCGTCATTGAGAAAAGAAAATAATTTCACCCTCCAGACCCTCAACATCACCCTTGTGGTGCCCTGAACAACACCACGTGATTACCGTCATTGAGAAAAGAGCATAATTTCAGCGGCCAGAACCACAACATCACCCTTGTGGTGTCCTGAACAACACCACGTGATTACCGTCATTAAGAAAAGATCATAATTTCACACTCCAGACCCGCAGAATCACCCTTGTGGTGCCCTGAACAACACCACGTGATTACCGTCATTGAGGAAAAAGCCTAATTTCAACCTCCAGACACGCTACATCACCCTTGTGGTGCCCTGAATAACACCACGTGATTTCCGTTATTGAGAAGAGAGCATAATTTCACCCTCCAAACCCGCAACATCACCCTTGCGGTGCCCTGAACAACACCTTGTGTTTACCGTCATTGAGAAAAGAGCATAATTTCACCCTTCAGACACGCAACATCACCCTTGTGGTGCCCTGAACAACACCACGTGAATACCGTCATTGTGGAAAGAGCATAAATTCACCCTCCAGACTCTCAACATCACCCTTGTGGTGCTCTTATCAACACCACCAGATCACCGTCATTGAGAAAAGAGCCCAATTCCACCCTCCAGACACGCAACATCACCCTTGTGGTGCCCTGAACAACACCACGTGATTACCGTCATTGAGGAAAGAGCATAATTTCACCCTCCAGACACACAACATCACCCTTGTGGTGCCCTGAACAACACCACGTGATTACCGTCATTGAGAATAGAGCATAATTTGAGTGGACAGAACCACAACATCACCCTTGTGGTGCCATGAACAACACCGCTTGATTACCGTCATTGAGAAAAGAGCAAAATTTCACCCTCCAGACACGCAACATCACCATTGTGGTGCCCTGAACAACACCACGTAATTACCGTCATCGAGGAAAGAGCACAATTTTAGCGGACAGAACCACAACATCACCCTTGTGGTGCCCTGAACAACACCACGTGATTACCGTCATTAAGAAAAGAGCATAATTTCACCCTCCAGAACCGCAACATCACCCTTGTGGTGCCCTGTAGAACACCACGTGATTAAAGTCATTGATAAAAGAGCATAACTCCACCCTTCAGATCCTCAACATCACCCTTGTGGTGCCCTGAACAACACCACGTGATCACCGTCATTGAGGAAAGAGCTTAATTTCAACGGACAGAACCACAACATCACGCTTGTGGTGCCCTGAACAACACCACGTGATTGAAGTCATTGAGAAAAGAGCATAATCTCACCCTCCAGACCCTCAACATCACCCTCGTGGTGCCCTCAACAACACCACGTGATTACCGTCATTGAGGAAAGAGCATAATTTCAGCGGATAGAACCACAACATCACCCTTGTGGTGCCCTGAACAACACCACGTGATTGAGGTCATGAAGAAAAGAGCATAATTTCACCCTCCAGACACGCAACATCACCCTTGTGGTGCCCTGAACAACACCACGTGATTACCGTCAATGAGGAAAGAGCACAAATTCACCCTCCAGACTCTCAACATCACCCTTGTGGTGCTCTTATCAACACCACGTGATTACCGTCATCAAGAAAAGAGCATAATTCCACCCTCCAGACACGAAACATCACCCTTGTGGTGCCCTGAACAACACCACGTGATTACCGTCATTGAGAACAGAGCATAATTACACCCTTCAGACACGCAACATCACCCTTGTGGTGCCCTGAACAACACCACGTGATCACCGTCATTGAGAAAAGAGCATAATTTCACCGTTCACACCCTCAACATCATCCTTGTGGTGCCCCGAACAACACCACGTGATTACCGTCATTGAGGAAAGAGCATAATTTCAGCTGAAAGTAAGAACCACAACATCACCCTTGTGGTGCCCTGAACAACACCACGTGATTAAGGTCATGAAGAAAAGAGCATAATTTTACCCTTCAGACACTCTACATCACCCTTGTGTTGCCCTGAACAACACCACGTGATCACCGTCATCGAGAAAAGAGCATAATTTCACCCTCCAGACACGCAACATCACCCTTATGGTGCCCTGAACAACACCACGTGATTACCGTCATTGAGGAAAGAGCATAATTTCACCGTCCAGATCTCAACATCAACCTTGTGGTGCTCTTATCAACACCACGTGATTTCCGTTATTGAGAAAAGAGCATAATTTCACCCTTCAGACACGCAACATCACCCTTGTGGTGCCCTGAACAACACCACGTGAATACCGTCATTGTGGAAAGAGCATAAATTCACCCTCCAGACTCTCAACATCACCCTTGTGGTGCTCTTATCAACACCACCAGATCACCGTCATTGAGAAAAGAGCATAATTCCACCCTCCAGACACGCAACATCACCCTTGTGGTGCCCTGAACAATACCACGTGATTACCGTCATTGAGGAAAGAGCATAATTTCACCCTCCAGACACACAACATCACCCTTGTGGTGCCCTGAACAACACCACGTGATTACCGTCATTGAGAAAAGAGCATAATTTGAGTGGACAGAACCACAACATCACCCTTGTGGTGCCATGAACAACACCACGTGATTACCGTCATAGAGAAAAGAGCAAAATTTCACCCTCCAGACACGCAACATCACCATTGTGGTGCCCTGAACAACACCACGTGATTACCGTCATCGAGGAAAGAGCACAATTCGAGCGGACAGAACCACAACATCACCCTTGTGGTGCCCTGAACAACACCACGTGATTACCGTCATTAAGAAAAGAGCATAATTTCACCCTCCAGAACCACAACATCACCCTTGTGGTGCCCTGTACAACACCACGTGATTAGAGTCATTGATAAAAGAGCATAACTTCACCCTTCAGATCCTCAACATCACCCTCGTGGTGCCCTGAACAACACCACGTGATTACCGTCATTGAGGAAAGAGCATAATTTTAGCGGACAGAACCACAACATCACGCTTGTGGTGCCCTGAACAACACCACGTGATTGAAGTCATTGAGAAAAGAGCATAATCTCACCCTCCAGACCCTCAACATCACCCTTGTGGTGCCCTCAACAACACCACGTGATTACCGTCATTGAGGAAAGAGCATAATTCTAGCGGAATGAACCACAACATCACCCTTGTGGTGCCCTGAACAACACCACGTGAATGAAGTTATTGAGAAAAAAACATAATTTCACCCTCCAGACCCTCAACATCACCCTTGTGGTGCCCTGAACAACACCACGTGATTACCGTCATTGAGAAAACAGCATAATTTCACTCTCCAGACAAGCAAAATCACCCTTGTGGTGCCCTGAACAACACCACGTGATTACCGTCATTGAGAAAAGAGCATAACTTCACCCTTCAGATCCTCAACATCACCCTTGTGGTGCCCTGAACAACACCACGTGATTACCGTTATTGAGAAAAGAGCATAATTTCACCCTCCAAACCCGCAACATCACCCTTGTGGTGCCGTGAACAAATCTTGTGTTTACCGTCTTTGAGAAAAGAGCATAATTTTACCCTCCAGACACACAACATCACCCTTGTGGTGCCCTGAACAACACCACGTGAATACCGTCATTGTGGAAAGAGCATAACTTCACCCTCCAGACTCTCAACATCACCCTTGTGTCGCTCTTATCAACACCACCAGATTACCGTCATTGATAAAAGAGCATAATTCCACCCTCCAGACACGCAACATCACCCTTGTGGTGCCCTGAACAACACCACGTGATTAACGTCATTGAGAAAAGTGCATGATTTAAGTGGACAGAACCACAACATCACCCTTGTGGTGCCATGAACAACACCACGTGATTACCGTCATTGAGAAAAGAGCAAAATTTCACCCTCCAGACACGCAACATCACCATTGTGGTGCCCTGAACAACACCACGTGATTACCGTCATTGAGGAAAGAGCACAATTTCAGCGGACAGAACCACAACATCAGCCTTGTGGTGCCCTTAACAACACCACGTGATTACCGTCATTAAGAAAAGAGCATAATTCCACCCTCCAGAACCGCAACATCACCCTTGTGGTGCCCTGTACAACACCACGTGATTAGAGTCATTGATAAAAGAGCATAGCTTCACCCTTCAGATCCTCAATATCACCCTTGTGGTGCCCTGAACAACACCACGTGATTACCGTCATTGAGGAAAGAGCATAATTTTAGCGGACAGAACCACAACATCACCCTCGTGGTGCCCTGAACAACACCACGTGATTAAAGTCATTGGGAAAAGAGCATCATTTCACCCTCCAGACCCTCAACATCACCCTTGTGGTGCCCTCAACAACACCACGTGATTACAGTCATTGAGGAAAGAGCATAATTCTTGCGGACTGAACCACAACATCACCCTTGTGGTGCCCTGAACAACACCACGTGATTAAAGTCATTGAGAAAAGAGCATAATTTCACCCTCCAGACCCTTAACATCACCCTTGTGGTGCCCTGAACAACACCACGTGATTACCGTCATTGAGAACAGAGCATAATTACACCCTTCAGACACGCAACATCACCCTTGTGGTGCCCTGAACAACACCACGTGATCACCGTCATTGAGAAAAGAGCATAATTTCACCCTTCACACCCTCAACATCACCCTTGTGGTGCCCCGAACAACACCACGTGATTACCGTCATTGAGGAAAGAGCATAATTTCAGCGGAAAGAACCACAACATCACCCTTGTGGTGCCCTGAACAACACCACGTGATTAAGGTCATGAAGAAAAGAGCATAATTTTACCCTTTAGACACTCTACATCACCCTTGTGTTGCCCTGAACAACACCACGTGATTACCGTCATTAAGAGAAGAGCATAATTTCACCCTCCAGACAGGCAACATCACCCTTGTGGTGCCCTGAACAACACCACGTGATTAACGTCATTGAGGAAAGAGCATAATTTCACCGTCCAGATCTCAACATCACCCCTGTGGTGCTCTCATCAACACCACGTGATTACCGTCATTAGGAAAAGAGCATAATTCCACCCTCCAGACACGCAACATCACCCTTGTGGTAACCTGAACAACACCACGTGATTACCGTCATTAAGAAAAGAGCATAATTTCACCCTTCAGACACTCAACATCACCCTTGTGGTGTCCTGAACAACAACACGTGATCACCGTCATTGAGAAAAGAACAAATTTTTAGCGAACAGAACCACAACATCACCCTTGTGGTGCCATGAACAACACCACGTGACTACCGTCATTGAGAAAAGAGCAAAATTCCACCCTCCAGACACGCAACATCACCATTGTGGTGCCCTGAACAACACCACGTGATTACCGTCATTGAGGAAAGAGCATAATATTAGCGGACAGAACCATAACATCACCCTGTTGGTGCCCTGAACAACACCACGTGATCACAGTCATCAAGAAAAAAGCATAATTCCACCCTTCAGAACCGCAACATCACCCTTGTGGTGCCCTGAACAACACCACGTGATTGAAGTCATTGAGAAAAGAGTATAACTACACCATTCAGATCCTCAACATCACCCTTGTGGTGCCCTGAACAACACCACGTGATTACCGTCATCGAGGAAGGAGCATAATTTTAGCAGATAGAACCACAATATCACCCTTGTGGTGCCCTGAACAACACCACGTGATCACCGTCATTGAGGAAAAATCATATTTTTGGCGGACAGAACCACAACATCACCCTTGTGGTGCCCTAAACAACACCACGTGATTACCGTCATTGTGAAAAGAAAATAATTTCACCCTCCAGACCCTCAACATCACCCTTGTGGTGCCCTGAACAAGACCACGTGATTACCATCATTGAGAAAAGAGCATAATTTCAGCGGACAGAACCACAACATCACCCTCGTTGTGCCCTGAACAACACCACGTGATTACCGTCATTAAGAAAAGAGCATAATTTCACACTCCAGACCCGCAGAAGCACCCCTGTGGTGCCCTGAACAACACCACGTGCCTACCGTCATTGAGGAAAAAGCCTAATTTCAACCTCCAGACACGCTACATCACCCTTGTGGTGCCCTGAATAAAACCACGTGATTTCCGTTATTGAGAAAAGAGCATAATTTCACCCTCCAAACCCGCAACATCACCCTTGTGGTGCCCTGAACAACACCTTGTGTTTACCGTCATTGAGAGAAGAGCATAATTTCACCCTTCAGACACGCAACATCACCCTTGTGGTGCCCTGAATAACACCACGTGAATACCTTCATTGTGGAAAGAGCATGAATTCACCCTCCAGACTCTCAACATCACCCTTGTGGTGCTCTTATCAACACCACCAGATCACCGTCATTAAGAAAAGAGCATAATTCCACCCTCCAGACACGCAACATCACCCTTGTGGTGCCCTGAACAACACCTTGTGTTTACCGTCATTGAGAGAAGAGCATAATTTCACCCTTCAGACACGCAACATCACCCTTGTGGTGCCCTGAACAACACCACTTGATTACCGTCATTGAGGAAAGACCATAATTTCACCCTCCAGACACACAACATCACCCTTGTGGTGCCCTGAACAACACCACGTGATTACCGTCATTAAGAAAAGAGCATAATTCTAGCGGACTGAACCACAACATCACCCTTGTGGTGCTCTGAACAACACCACGTGAATAAAGTTATTGAGAATAGAGCATTTTTTCACCCCCCAGACCCTCAACATCACCCTTGTGGTGCCCTGAACAACACCACGTGATTACCGTTATTGAGAAAAGAGTATAATTTCACCCTTCAGACCCTCAACATCACCCTTGTGGTGCCCTGAACAACACCACGTGATTACCGTCATGGAGAAAACAGCATAATTTCACCCTCCAGACAAGCTACATCACCCTTGTAGTGCCCTGAACAACACCACGTGATTACCGTCATTGAGAAAAGAGCATAACTTCACCCTTCAGATCCTCAACATCACCCTTGTGGTGCCCTGAACAACACCACGTGATTACCGTTATTGAGAAAAGAGCATAATTTCACCCTCCAAACCCGCAACATCACCCTTGTGGTGCCGTGAACAACACCTTGTGTTTACCGTCATTGAGAAAAGAGCATAATTTCACCCTTCAGACACGCAACATCACCCTTGTGGTGCCCTGAACAACACCACGTGTATACCGTCATTGTGGAAAGAGCATAAATTCACCCTCCAGACTCTCAACATCACCCTTGTGGTGCTCTTATCAACACCACCAGATTACCGTCATTGAGAAAAGAGCATAATTCCACCCTCCAGACACGCAACATCACCCTTGTGGTGCCCTGAACAACACAACGTGATTACCGTCATTGAGAAAAGAGCATAATTACACCCTTCAGACACGCAACATCACCCTTGTGGTGCCCTGAACAACACCACGTGATCACCGTCATTAGGAAAAGAGCATCATATCACCCTTCAGACCCTCAACATCACCCTTGTAGTGCCCTGAACAACACCACGTGATTACCGTCATTGAGGAAAGAGCATAATTTCACCCTCCAGACACACAACATCACCCTTGTGGTGCCCTGAACAACACCACGTGATTACCGTCATTGAGAAAAGAGCATAATT
The DNA here is from genome assembly GCA_964007535.1 of Brachyptera risi. Taxonomy (NCBI): domain Eukaryota; kingdom Metazoa; phylum Arthropoda; class Insecta; order Plecoptera; family Taeniopterygidae; genus Brachyptera; species Brachyptera risi. Next base: position 7,686,318 of record OZ023326.1, read on the forward strand.
TAAGTGGACTGAACCACAACATCACCCTTGTGGTGCCATGAACAACACCACGTGATTACCGTCATTGAGAAAAGAGCAAAATTTCACCCTCCAGACACGCAACATCACCATTGTGGTGCACTGAACAACACCACGTGATTACCGTCATTGAGGAAAGAGCACAATTTTAGCGGACAGAACCACAACATCACCCTTGTGGTGCCCTGAACAACACCACGTGATTACCGTCATTAAGAAAAGAACATAATTTCACCCTCCAGAACCGCAACATCACCCTTGTGGTGCCCTGTACAACACCACGTGATTAAAGTCATTGATAAAAGAGCATAACTTCACCCTTCAGATCCTCAACATCACCCTTGTGGTGCCCTGAGCAACACCACGTGATTACCGTCATTGAGAAAAAGAGCATAATTTTGGCGGACAGAACCACAACATCACCCTTGTGGTGCCCTGAACAACACCACGTGATTAAAGTTATTGGGAAAAAAGCATAATTTCACCCTCCAGACCCTCAACATCACCCTTGTGGTGCCCTCAACAACACCACGTGATTACCGTCATTGAGGAAAGAGCATAATTCTTGCGGACTGAACCACAACATCACCCTTGTGGTGCCCTGAACAACACCACGTGATTAAGGTCATTGAGAAAAGAGCATAATTTCACCCTCCAGACCCTCAACATCACACTTGTGGTGCCCTGAACAACACCACGTGATTACCGTCATTGAGGAAAGAGCATAAATTCACCCTCCAGACTCTCAACATCACACTTGTAGTGCTCCAATCAACACCACGTGATTACCGTCATCAAGAAAAGAGCATAATTCCACCCTCCAGACACGCAACATCACCCTTGTGGTGCCCTGAACAACACCACGTGATTACCGTCATTGAGAACAGAGCATAATTACACCCTTCAGACACGCAACATCACCCTTGTGGTGCCCTGAACAACACCACGTGATCACCGTCATTGAGAAAAGAGCATAATTTCACCCTTCACACCCTCAACATCACCCTTGTGGTGCCCCGAACAACACCACGTGATTACCGTCATTGAGGAAAGAGCATAATTTCAGCGGAAAGAACCACAACATCACCCTTAAGGTGCCCTGAACAACACCACGTGATTAAGGTCATGAAGAAAAGAGCATAATTTTACCCTTCAGACACTCTACATCACCCTTGTGTTGCCCTGAACAACACCACGTGATTACCGTCATTAAGAAAAGAGCATAATTTCACCCTCCAGACACGCAACATCACCCTTGTGGTGCCCTGAATAACACCACGTGATTACCGTCATTGAGGAAAGAGCATAATTTCACCGTTCAGATCTCAACATCACCCTTGTGGTGCTCTTATCAACACCACGTGATTACCGTCATTAAGAAAAGAGCATAATTTCACCCTACAGACACGCAACATCACCCTCGTGGTAACCTGAACAACACCACGTGATTACCGTCATTGAGAAAAGAGCATAATTTCACCCTTCAGACACTCAACATCACCCTTGTGGTGTCCTGAACAACAACACGTGATTACCGTCATTGAGAAAAGAACATAATTTTAGCGGACAGAACCACAACATCACCCTTGTGGTGCCATGAACAACACCACGTGACTACCGTCATTGAGAAAAGAGCAAAATTCCACCCTCCAGACACGCAACATCACCATTGTGGTGCCCTGAACAACACCACGTGATTACCGTCATTGAGGAAAGAGCATAATTTTAGCGGACAGAACCATAACATCACCCTGTTGGTGCCCTGAACAACACCACGTGATCACCGTCATCAAGAAAAGAGCATAATTTCACCCTCCAGAACCGTAACATCACCCTTGTGGTTCCCTTGAACAACACCACGTGATTGAAGTCATTGAGAAAAGAGTATAACTTCACCATTCAGATCCTCAACATCACCCTTGTGGTGCCCTGAACAACACCACGTGATTACCGTCATCGAGGAAGGAGCATATTTTCAGCAGATAGAACCACAATATCACCCTTGTGGTGCCCTGAACAACACCACGTGATTACCGTCATTGAGGAAAAATCATATTTTCAGCGGACAGAACCACAACATCACCCTTGTGGTGCCCTGAACAACACCACGTGATTACCGTCATTGAGAAAAGAAAATAATTTCACCCTCCAGACCCTCAACATCACCCTTGTGGTGCCCTGAACAACACCACGTGATTACCGTCATTGAGAAAAGAGCATAATTTCAGCGGACAGAACCACAACATCACCCTTGTGGTGCCCTGAACAACACCACGTGATTACCGTCATTAAGAAAAGAGCATAATTTCACACTCCAGACCCGCAGAATCACCCTTGTGGTGCCCTGAACAACACCACGTGATTACCGTCATTGAGGAAAAAGCCTAATTTCAACCTCCAGACACGCTACATCACCCTTGTGGTGCCCTGAATAAAACCACGTGATTTCCGTTATTGAGAAAAGAGCATAATTTCACCCTCCAAACCCGCAACATCACCCTTGTGGTGCCCTGAACAACACCTTGTGTTTACCGTCATTGAGAGAAGAACATAATTTCACCCTTCAGACACGCAACATCACCCTTGTGGTGCCCTGAACAACACCACGTGAATACCGTCATTGTGGAAAGAGCATAAATTCACCCTCCAGACTCTCAACATCACCCTTGTGGTGCTCCTATCAACACCACCAGATCACCGTCATCAAGAAAAGAGCATAATTCCACCCTCCAGACACGCAACATCACCCTTGTGGTGCCCTGAACAACACCACGTGATTACCGTCATTGAGAAAAGAGTATAATTTCACCCTTCAGACCCTCAACATCACCCTTGTGGTGCCCTGAACAACACCACGTGATTACCGTCATTGAGAAAACAGCATAATTTCACCCTCCAGACAAGCAACATCACCCTTGTGGTGCCCTGAACAACACCACGTGATTACCGTCATTGAGAAAAGAGCATAACTTCACCCTTCAGATCCTCAACATCACCCTTGTGGTGCCCTGAACAACACCACGTGATTACCGTTATTGAGAAAAGAGCATAATTCCACCCTCCAAACCCGCAACATCACCCTTGTGGTGCCGTGAACAACACCTTGTGTTTACCGTCATTGAGAGAAGAGCATAATTTCACCCTTCAGACACGCAACATCACCCTTGTGGTGCCCTGAACAACACCACGTGAATACCGTCATTGTGGAAAGAGCATAAATTCACCCTCCAGACTCTCAACATCACCCTTGTGGTGCTCTTATCAACATCACCAGATTACCGTCATTGAGAAAAGAGCATAATTCCACCCTCCAGACACGCAACATCACCCTTGTGGTGCCCATGAACAACACCACGTGATTACCATCATTGAGAAAAGAGCATAATTACACCCTTCAGACACGCAACATCATTTTGTGGTGCCCTGAACAACACCACGTGATCACCGTCATTGAGAAAAGAGCATAATTTCACCCTCCAGACCCTCAACATCACCCTTGTGGTGCCCTCAACAACACCACGTGATTACCGTCATTGAGGAAAGAGCATAATTCTTGCGGACTGAACCACAACATCACCCTTGTGGTGCCCTGAACAACACCACGTGATTGAAGTCATTGAGAAAAGAGCATAATTTCACCCTCCAGACCCTCAACATCACACTTGTGGTGCCCTGAACAACACCACGTGATTACCGTCATTGAGGAAAGAGCATAAATTCACCCTCCAGACTCTCAACATCACACTTGTGGTGCTCTTATCAACACCACGTGATTACCGTCATCAAGAAAAGAGCATAATTCCACCCTCCAGACACGCAACATCACCCTTGTGGTGCCCTGAACAACACCACGTGATTACCGTCATTGAGAACAGAGCATAATTACACACTTCAGACACGCAACATCACCCTTGTGGTGCCCTGAACAACACCACGTGATCACCGTCATTGAGAAAAGAGCATAATTTCACCCTTCACACCCTCAACATCACCCTTGTGGTGCCCCGAACAACACCACGTGATTACCGTCATTGAGGAAAGAGCATAATTTCAGCGGAAAGAACCACAACATCACCCTTGTGGTGCCCTGAACAACACCACGTGATCAAGGTCATGAAGAACAGAGCATAATTTTACCCTTCAGACACTCTACATCACCCTTGTGTTGCCCTGAACAACACCACGTGATTACCGTCATTAAGAAAAGAGCATAATTTCACCCTCCAGACACGCAACATCACCCTTGTGGTGCCCTGAATAACACCACGTGATTACCGTCATTGAGGAAAGAGCATAATTTCACCGTCCAGATCTCAACATCACCCTTGTGGTGCTCTTATCAACACCACGTGATTACCGTCATTAAGAAAGAGTATAATTCCACCCTCCAGACACGCAACATCACCCTTGTGGCAACCTGAACAACACCACGTGATTACAGTCATTGAGAAAAGAGCATAATTTCACCCTTCAGACACTCAACATCACCCTTGTGGTGTCCTGAACAACAACACGTGATTACCGTCATTGAGAAAAGAACATAATTTTAGCGGACAGAACCACAACATCACCCTTGTGGTGCCATGAACAACACCACGTGACTACCGTCATTGAGAAAAGAGCAAAATTCCACCCTCCAGACACGCAACATCACCATTGTGGTGCCCTGAACAACACCACGTGATTACCGTCATTGAGGAAAGAGCATAATTTTAGCGGACAGAACCATAACATCACCCTGTTGGTGCCCTGAACGACACCACGTGATCACCGTCATCAAGAAAAGAGCATAATTTCACCCTCCAGAACGGCAACCACACCCTTGTGGTGCCCTGAACAACACCACGTGATTAAAGTCATTGAGAAAAGAGTATAACTTCACCATTCAGATCCTCAACATCACCCTTGTGGTGCCCTGAACAACACCACGTGATTACCGTCATCGAGGAAGGAGCATATTTTCAGCAGATAGAACCACAATATCACCCTTGTGGTGCCCTGAACAACACCACGTGATTACCGTCATTGAGAAAAGAAAATAATTTCACCCTCCAGACCCTCAACATCACCCTTGTGGTGCCCTGAACAACACCACGTGATTACCGTCATTGAGAAAAGAGCATAATTTCAGCGGACAGAACCACAACATCACCCTTGTGGTGCCCTGAACAACACCACGTGATTACCGTCATTAAGAAAAGAGCATAATTTCACACTCCAGACCCGCAGAATCACCCTTGTGGTGCCCTGAACAACACCACGTAATTACCGTCATTGAGGAAAAAGCCTAATTTCAACCTCCAGACACGCTACATCACCCTTGTGGTGCCCTGAATGAAACCACGTGATTTCCGTTATTGAGAAAAGAGCATAATTTGACCCTCCAAACCCGCAAAATCACCCTTGTGGTGCCCTGAACAACACCTTGTGTTTACCGTCATTGACAGAAGAGCATAATTTCACCCTTCAGACACGCAACATCACCCTTGTGGTGCCCTGAACAACACCACGTGAATACCGTCATTGTGGAGAGAGCATAAATTCACCCTCCAGACTCTCAACATCACCCTTGTGGTGCTCTTATCAACACCACCAGATCACCGTCATTAAGAAAAGAGCATAATTCCACCCTCCAGACACGCAACATCACCCTTGTGGTGCCCTGAACAACACCTTGTGTTTACCGTCATTGAGAGAAGAGCATAATTCCACCCTTCAGACACGCAACATCACCCTTGTGGTGCCCTGAACAACACCACGTGATTACCGTTATTGAGGAAAGAGCATAAATTCACCCTCCAGACACAAAACATCACCCTTGTGGTGCCCTGAACAACACCACGTGATTACCGTCATTGAGAAAAGAGCATAATTCTAGCGGACTGAACCACAACATCACCCTTGTGGTGCCCTGAACAACACCACGTGAATAAAGTTATTGAGAAAAGAGCATAATTTCACACTCCAGACCCTCAACATCACCCTTGTGGTGCCCTGAACAACACCACGTGATTACCGTCATTGAGAAAAGAGTATAATTTCACCCTTCAGACCCTCAACATCACCCTTGTGGTACCCTGAACAACACCACGTGATTACCGTCATTGAGAAAACAGCATAATCTCACCCTCCAGACAAGCAACATCACCCTTGTGGTGCCCTGAACAACACCACGTGATTACCGTCAGTGAGAAAAGAGAATAACTTCACCCTTCAGATCCTCAACATCACCCTTGTGGTGCCCTGAACAACACCACGTGATTACCGTTATTGAGAAAAGAGCATAATTTCACCCTCCGAACCCGCAACATCACCCTTGTGGTGCCGTGAACAACACCTTGTGTTTACCGTCATTGAGAAAAGAGCATAATTTCACCCTTCAGACACGCAACATCACCCTTGTGGTGCCCTGAACAACACCACGTGAATACCGTCATTGTGGAAAGAGCATAAATTCACCCTCCAGACTCTCAACATCACCCTTGTGGTGCTCTTATCAACACCACCAGATTACCGTCATTGAGAAAATAGCATAATTCCACCCTCCAGACACGCAACATCACCCTTGTGGTGCCCTGAAAAACACCACGTGATTACCGTCATTGAGAAAAGAGCATAATTACACCCTTCAGACACGCAACATCACCCTTGTGGTGCCCTGAACAACACCACGTGATCACCGTCATTAGGAAAAGAGCATCATATCACCCTTCAGACCCTCAACATCACCCTTGTGGTGCCCTGAACAACACCACGTGATTACCGTCATTGAGGAAAGAGCATAATTTCACCCTCCAGACACACAACATCACCCTTGTGGTGCCCTGAACAACACCACGTGATTACCGTCATTGAGAAAAGAGCATAATTTAAGTGGACAGAACCACAACATCACCCTTGTGGTGCCATGAACAACACCACGTGATTACCGTCATTGAGAAAAGAGCAAAATTTCACCCTCCAGACACGCAACATCACCATTGTGGTGCCCTGAACAACACCACGTGATATCCGTCATTGAGGAAAGAGCACAATTTTAGCGGACAGAACCACAACATCACCCTTGTGGTGCCCTGAACAACACCACGTGATTACCGTCATTAAGAAAAGAACATAATTTCACCCTCCAGAACCGCAACATCACCCTTGTGGTGCCCTGTACAACACCACGTGATTAAAGTCATTGATAAAAGAGCATAACTTCACCCTTCAGATCCTCAACATCACCCTTGTGGTGCCCTGAACAACACCACGTGATTACCGTCATTGAGGAAAGAGCATAATTTTAGCGGACAGAACCACAACATCACCTTTGTGGTGCCCTGAACAACACCACGTGATTAATGTCATTGGGAAAAGAGCATAATTTCACCCTCCAGACCCTCAACATCACCCTTGTGGTGCCCTCAACAACACCACGTGATTACCGTCATTGAGGAAAGAGCATAATTCTTGCGGACTGAACCACAACATCACCCTTGTGGTGCCCTGAACAACACCACGTGACTAAAGTCATTGAGAAAAGAGCATAATTTCACCCTCCAGACCCTCAACATCACACTTGTGGTGCCCTGAACAACACCACGTGATTACCGTCATTGAGGAAAGAGCATAAATTCACCCTCCAGACTCTCAACATCACACTTGTGGTGCTCTTATCAACACCACGTGATTACCGTCATCAAGAAAAGACCATAATTCCACCCTCCAGACACGCAACATCACCCTTGTGGTGCCCTGAACAACACCACGTGATTACCGTCATTGAGAACAGAGCATAATTACACCCTTCAGACACGCAACATCACCCTTGTGGTGCCCTGAACAACACCACGTGATCACCGTCATTGAGAAAAGAGCATAATTTCACCCTTCACACCCTCAACATCACCCTTGTGGTGCCCCGAACAACACCACGTGATTACCGTCATTGAGGAAAGAGCATAATTTCAGCGGAAAGAACCAAAACATCACCCTTGTGGTGCCCTGAACAACACCACGTGATTAGGGTCATGAAGAAGAGAGCATAATTTTACCCTTCAGACACTCTACATCACCCTTGTGTTGCCCTGAACAACACCACGTGATTACCGTCATTAAGAAAAGAGCATAATTCCACCCTCCAGACACGCAACATCACCCTTGTGGTGCCGTGAATAACACCACGTGATTACCGTCATTGAGGAAAGAGCATAATTTCACCGTCCAGATCTCAACATCACCCTTGTGGTGCTCTTATCAACACCACGTGATTACCGTCATTGAGAAAAGAGCATAATTCCACCCTCCAGACACGCAACATCACCCTTGTGGTAACCTGAACAACAACACGTGATTACCGTCATTGAGAAACGAACATAATTTTAGCGGACAGAACCACAACATCACCCTTGTGGTGCCATGAACAACACCACGTGACTACCGTCATTGAGAAAAGAGCAAAATTCCACCCTCCAGACACGCAACATCACCTTTGTGGTGCCCTGAACAACACCACGTGATTACCGTCATTGAGGAAAGAGCATAATTTTAGCGGACAGAACCATAACTTCACCCTGTTGGTGCCCTGAACAACACCACGTGATCACCGTCATCAAGAAAAGAGCATAATTTCACCCTCCAGAACCGCAACATCACCCTTGTGGTGCCCTGAACAACACCACGTGATTAAAGTCATTGAGAAAAGAGTATAACTTCACCATTCAGATCCTCAACATCACCCTTGTGGTGCCCTGAACAACACCACGTGATTACCGTCATCGAGGAAGGAGCATATTTTCAGCAGATAGAACCACAATATCACCCTTGTGGTGCCCTGAACAACACCACGTGATTGTCGTCATTGAGGAAAAATCATATTTTCAGCGGACAGAACCACAACATCACCCTCGTGGTGCCCTGAACAACACCACGTGATTACCGTCATTGAGAAAAGAAAAGAATTTCACCCTCCAGACCCTCAACATCACCCTTGTGGTGCCCTGAACAACACCACGTGATTACCGTCATTGAGAAAAGAGCATAATTTCAGCGGACAGAAACACAACATCACCCTTGTGGTGCCCTGAACAACACCACGTGATTACCGTCATTAAGAAAAGAGCATAATTTCACACTCCAGACCCGCAGAATCACCCATGTGGTGCCCTGAACAACACCACGTGATTACCGTCATTGAGGAAAAAGCCTAATTTCAACCTCCAGACACGCTACATCACCCTTGTGGTGCCCTGAATAAAACCACGTGATTTCCGTTATTGAGAAAAGAGCATAATTTCACCCTCCAAACCCGCAACATCACCCTTGTGGTGCCCTGAACAACACCTTGTGTTTACCGTCATTGAGAGAAGAGCATAATTTCACCCTTCAGACACGCAACATCACCCTTGTGGTGCCCTGAACAACACCACGTGAATACCGTCATTGTGGAAAAAGCATAAATTCACCCTCCAGACTCTCAACATCACCCTTGTGGTGCTCTTATCAACACCACCAGATCACCGTCATTGAGAAAAGAGCATAATTCCACCCTCCAGACACGCAACATCACCCTTGTGGTGCCCTGAACAACACCGCGTGATTACCGTCATTGAGGAAAGAGCATAATTTCACCCTCCAGACACACAACATCACCCTTGTGGTGCCCTGAACAACACCACGTGATTACCGTCATTGAGAAAAGAGCATAATATGAGTGGTCAGAACCACAACATCACCCTTGTGGTGCCGTGAACAACACCTTGTGTTCACCGTCATTGAGAAAAGAGCATAATTCCACCCTCCAGACACGCAACATCACCCTTGTGGTGCCCTGAACAACACCACGTGATTACCTTCATTGAGAAAAGAGCATAATATCATCCTCCAGACTCTCAACATCACCCTTGTGTCGCTCTTATCAACAGCCCTAGATTACCGTCATTGAGAAAAGAGCATAATTCCACCCTCCAGACACGCAACATCACCCTTGTGGTGCCCTGAACAACACCACGTGATTACCGTCATTGAGAAAAGAGCATAATTACACCCTTCAGACACGCAACATCACCCTCGTGGTGCTCTTATCAACACCACGTGATTACCGTCATCAAGAAAAGAGCATAATTCCACCCTCCAGACACGCAATATCACCCTTGTGGTGCGCTGAACAACACCACGTGATTACCGCCATTGAGAACAGAGCATAATAACACCCTTCAGACACGCAACATCACCCTTGTGGTGCCCTGAACAACACCACGTGATCACCGTCATTGAGAAAAGAGCATAATTTCACCCTTCACACCCTCAACATCACCCTTGTGGTGCCCCGAACAACACCACGTGATTACCGTCATTGAGGAAAGAGCATAATTTCAGCGGAAAGAACCACAACATCACCCTTGTGGTGCCCTGAACAACACCACGTGATTAAGGTCATGAAGAAAAGAGCATAATTCCACCCTCCAGACACGCAACATCACCCTTGTGTTGCCCTGAACAACACCACGTGATTACCGTCATTAAGAAAAGAGCATAATTTCACCCTCCAGACACGCAACATCACCCTTGTGGTGCCCTGTTCAACACCACGTGATTACCGTCATTGAGGAAAGAGCATAATTTCAACGTCCAGATCTCAACATCACCCCTGTGGTGCTCTTATCAACACCACGTGATTACCGTCATTGAGAAAAGAGCATAATTCCACCCTCCGGACACGCAACATCACCCTTGTGGTAACCTGAACAACACCACGTGATTTTTGTCATTGAGAAAAGAGCATAATTTCACCCTTCAGACACTCAACATCACCCTTGTGGTGTCCTGAACAACAACACGTGATCACCGTCATTGAGAAAAGAACATAATTTTAGCGGACAGAACCACAACATCACCCTTGTGGTGCCATGAACAACGCCACGTGACTACCGTCATTGAGAAAAGAGCAAAATTCCATCCTCCAGACACGCAACATCACCATTGTGGTGCCCTGAACAACACCACGTGATTACCGTCATTGAGGAAAGAGCATAATTTTAGCGGACAGAACCATAACATCACCCTGTTGGTGCCCTGAACAACACCACGTGATCACCGTCATCAAGAAAAGAGTATTATTTCACCCTCCAGAACCGCAACATCACCCTTGTGGTGCCCTGAACAACACCACGTGATTAAAGTCATTGAGAAAAAAGTATAACTACACCATTCAGATCCTCAACATCACCCTTGTGGTGCCCTGAACAACACCACGTGATTACCGTCATCGAGGAAGGAGCATAATTTTAGCAGATAGAACCACAATATCACCCTTGTGGTGCCCTGAACAACACCACGTGATTACCGTCATTGAGGAAAAATCATATTTTTAGCGGACAGAACCACAACATCACCCTTGTGGTGCCCTGAACAACACCACGTGATTACCGTCATTGAGAAAAGAAAATACTTTCACCCTCCAGACCCTCAACATCACCCTTGTGGTGCCCTGAACAACACCACGTGATTTCCATCATTGAGAAAAGAGCATAATTCCAGCGGACAGAACCACAACATCACCCTCGTGGTGCCCTGAACAACACCACGTGATTACCGTCATTAAGAAAAGAGCATAATTTCACACTCCAGACCCGCAGAATCACCCTTGTGGTGCCCTGAACAACACCACGTGATTACCGTTATTGAGAAAAGAGCATAATTTCACCCTCCAAACCCGCAACATCACCCTTTTGGTGCCCTGATCAACACCTTGTGTTTACCGTCATTGAGAGAAGAGCATAATTACACCCTTCAGACACGCAACATCACCCTTGTGGTGCCCTGAACAACACCACGTGAATACCGTCATTGTGGGAAGAGCATAAATTCACCCTCCAGACTCTCAACATCACCCTTGTGGTGCTCTTATCAACACCACCAGATCAACGTCATTAAGAAAAGAGCATAATTCCACCCTCCAGACACGCAACATCACCCTTGTGGTGCCCTGAACAACACCTTGTGTTTACCGTCATTGAGAGAAGAGCATAATTTCACCCTTCAGACACGCAACATCACCCTTGTGGTGCCCTGAACAACACCACGTGATTAACTTCATTGAGAAAAGAGCATAATATCACCCTCCAGACACGCAACATCACCCTTGTGGTGCCCTGAACAACACCACGTGATTAACTTCATTGAGAAAAGATCATAATATCACCCTCCAGACACGCAACATCACCCTTGTGGTGCCCTGAACAACACCACGTGATTACCGTCATTGAGGAAAGATCATAATTTCACCCTCCAGACACACAACATCACCCTTGTGGTGCCCTGAACAACACCACGTGATTACCGTCATTAAGAAAAGAGCATAATTCTAGCGGACTGAACCACAACATCACCCTTGTGGTGCCCTGAACAACACCACGTGAATGAAGTTATTGAGAAAAGAGCATAATTTCACCCTCCAGACCCTCAACATCACCCTTGTGGTGCCCTGAACAACACCACGTGATTACCGTCATTGAGAAAAGAGTATAATTTCACCCTTCAGACCCTCACCATCACCCTTGTGGTGCCCTGAACAACACCACGTGATCACCGTCATTGAGAAAACAGCATAATTCCACACTCCAGACAAGCAACATCACCCTTGTGGTGCCCTGAACAAAACCACGTGATTACCGTCATTGAGAAAAGAGCATAACTTCACCCTTCAGATCCTCAACATCACCCTTGTGGTGCCCTGAACAACACCACGTGATTACCGGTATTGAGAAAAGAGCATAATTTCACCCTCCAAACCCGCAACATCACCCTTGTGGTGCCGTGAACAACACCTTGTGTTTACCGTCATTGAGAAAAGAGCATACTTCCACCCTTCAGACACGCAACATCACCCTTGTGGTGCCCTGAACAACACCACGTGAATACCGTCATTGTGGAAAGAGAATAAATTCACCCTCCAGACTCTCAACATCACCCTTGTGGTGCTCTTATCAACACCACCAGATTACCGTCATTGAGAAAAGAGCATAATTCCACCCTCCAGACACGCAACATCACCCTTGTGGTGCCCTGAACAACACCACGTGATTACCGTCATTGAGAAAAGAGCATAATTACACACTTCAGACACGCAACATCACCCTTGTGGTGCCCTGAACAACACCACGTGATCACCGTCATTAGGAAAAGAGCATCATATCACCCTTCAGACCCTCAACATCACCCTTGTGGTGCCCTGAACAACACCACGTGATTACCGTCATTGAGGAAAGAGCATAATTTCACCCTCCAGACACACAACATCACCCTTGTGGTGCCCTGAAAAACACCACGTGATTACCGTCATTGAGAAAAGAGCATAACTTCACCCTTCAGATCCTCATCATCACCCTTGTGGTGCCCTGAACAACACCACGTGATTACCGTTATTGAGAAAAGAGCATAATTTCACCCTCCGAACCCGCAACATCACCCTTGTGGTGCCGTGAACAACACCTTGTGTTTACCGTCATTGAGAAAAGAGCATACTTTCACCCTTCAGACACACAACATCACCCTTGTGGTGCCCTGAACAACACCACGTGAATACCATCATTGTGGAAAGAGCATAAATTCACCCTCCAGACTCTCAACATCACCCTTGTGGTGCTCTTATCAACACCACCAGATTACCTTCATTGAGAAGAGAGCATAATTCCACCCTCCAGACACGCAACATCACCCTTGTGGTGCCCTGAACAACACCACGTGATTACCGTCATTGAGAAAAGAGCATAATTACACCCTTCAGACACGCAACATCACCCTTGTGGTGCCCTGAACAACACCACGTGATCATCGTCATCGAGAAAAGAGCATAATTTCACCCTTCAGACACGCAACATCACCCTTGTGGTGCCCTGAACAACACCACGTGATTAACTTCATTGGGAAAAGAGCATAATTTCACCCTTCAGACACGCAACATCACCCTTGTGGCACCCTGAACAACACCACGTGATTAACTTCATTGAGAAAAGAGCATAATTTCACGCTTCAGACACGCAACATCACCCTTGTGATGCCCTGAACATCACCACGTGATTAACTTCATTGGGAAAAGAGCATAATTTCACCCTTCAGACACGCAACATCACCCTTGTGTTGCCCTGAACAACACCACGTGATTAACTTCATTGAGAAAAGAGCATAATATCACCCTTCAGACCCGCAACATCACCCTTGTGGTGCCCTGAACAACACCACGTGATTAACTTCATTGAGAAAAGAGCATAATTTCACGCTTCAGACACGCAACATCACCCTTGTGGTGCCCTGAACAACACCACGTGATTAACTTCATTGAGAAAAGAGCATAATTTCACGCTTCAGACACGCAACATCACCCTTGTGGTGCCCTGAACAACACCACGTGATTAACTTCATTGAGAAAAGAGCATAATTTCACCCTTCAGACACGCAACATCACCCTTGTGGTGCCCTGAACAACACCACGTGATTAACTTCATTGAGAAAAGAGCATAATTTCACGCTTCAGACACGCAACATCACCCTTGTGGTGCCCTGAACAACACCACGTGATTAACTTCATTGAGAAAAGAGCCTAATTTCACGCTTCAGACACGCAACATCACCCTTGTGGTGCCCTGAACAACACCACGTGATTAACTTCATTGAGAAAAGAGCATAATTTCACCCTTCAGACACGCAACATCACCCTTGTGGTGCCCTGAACAACACCACGTGATTAACTTCATTGAGAAAAGAGCATAATTTCACGCTTCAGACACGCAACATCACCCTTGTGGTGCCCTGAACAACACCACGTGATTACCGTCATTGAGAAAAGAGCATAATTCCACCCTCCAGACACGCTACATCACCCTTGTGGTGCCCTGAACAACACCACGTGAATACCGTCATTGAGAAAAGAGCATAATTTCACCCTCCAGACACGCTACATCACCCTTGTGGTGCCCTGAACAACACCACGTGATTAACTTCATTGGGAAAAGAGCACAATTTCACCCTCCAGACACGCAACATCACCCTTGTGGTGCCCTGAACAACACCACGTGATTACCTTCATTGAGAAAAGAGCATAATATCATCCTCCAGACACGCAACATCACCCTTGTGGTGCCCTGAACAACACCACGTGAATAACTTCATTGGGAAAAGAGCATAATTTTAGCGGACAGAACCACAACATCACCCTTGTGGTGCCCTGAACAACACCACGTGATTAACTTCATTGGGAAAAGAGCATAATTTCAGCGGACAGAACCACAACATCACCCTTGTGATGCCATGAACAACACCACGTGATTAACTTCATTGGGAAAAGAGCATAATTTTAGCGGACAGAACCACAACATCACCCTTGTGGTGCCCTGAACAACACCACGTGATTACCGTCATTGAGAAAAGAGCATAATTTCACCATCCAGACACGCTACATCACCCTTGTGATGCCATGAACAACACCACGTGATTAACTTCATTGAGAAAAGAGCATAATTTCACCCTTCAGACACGCAACATCACCCTTGTGGTGCCCTCAACAACACCACGTGATTACCGTCATTGAGAAAAGAGCATAATATCACCCTCCAGACACGAAACATCACCCTTGTGGTGCCTTGAACAACACCACGTGATTAACTTCATTGGGAAAAGAGCATAATTTTAGCGGACAGAACCACAACATCACCCTTGTTGTGCCCTGAACAACACCACGTGATTAACTTCATTGGGAAAAGAGCATATTTTAGCGGACAGAACCACAACATCACCCTTGTGATGCCATGAACAACACCACGTGATTAACTTCATTGAGAAAAGAGCATAATATCACCCTTCAGACCCTCAACATCACCCTTGTGGTGCCCTGAACAACACCACGTGATTAACTTCATTGGGAAAAGAGCATAATTTTAGCGGACAGAACCACAACATAACCCTTGTTGTGCCCTGAACAACACCACGTGATTAACTTCATTGGGAAAAGAGCATAATTTCAGCGGACAGAACCACAACATCACCCTTGTGATGCCATGAACAACACCACGTGATTAACTTCATTGAGAAAAGAGCATAATATCACCCTCCAGACACGCAACATCACCCTTGTGGTGCCCTGAACAACACCACGTGATTAACTCCATTGGGAAAAGAGCATAATATCACCCTCCAGACCCGCAACATCACCCTTGTGGTGCCCTGAACAACACCACGTGATTAACTTCATTGAGAAAAGAGCATGATATCACCCTCCAGACCCGCAACATCACCCTTGTGATGCCCTGAACAACACCACGTGATTACCGTCATTGAGAAAAGAGCATGATATCACCCTTCAGACACGCAACATCACCCTTGTGGTGCCCTGTACAACACCACGTGATTACCGTCATTGAGGAAAGAGCATAATTTCACCCTCCACACACGCAACATCACCCTTGTGGTGCTCTTATCAACACCACGTGATAACCGTCATTGAGAAAAGAGCTTAATATCACCCTCCAGACCCGCAACTTCACCCTTGTGGTGCCCTGAACAACACCAAGTGATTACCGTCATTGAGAAAAGAGCATAATATCACCCTCCAGACACGCAACATCACCCTTGTGGTGCCCTGAACAACACCACCTGATTAACTTCATTGAGAAAAGAGCATAATATCACCCTCCAGACACGCAACATCACCCTTGTGTTGCCCTGAACAACACCACGTGATTAACTTCATTGAGAAAAGAGCATAATATCACCCTCCAGACCCGCAACATCACCCTCGTGATGCCCTGAACAACACCACGTGATTACCGTCATTGAGAAAAGAGCATAATATCACCCTCCAGACCCTCAACATCACCCTTGTGGTGCCCTGAACAACACCACGTGATTAACTTCATTGAGAAAAGAGCATAATATCACCCTCCAGACACGCAACATCACCCTTGTGGTGCCCTGAACAACACCAAGTGATTAACTTCAGTGAGAAAAGAGCATAATATCACCCTCCAGACCCGCAACATCACCCTTGTGATGCCCTGAACAACACCACTTGATCACCGTCATTGAGAAAAGAGCTTAATATCACCCTCCAGACCCTCAACATCACCCTTGTGGTTCCCTGAACAACACCACGTGATTAACTTCATTGAGAAAAGAGCATAATATCACCCTCCAGACACGCAACATCACCCTTGTGGTGCCCTGAACAACACCACGTGATTAACTTCATTGGGAAAAGAGCATAATATCACCCTTCAGACACGCAACATCACCCTTGTGGTACCCTGAACAACACCACGTGATTACCGTCATTGAGAAAAGAGCATAATATCAACCTCCAGACACGCAACATCACCCTTGTGGTGCCCTGAACAACACCACGTGATTAACTTCATTGGGAAAAGAGCATAATATCACCCTTCAGACACGCAACATCACCCTTGTGGTACCCTGAACAACACCACGTGATTACCGTCATTGAGAAAAGAGCATAATATCAACCTCCAGACACGCAACATCACCCTTGTGGTGCCCTGAACAACACCACGTGATTACCGTCATTAAGAAAAGAGCATAATTTCACCCTTCAGACCCGCAACATCACACTTGTGGTGCCCTGAACAACATCACGTGATTACCGTCATTGAGAAAAGAGCATAATATCAACCTCCAGACACGCAACATCACCCTTGTGGTGCCCTGAACAACACCACGTGATTAACTTCATTGAGAAAAGAGCATAATATCACCCTCCAGACACGCAACGTCACCCTTGTGTTGCCCTGAACAACACCACGTGATTAACTTCATTGGGAAAAGAGCATAATTTTAGCGGACAGAACCACAACATCACCCTTGTGGTGCCATGAACAACACCACGTGATTACCGTCATTGTGAAAAGAGCATAATATCACCCTCCAGACACGCAACATCACCCTTGTGGTGCCCTGAACAACACCACGTGATTAACTTCATTGGGAAAAGAGCATAATTTTAGCGGACAGAACCACAACATCACCCTTGTGGTGCCATGAACAACACCACGTGATTAACTTCATTGAGAAAAGAGCATAATATCACCCTCCAGACACGCAACATCACCCTTGTGGTGCCCTGAACAATACCACGTGATTAACTTCATTGGGAAAAGAGCATAATATCACCCTTCAGACACGCAACATCACCCTTGTGTTGCCCTGAACAACACCACGTGATTAACTTCATTGAGAAAAGAGCATAATATCAACCTCCAAACACGCAACATCACCCTTGTGGTACCCTGAACAACACCACGTGATTAACTTCATTGGGAAAAGAGCATAATATCACCCTTCAGACACGCAACATCACCCTTGTGTTGCCCTGAACAACACCACGTGATTAACTTCATTGAGAAAAGAGCATAATATCAACCTCCAGACACGCAACATCACCCTTGTGGTGCCCTGAACAACACCACGTGATTAACTTCATTGAGAAAAGAGCATAATTTTAGCGGACAGAACCACAACATCACCCTTGTGGTGCCATGAACAACACCACGTGATTAACTTCATTGGGAATAGAGCATAATATCACCCTTCAGACACGCAACATCACCCTTGTGGTGCCCTGAACAACACCACGTGATTAACTTCATTGGGAAAAGAGCATAATTTTAGCGGACAGAACCACAACATCACCCTTGTGGTGCCATGAACAACACCACGTGATTAACTTCATTGGGAAAAGAGCATAATATCACCCTTCAGACACGCAACATGACCCTTGTGGTGCCCTGAACAACACCACGTGATTAACTTCATTGGGAAAAGAGCATAATTTCAGCGGACAGAACCACAACATCACCCTTGTGGTGCCATGAACAACACCACGTGATTAACTTCATTGGGAAAAGAGCATAATATCCCTTCAGACACGCAACATCACCCTTGTGGTGCCCTGAACAACACCACGTGAAAAACTTCATTGGGAAAAGAGCATAATATCACCCTCCAGACACGCAACATCACCCTTGTGGTGCCCTGAACAACACCACGTGATTAACTTCATTGAGAAAAGAGCATAATATCACCCTCCAGACCCGCAACATCACCCTTGTGGTGCCCTGAACAACACCACGTGATTAACTTCATTGAGAGAAGAGCATAATATCACACTCCAGACACGCAACATCACCCTTGTGGTACCCTAAACAACACCACGTGATTAACTTCATTGGGAAAAGAGCATAATATCACCCTTCAGACACGCAACATCACCCTTGTGGTGCCATGAACAACACCACGTGATTAACTTCATTGGGAATATAGCATAATATCACCCTTCAGACACGCAACATCACCCTTGTGGTGCCCTGAACATCACCACGTGATTAACTTCATTGAGAAAAGAGCATAATATCACCCTTCAGACCCTCAACATCACCCTTGTGGTGCCCTGAACAACACCACGTGATTAACTTCATTGAGAAAAGAGCATAATATCACCCTCCAGACCCGCAACATCACCCTTGTGGTGCCATGAACAACACCACGTGATTAACTTCATTGGGAAAAGAGCATAATATCACCCTCCAGACACGCAACATCACCCTTGTGGTGCCCTGAACAACACCACGTGATTAACTTCATTGAGAAAAGAGCATAATATCACCCTCCAGGACCACAACATCACCCTTGTGGTGCCCTGAACAACACCACGTGATTAACTTCATCGGGAAAAGAGCATAATATCACCCTTCAGACACGCAACATCACCCTTGTGGTGCCATGAACAACACCACGTGAATAACTTCATTGGGAAAAGAGCATAATTTTAGCGGACAGAACCACAACATCACCCTTGTGGTGCCATGAACAACACCACGTGATTAACTTCATTGGGAAAAGAGCATAATATCACCCTCCAGACACGCAACATCACCCTTGTGGTGCCCTGAACAACACCAAGTGATTAACTTCATTGAGAAAAGAGCATAATATCACCCTCCAGACCCGCAACATCACCCTTGTGGTGCCCTGAACAACACCACGTGATTAACTTCATTAAGAGAAGAGCATAATATCACCCTCCAGACACGCAACATCACCCTTGTGGTACCCTGAACAACACCACGTGATTAACTTCATTGGGAAAAGAGCATAATTTTAGCGGACAGAACCACAACATCACCCTTGTGGTGCCCTGAACAACACCACGTGATTACCGTCATTGAGAAAAGAGCATAATTCCACCCTTCAGACACGCAACATCACCCTTGTGATGCCCTGAACAACACCAAGTGATTAACTTCATTGAGAAAAGAGCATAATTCCACCCTCCAGACACGCAACATCACCCTTGTGTTGCCCTGAACAACACCACGTGATTAACTTCATTGAGAAAAGAGCATAATTCCACCCTCCAGACACGCAACATCACCCTTGTGGTGCCCTGAACAACACCACGTGATTAACTTCATTGAGAAAAGAGCATAATTCCACCCTCCAGACCCGCAACATCACCCTTGTGGTACCCTGAACATCACCACGTGATTAACTTCATTGAGAAAAGAGTATAATTCCACCCTCCAGACACGCAACATCACCCTTGTGGTGCCCTGAACAACACCACGTGATTAACTTCATTGAGAAAAGAGCATAATTCCACCCTCCAGACACGCAACATCACCCTTGTGTTGCCCTGAACAACACCACGTGATTAACTTCATTGAGGAAAGAGCATAATTCCACCCTCCAGACACGCAACATCACCCTTGTGTTGCCCTGAACAACACCAAGTGATTAACTTCATTGAGAAAAGAGCATAATTCCACTCTCCAGACACGCAACATCACCCTTGTGTTGCCCTGAACAACACCACGTGATTAACTTCATTGAGAAAAGAGCATAATTCCACCCTCCAGACACGCAACATCACCCTTGTGGTGCCCTGAACAACACCACGTGATTAACTTCATTGAGAAAAGAGCATAATTCCACCCTCCAGACACGCAACATCACCCTTGTGTTGCCCTGAACAACACCACGTGATTAACTTCATTGAGAAAAGAGCATAATTCCACCCTCCAGACACGCAACATCACCCTTGTGGTGCCCTGAACAACACCACGTGATTAACTTCATTGAGAAAAGAGCATAATTCCACCCTCCAGACACGCAACATCACCCTTGTGATGCCCTGAACAACACCACGTGATTAACTTCATTGAGAAAAGAGCATAATTCCACCCTCCAGACACGCAACATCACCCTTGTGTTGCCCTGAACAACACCACGTGATTAACTTCATTGAGAAAAGAGCATAATTCCACCGTCCAGACACGCAACATCACCCTTGTGGTGCCCTGAACAACACCACGTGATTAACTTCATTGAGAAAAGAGCATAAATCCACCCTCCAGACACGCAACATCACCCTTGTGGTGCCCTGAACAACACCACGTGATTAACTTCATTGAGAAAAGAGCATAATATCACCCTCCAGACACGCAACATCACCCTTGTGGTGCCCTGAACAACACCACGTGATTAACTTCATTGAGAAAAGAGCATAATATCACCCTCCAGACACGCAACATCACCCATGTGTTGCCCTGAACGACACCACGTGATTAACTTCATTGAGAAAAGAGCATAATATCACCCTCCAGACACGCAACATCACCCTTGTGGTGCCCTGAACAACACCACGTGATCAACTTCATTGAGAAAAGAGCATAATATCACCCTCCAGACACGCAACATCACCCTTGTGGTGCCCTGAACAACACCACGTGATTACCGTCATTGAGTAAAGAGCATAATATCACCCTTCAGACACGCTACATCACCCTTGTGGTGCCCTGAACAACACCACGTGATTAACTTCATTGAGAAAAGAGCATAATATCACCCTTCAGACCCGCAACATCACCCTTGTGGTGCCCTGAACAACACCACGTGATTAACTTCATTGAAAAAAGAGCATAATATCACCCTTCAGACCCGCAACATCACCCTTGTGGTGCCCTGAACAACACCACGTGATTAACTCCATTGAGAAAAGAGCATAATATCACCCTCCAGACCCGCAACATCACCCTTGTGATGCCCTGAACAACACCACGTGATTAACTTCATTGAGAAAAGAGCATAATATCACCCTCCAGACACGCTACATCACCCTTGTGGTGCCCTGAACAACACCACGTGATTACCGTCATTGAGAAAAGAGCATAATATCAACCTCCAGACCCGCAAGATCACCCTTGTGGTGCCCTGAACAACACCACGTGATTAACTCTATTGGGAAAAGAGCATAATATCACCCTCCAGACACGCAACATCACCCTTGTGGTGCCCTGAACAACACCACGTGATTAACTTCATTGGGAAAAGAGCATAATATCACCCTCCAGACACGCAACATCACACCCTTGTGTTGCCCTGAACAACACCACGTGATTAACTTCATTGGGAAAAGAGCATAATATCACCCTCCAGACACGCTACATCCTTCTTGTGGTGCCCTGAACAACACCACGTGATTACCGTCATTGAGAAAAGAGCATAATATCACCCTTCAGACACGCTACATCACCCTTGTGGTGCCCTGAACAACACCACGTGATTACCATCATTGAGAAAAGAGCATAATATCACCCTTCAGATCCTCAACATTACCCTTGTGGTGTCTTGAACAACACCACGTGATTAACTTCATTGAGAAAAGAGCATAATATCCCCCTCCAGACACGCAACATCACCCTTGTGGTGTCCTGAACAACACCACGTGATTACCGTCATCGAGGAAAGAGCATAATATCACCCTCCAGACACGCAACATCACCCTTGTGGTGTCCTGAACAACACCACGTGATTAACTTCATTGAGAAAAGAGCATAATATCACCCTCCAGACACGCAACATCACCCTTGTGTTGCCCTGAACAACACCACGTGATTACCATCATTGGGAAAAGAGCATAATTTCACCCTCCGGACACGCAACATCACCCTTGTGCTGTCCTGAACAACACCACGTGATTACCATCATTGGGAAAAGAGCATAATATCACCCTCCAGACACGCAACATCACCCTTGTGTTGCCCTGAACAACACCACGTGATTAACTTCATTGGGAAAAGAGCATAATATCACCCTCCAGACACGCAACATCACCCTCGTGGTGCTCTGAAAAACACCACGTGATTAACTTCATTGAGAAAAGAGCATAATTTCACCCTCCAGACACGCAACATCACCCTTGTGGTGCCCTGAACAACACCACGTGATTAACTTCATTGAGAAAAGAGCATAATATCACCCTCCAGACACGCAACATCACCCTTGTGGTGCCCTGAACAACACCACGTGATTACCGTCATTGAGAAAAGAGCATAATATCACCCTCCAGACCCGCAACATCACTCTTGTGGTGCCCTGAACAACACCACGTGATTAACTTCATTGAGAAAAGAGCATAATATCAACCTCCAGACACGCAACATCACCCTTGTGGTGCCCTGAACAACACCACGTGATTACCGTCATTGAGAAAAGAGCATAATATCACCCTCCAGACACGCAACATCACCCTTGTGTTGCCCTGAACAACACCACGTGATTAACTTCATTGAGAAAAGAGCATAATATCAACCTCCAGACACGCAACATCACCCTTGTGGTGCCCTGAACAACACCACGTGATTACCGTCATTGAGAAAAGAGCATAATATCACCCTCCAGACCCGCAACATCACCCTTGTGGTGCCCTGAACAACACCACGTGATTAACTTCATTGGGAAAAGAGCATAATATCACCCTTCAGACACGCAACATCACCCTTGTGATGCCCTGAACAACACCACGTGATTACCGTCATCGAGAAAAGAGCATAATATCACCCTCCAGACCCGCAACATCACCCTTGTGGTGCCCTGAACAACACCACGTGATTAACTTCATTGAGAAAAGAGCATAATTCCACCCTCCAGACACGCAACATCACCCTTGTGGTGCCCTGAACAACACCACGTGATTAACTTCATTGAGAAAAGAGCATAATATCACCCTCCAGACACGCAACATCACCCTTGTGGTGCCCTGAACAACACCACGTGATTAACTTCATTGAGAAAAGAGCATAATATCACCCTCCAGACACGCAACATCACCCTTGTGTTGCCCTGAACGACACCACGTGATTAACTTCATTGCGAAAAGAGCATAATATCACCCTCCAGACACGCAACATCACCCTTGTGGTGCCCTGAACAACACCACGTGATTACCGTCATTGAGAAAAGAGCATAATATCACCCTCCAGACACGCAACATCACCCTTGTGGTGCCCTGAACAACACCACGTGATTAACTTCATTGGGAAAAGAGCATAATATCACCCTCCAGACCCGCAACATCACCCTTGTGTTGCCCTGAACAACACCACGTGATTAACTTCATTGAGAAAAGAGCATAATATCACCCTCCAGACACGCAACATCACCCTTGTGGTGCCCTGAACAACACCACGTGATTAACTTCATTGAGAAAAGAGCATAATATCACCCTCCAGACACGCAACATCACCCTTGTGTTGCCCTGAACAACACCACGTGATTAACTTCATTGAGAAAAGAGCATAATATCACCCTCCAGACACGCAACATCTCCCTTGTGGTGCCCTGAACAACACCACGTGATTAACTTCATTGAGAAAAGAGCATAATATCACCCTCCAGACACGCAACATCACCCTTGTGGTGCCCTGAACAACACCACGTGATTAACTTCATTGAGAAAAGAGCATAATATCACCCTCCAGACACGCAACATCACCCTTGTGGTGCCCTGAACAACACCACGTGATTAACTTCATTGAGAAAAGAGCATAATATCACCCTCCAGACACGCAACATCACCCTTGTGTTGCCCTGAACAACACCACGTGATTAACTTCATTGAGAAAAGAGCATAATATCACCCTCCAGACACGCAACATCAACCCTTGTGGTGCCCTGAACAACACCACGTGATTAACTTCATTGGGAAAAGAGCATAATATCACCCTCCAGACACGCAACATCACCCTTGTGTTGCCCTGAACAACACCACGTGATTAACTTCATTGAGAAAAGAGCATGATATCACCCTCCAGACACGCAACATCACCCTTGTGGTGCCCTGAACAACACCACGTGATTACCGTCATTGAGAAAAGAGCATAATATCACCCTTCAGACACGCTACATCACCCTTGTGGTGCCCTGAACAACACCACGTGATTAACTTCATTGAGAAAAGAGCATAATATCACCCTTCAGACCCGCAACATCACCCTTGTGGTGCCCTGAACAACACCACGTGATTAACTTCATTGAGAAAAGAGCATAATATCACCCTTCAGACCCGCAACATCACCCTTGTGGTGCCCTGAACAACACCACGTGATTAACTCCATTGAGAAAAGAGCATTATATCACCCTCCAGACCCGCAACATCACCCTTGTGATGCCATGAACAACACCACGTGATTAACTTCATTGAGAAAAGAGCATAATATCACCTTCCAGACACGCTACATCACCCTTGTGGTGCCCTGAACAACACCACGTGATTACCGTCATTGAGAAAAGAGCATAATATCAACCTCCAGACCCGCAACATCACCCTTGTGGTGCCCTGAACAACACCACGTGATTAACTTCATTGGGAAAAGAGCATAATATCACCCTCCAGACACGCAACATCACCCTTGTGGTGCCCTGAACAACACCACGTGATTACCGTCATTGAGAAAAGAGCATAATATCACCCTCCAGACCCGCAACATCACCCTTGTGGTGCCCTGAACAACACCACGTGATTAACTTCATTGAGAAAAAAGCATAATATCAACCTCCAGACACGCAACATCACCCTTGTGGTGCCCTGAACAACACCACGTGATTACCGTCATTGAGAAAAGAGCATAATATCACCCTCCAGACACGCAACATCACCCTTGTGTTGCCCTGAACAACACCACGTGATTAACTTCATTGAGAGAAGAGCATAATATCAACCTCCAGACACGCAACATCACCCTTGTGGTGCCCTGAACAACACCACGTGATTACCGTCATTGAGAAAAGAGCATAATATCACCCTCCAGACCCGCAACATCACCCTTGTGGTGCCCTGAACAACACCACGTGATTAACTTCATTGGGAAAAGAGCATAATATCACCCTTCAGACACGCAACATCACCCTTGTGATGCCCTGAACAACACCACGTGATTACCGTCATTGAGAAAAGAGCATAATATCACCCTCCAGACCCGCAACATCACCCTTGTGGTGCCCTGAACAACACCACGTGATTAACTTCATTGAGAAAAGAGCATAATTCCACCCTCCAGACACGCAACATCACCCTTGTGGTGCCCTGAACAACACCACGTGATTAACTTCATTGAGAAAAGAGCATAACATCACCCTCCAGACACGCAACATCACCCTTGTGGTGCCCTGAACAACACCACGTGATTAACTTCATTGAGAAAAGAGCATAATATCACCCTCCAGACACGCAACATCACCCTTGTGTTGCCCTGAACGACACCACGTGATTAACTTCATTGAGAAAAGAGCATAATATCACCCTCCAGACACGCAACATCACCCTTGTGGTGCCCTGAACAACACCACGTGATTACCGTCATTGAGAAAAGAGCATAATATCAACCTCCAGACACGCAACATCACCCTTGTGGTGCCCTGAACAACACCACGTGATTAACTTCATTGGGAAAAGAGCATAATATCACCCTCCAGACCCGCAACATCACCCTTGTGTTGCCCTGAACAACACCACGTGATTAACTTCATTGAGAAAAGAGCATAATATCACCCTCCAGACACGCAACATCACCCTTGTGGTGCCCTGAACAACACCACGTGATTAACTTCATTGAGAAAAGAGCATAATATCACCCTCCAGACACGCAACATCACCCTTGTGTTGCCCTGAACAACACCACGTGATTAACTTCATTGAGAAAAGAGCATAATATCACCCTCCAGACACGCAACATCTCCCTTGTGGTGCCCTGAACAACACCACGTGATTAACTTCATTGAGAAAAGAGCATAATATCACCCTCCAGACACGCAACATCACCCTTGTGGTGCCCTGAACAACACCACGTGATTAACTTCATTGAGAAAAGAGCATAATATCACCCTCCAGACACGCAACATCACCCTTGTGGTGCCCTGAACAACACCACGTGATTAACTTCATTGAGAAAAGAGCATAATATCACCCTCCAGACACGCAACATCACCCTTGTGTTGCCCTGAACAACACCACGTGATTAACTTCATTGAGAAAAGAGCATAATATAGCCCTCCAGACACGCAACATCAACCCTTGTGGTGCCCTGAACAACACCACGTGATTAACTTCATTGGGAAAAGAGCATAATATCACCCTCCAGACACGCAACATCACCCTTGTGTTGCCCTGAACAACACCACGTGATTAACTTCATTGAGAAAAGAGCATGATATCACCCTCCAGACACGCAACATCACCCTTGTGGTGCCCTGAACAACACCACGTGATTACCGTCATTGAGAAAAGAGCATAATATCACCCTTCAGACACGCTACATCACCCTTGTGGTGCCCTGAACAACACCACGTGATTAACTTCATTGAGAAAAGAGCATAATATCACCCTTCAGACCCGCAACATCACCCTTGTGGTGCCCTGAACAACACCACGTGATTAACTTCATTGAGAAAAGAGCATAATTCCACCCTCCAGACACGCAACATCACCCTTGTGGTGCCCTGAACAACACCACGTGATTAACTTCATTGAGAAAAGAGCATAATATCACCCTCCAGACACGCAACATCACCCTTGTGGTGCCCTGAACAACACCACGTGATTAACTTCATTGAGAAAAGAGCATAATATCACCCTCCAGACACGCAACATCACCCTTGTGTTGCCCTGAACGACACCACGTGATTAACTTCATTGAGAAAAGAGCATAATATCACCCTCCAGACACGCAACATCACCCTTGTGGTGCCCTGAACAACACCACGTGATTACCGTCATTGAGAAAAGAGCATAATATCACCCTCCAGACACGCAACATCACCCTTGTGGTGCCCTGAACAACACCACGTGATTAACTTCATTGGGAAAAGAGCATAATATCACCCTCCGGACCCGCAACATCACCCTTGTGTTGCCCTGAACAACACCACGTGATTAACTTCATTGAGAAAAGAGCATAATATCACCCTCCAGACACGCAACATCACCCTTGTGGTGCCCTGAACAACACCACGTGATTAACTTCATTGAGAAAAGAGCATAATATCACCCTCCAGACACGCAACATCACCCTTGTGTTGCCCTGAACAACACCACGTGATTAACTTCATTGAGAAAAGAGCATAATATCACCCTCCAGACACGCAACATCTCCCTTGTGGTGCCCTGAACAACACCACGTGATTAACTTCATTGAGAAAAGAGCATAATATCACCCTCCAGACACGCAACATCACCCTTGTGGTGCCCTGAACAACACCACGTGATTAACTTCATTGAGAAAAGAGCATAATATCACCCTCCAGACACGCAACATCACCCTTGTGGTGCCCTGAACAACACCACGTGATTAACTTCATTGAGAAAAGAGCATAATATCACCCTCCAGACACGCAACATCACCCTTGTGTTGCCCTGAACAACACCACGTGATTAACTTCATTGAGAAAAGAGCATAATATCACCCTCCAGACACGCAACATCAACCCTTGTGGTGCCCTGAACAACACCACGTGATTAACTTCATTGGGAAAAGAGCATAATATCACCCTCCAGACACGCAACATCAACCCTTGTGGTGCCCTGAACAACACCACGTGATTAACTTCATTGGGAAAAGAGCATAATATCACCCTCCAGACACGCAACATCACCCTTGTGTTGCCCTGAACAACACCACGTGATTAACTTCATTGAGAAAAGAGCATGATATCACCCTCCAGACACGCAACATCACCCTTGTGGTGCCCTGAACAACACCACGTGATTACCGTCATTGAGAAAAGAGCATAATATCACCCTTCAGACACGCTACATCACCCTTGTGGTGCCCTGAACAACACCACGTGATTAACTTCATTGAGAAAAGAGCATAATATCACCCTTCAGACCCGCAACATCACCCTTGTGGTGCCCTGAACAACACCACGTGATTAACTTCATTGAGAAAAGAGCCTAATATCACCCTTCAGACCCGCAACATCACCCTTGTGGTGCCCTGAACAACACCACGTGATTAACTCCATTGAGAAAAGAGCATAATATCACCCTCCAGACCCGCAACATCACCCTTGTGATGCCATGAACAACACCACGTGATTAACTTCATTGAGAAAAGAGCATAATATCACCCTCCAGACACGCTACATCACCCTTGTGGTGCCCTGAACAACACCACGTGATTACCGTCATTGAGAAAAGAGCATAATATCAACCTCCAGACCCGCAACATCACCCTTGTGGTGCCCTGAACAACACCACGTGATTAACTTCATTGGGAAAAGAGCATAATATCACCCTCCAGACACGCAACATCACCCTTGTGGTGCCCTGAACAACACCACGTGATTACCGTCATTGAGAAAAGGGCATAATATCACCCTCCAGACCCGCAACATCACCCTTGTGGTGCCCTGAACAACACCACGTGATTAACTTCATTGAGAAAAAAGCATAATATCAACCTCCAGACACGCAACATCACCCTTGTGGTGCCCTGAACAACACCACGTGATTACCGTCATTGAGAAAAGAGCATAATATCACCCTCCAGACACGCAACATCACCCTTGTGTTGCCCTGAACAACACCACGTGATTAACTTCATTGAGAAAAGAGCATAATATCAACCTCCAGACACGCAACATCACCCTTGTGGTGCCCTGAACAACACCACGTGATTACCGTCATTGAGAAAAGAGCATAATATCACCCTCCAGACCCGCAACATCACCCTTGTGGTGCCCTGAACAACACCACGTGATTAACTTCATTGGGAAAAGAGCATAATATCACCCTTCAGACACGCAACATCACCCTTGTGATGCCCTGAACAACACCACGTGATTACCGTCATTGAGAAAAGAGCATAATATCACCCTCCAGACCCGCAACATCACCCTTGTGGTGCCCTGAACAACACCACGTGATTAACTTCATTGAGAAAAGAGCATAATTCCACCCTCCAGACACGCAACATCACCCTTGTGGTGCCCTGAACAACACCACGTGATTAACTTCATTGAGAAAAGAGCATAATATCACCCTCCAGACACGCAACATCACCCTTGTGGTGCCCTGAACAACACCACGTGATTAACTTCATTGAGAAAAGAGCATAATATCACCCTCCAGACACGCAACATCACCCTTGTGTTGCCCTGAACGACACCACGTGATTAACTTCATTGAGAAAAGAGCATAATATCACCCTCCAGACACGCAACATCACCCTTGTGGTGCCCTGAACAACACCTCGTGATTACCGTCATTGAGAAAAGAGCATAATATCACCCTCCAGACACGCAACATCACCCTTGTGGTGCCCTGAACAACACCACGTGATTAATTTCATTGGGAAAAGAGCATAATATCACCCTCCAGACCCGCAACATCACCCTTGTGTTGCCCTGAACAACACCACGTGATTAACTTCATTGAGAAAAGAGCATAATATCACCCTCCAGACACGCAACATCACCCTTGTGGTGCCCTGAACAACACCACGTGATTAACTTCCTTGAGAAAAGAGCATAATATCACCCTCCAGACACGCAACATCACCCTTGTGTTGCCCTGAACAACACCACGTGATTAACTTCATTGAGAAAAGAGCATAATATCACCCTCCAGACACGCAACATCTCCCTTGTGGTGCCCTGAACAACACCACGTGATTAACTTCATTGAGAAAAGAGCATAATATCACCCTCCAGACACGCAACATCACCCTTGTGGTGCCCTGAACAACACCACGTGATTAACTTCATTGAGAAAAGAGCATAATATCACCCTCCAGACACGCAACATCACCCTTGTGGTGCCCTGAACAACACCACGTGATTAACTTCATTGAGAAAAGAGCATAATATCACCCTCCAGACACGCAACATCACCCTTGTGTTGCCCTGAACAACACCACGTGATTAACTTCATTGAGAAAAGAGCATAATATCACCCTCCAGACACGCAACATCAACCCTTGTGGTGCCCTGAACAACACCACGTGATTAACTTCATTGGGAAAAGAGCATAATATCACCCTCCAGACACGCAACATCACCCTTGTGTTGCCCTGAACAACACCACGTGATTAACTTCATTGAGAAAAGAGCATGATATCACCCTCCAGACACGCAACATCACCCTTGTGGTGCCCTGAACAACACCACGTGATTACCGTCATTGAGAAAAGAGCATAATATCACCCTTCAGACACGCTACATCACCCTTGTGGTGCCCTGAACAACATCACGTGATTAACTTCATTGAGAAAAGAGCATAATATCACCCTTCAGACCCGCAACATCACCCTTGTGGTGCCCTGAACAACACCACGTGATTAACTTCATTGAGAAAAGAGCATAATTCCACCCTCCAGACACGCAACATCACCCTTGTGGTGCCCTGAACAACACCACGTGATTAACTTCATTGAGAAAGGAGCATAATATCACCCTCCAGACACGCAACATCACCCTTGTGGTGCCCTGAACAACACCACGTGATTAACTTAATTGAGAAAAGAGCATAATATCACCCTCTAGACACGCAACATCACCCTTGTGTTGCCCTGAACGACACCACGTGATTAACTTCATTGAGAAAAGAGCATAATATCACCCTCCAGACACGCAACATCACCCTTGTGGTGCCCTGAACAACACCACGTGATTACCGTCATTGAGAAAAGAGCATAATATCACCCTCCAGACACGCAACATCACCCTTGTGGTGCCCTGAACAACACCACGTGATTAACTTCATTGGGAAAAGAGCATAATATCACCCTCCAGACCCGCAACATCACCCTTGTGTTGCCCTGAACAACACCACGTGATTAACTTCATTGAGAAAAGAGCATAATATCACCCTCCAGACACGCAACATCACCCTTGTGGTGCCCTGAACAACACCACGTGATTAACTTCATTGAGAAAAGAGCATAATATCACCCTCCAGACACGCAACATCACCCTTGTGTTGCCCTGAACAACACCACGTGATTAACTTCATTGAGAAAAGAGCATAATATCACCCTCCAGACACGCAACATCTCCCTTGTGGTGCCCTGAACAACACCACGTGATTAACTTCATTGAGAAAAGAGCATAATATCACCCTCCAGACACGCAACATCACCCTTGTGGTGCCCTGAACAACACCACGTGATTAACTTCATTGAGAAAAGAGCATAATATCACACTCCAGACACGCAACATCACCCTTGTGGTGCCCTGAACAACACCACGTGATTAACTTCATTGAGAAAAGAGCATAATATCACCCTCCAGACACGCAACATCACCCTTGTGTTGCCCTGAACAACACCACGTGATTAACTTCATTGAGAAAAGAGCATAATATCACCCTCCAGACACGCAACATCAACCCTTGTGGTGCCCTGAACAACACCACGTGATTAACTTCATTGGGAAAAGAGCATAATATCACCCTCCAGACACGCAACATCACCCTTGTGTTGCCCTGAACAACACCACGTGATTAACTTCATTGAGAAAAGAGCATGATATCACCCTCCAGACACGCAACATCACCCTTGTGGTGCCCTGAACAACACCACGTGATTACCGTCATTGAGAAAAGAGCATAATATCACCCTTCAGACACGCTACATCACCCTTGTGGTGCCCTGAACAACACCACGTGATTAACTTCATTGAGAAAAGAGCATAATATCACCCTTCAGACCCGCAACATCACCCTTGTGGTGCCCTGAACAACACCACGTGATTAACTTCATTGAGAAAAGAGCATAATATCACCCTTCGGACCCGCAACATCACCCTTGTGGTGCCCTGAACAACACCACGTGATTAACTCCATTGAGAAAAGAGCATAATATCACCCTCCAGACCCGCAACATCACCCTTGTGATGCCATGAACAACACCACGTGATTAACTTCATTGAGAAAAGAGCATAATATCACCCTCCAGACACGCTACATCACCCTTGTGGTGCCCTGAACAACACCACGTGATTACCGTCATTGAGAAAAGAGCATAATATCAACCTCCAGACCCGCAACATCACCCTTGTGGTGCCCTGAACAACACCACGTGATTAACTTCATTGAGAAAAGAGCATAATATCACCCTCCAGACACGCAACATCACCCTTGTGTTGCCCTGAACAACACCACGTGATTAACTTCATTGAGAAAAGAGCATAATATCACCCTCCAGACACGCAACATCAACCCTTGTGGTGCCCTGAACAACACCACGTGATTAACTTCATTGGGAAAAGAGCATAATATCACCCTCCAGACACGCAACATCAACCCTTGTGGTGCCCTGAACAACACCACGTGATTAACTTCATTGGGAAAAGAGCATAATATCACCCTCCAGACACGCAACATCACCCTTGTGTTGCCCTGAACAACACCACGTGATTAACTTCATTGAGAAAAGAGCATGATATCACCCTCCAGACACGCAACATCACCCTTGTGGTGCCCTGAACAACACCACGTGATTACCGTCATTGAGAAAAGAGCATAATATCACCCTTCAGACACGCTACATCACCCTTGTGGTGCCCTGAACAACACCACGTGATTAACTTCATTGAGAAAAGAGCATAATATCACCCTTCAGACCCGCAACATCACCCTTGTGGTGCCCTGAACAACACCACGTGATTAACTTCATTGAGAAAAGAGCCTAATATCACCCTTCAGACCCGCAACATCACCCTTGTGGTGCCCTGAACAACACCACGTGATTAACTCCATTGAGAAAAGAGCATAATATCACCCTCCAGACCCGCAACATCACCCTTGTGATGCCATGAACAACACCACGTGATTAACTTCATTGAGAAAAGAGCATAATATCACCCTCCAGACACGCTACATCACCCTTGTGGTGCCCTGAACAACACCACGTGATTACCGTCATTGAGAAAAGAGCATAATATCAACCTCCAGACCCGCAACATCACCCTTGTGGTGCCCTGAACAACACCACGTGATTAACTTCATTGGGAAAAGAGCATAATATCACCCTCCAGACACGCAACATCACCCTTGTGGTGCCCTGAACAACACCACGTGATTACCGTCATTGAGAAAAGGGCATAATATCACCCTCCAGACCCGCAACATCACCCTTGTGGTGCCCTGAACAACACCACGTGATTAACTTCATTGAGAAAAAAGCATAATATCAACCTCCAGACACGCAACATCACCCTTGTGGTGCCCTGAACAACACCACGTGATTACCGTCATTGAGAAAAGAGCATAATATCACCCTCCAGACACGCAACATCACCCTTGTGTTGCCCTGAACAACACCACGTGATTAACTTCATTGAGAAAAGAGCATAATATCAACCTCCAGACACGCAACATCACCCTTGTGGTGCCCTGAACAACACCACGTGATTACCGTCATTGAGAAAAGAGCATAATATCACCCTCCAGACCCGCAACATCACCCTTGTGGTGCCCTGAACAACACCACGTGATTAACTTCATTGGGAAAAGAGCATAATATCACCCTTCAGACACGCAACATCACCCTTGTGATGCCCTGAACAACACCACGTGATTACCGTCATTGAGAAAAGAGCATAATATCACCCTCCAGACCCGCAACATCACCCTTGTGGTGCCCTGAACAACACCACGTGATTAACTTCATTGAGAAAAGAGCATAATTCCACCCTCCAGACACGCAACATCACCCTTGTGGTGCCCTGAACAACACCACGTGATTAACTTCATTGAGAAAAGAGCATAATATCACCCTCCAGACACGCAACATCACCCTTGTGGTGCCCTGAACAACACCACGTGATTAACTTCATTGAGAAAAGAGCATAATATCACCCTCCAGACACGCAACATCACCCTTGTGTTGCCCTGAACGACACCACGTGATTAACTTCATTGAGAAAAGAGCATAATATCACCCTCCAGACACGCAACATCACCCTTGTGGTGCCCTGAACAACACCTCGTGATTACCGTCATTGAGAAAAGAGCATAATATCACCCTCCAGACACGCAACATCACCCTTGTGGTGCCCTGAACAACACCACGTGATTAATTTCATTGGGAAAAGAGCATAATATCACCCTCCAGACCCGCAACATCACCCTTGTGTTGCCCTGAACAACACCACGTGATTAACTTCATTGAGAAAAGAGCATAATATCACCCTCCAGACACGCAACATCACCCTTGTGGTGCCCTGAACAACACCACGTGATTAACTTCCTTGAGAAAAGAGCATAATATCACCCTCCAGACACGCAACATCACCCTTGTGTTGCCCTGAACAACACCACGTGATTAACTTCATTGAGAAAAGAGCATAATATCACCCTCCAGACACGCAACATCTCCCTTGTGGTGCCCTGAACAACACCACGTGATTAACTTCATTGAGAAAAGAGCATAATATCACCCTCCAGACACGCAACATCACCCTTGTGGTGCCCTGAACAACACCACGTGATTAACTTCATTGAGAAAAGAGCATAATATCACCCTCCAGACACGCAACATCACCCTTGTGGTGCCCTGAACAACACCACGTGATTAACTTCATTGAGAAAAGAGCATAATATCACCCTCCAGACACGCAACATCACCCTTGTGTTGCCCTGAACAACACCACGTGATTAACTTCATTGAGAAAAGAGCATAATATCACCCTCCAGACACGCAACATCAACCCTTGTGGTGCCCTGAACAACACCACGTGATTAACTTCATTGGGAAAAGAGCATAATATCACCCTCCAGACACGCAACATCACCCTTGTGTTGCCCTGAACAACACCACGTGATTAACTTCATTGAGAAAAGAGCATGATATCACCCTCCAGACACGCAACATCACCCTTGTGGTGCCCTGAACAACACCACGTGATTACCGTCATTGAGAAAAGAGCATAATATCACCCTTCAGACACGCTACATCACCCTTGTGGTGCCCTGAACAACATCACGTGATTAACTTCATTGAGAAAAGAGCATAATATCACCCTTCAGACCCGCAACATCACCCTTGTGGTGCCCTGAACAACACCACGTGATTAACTTCATTGAGAAAAGAGCATAATTCCACCCTCCAGACACGCAACATCACCCTTGTGGTGCCCTGAACAACACCACGTGATTAACTTCATTGAGAAAGGAGCATAATATCACCCTCCAGACACGCAACATCACCCTTGTGGTGCCCTGAACAACACCACGTGATTAACTTAATTGAGAAAAGAGCATAATATCACCCTCTAGACACGCAACATCACCCTTGTGTTGCCCTGAACGACACCACGTGATTAACTTCATTGAGAAAAGAGCATAATATCACCCTCCAGACACGCAACATCACCCTTGTGGTGCCCTGAACAACACCACGTGATTACCGTCATTGAGAAAAGAGCATAATATCACCCTCCAGACACGCAACATCACCCTTGTGGTGCCCTGAACAACACCACGTGATTAACTTCATTGGGAAAAGAGCATAATATCACCCTCCAGACCCGCAACATCACCCTTGTGTTGCCCTGAACAACACCACGTGATTAACTTCATTGAGAAAAGAGCATAATATCACCCTCCAGACACGCAACATCACCCTTGTGGTGCCCTGAACAACACCACGTGATTAACTTCATTGAGAAAAGAGCATAATATCACCCTCCAGACACGCAACATCACCCTTGTGTTGCCCTGAACAACACCACGTGATTAACTTCATTGAGAAAAGAGCATAATATCACCCTCCAGACACGCAACATCTCCCTTGTGGTGCCCTGAACAACACCACGTGATTAACTTCATTGAGAAAAGAGCATAATATCACCCTCCAGACACGCAACATCACCCTTGTGGTGCCCTGAACAACACCACGTGATTAACTTCATTGAGAAAAGAGCATAATATCACACTCCAGACACGCAACATCACCCTTGTGGTGCCCTGAACAACACCACGTGATTAACTTCATTGAGAAAAGAGCATAATATCACCCTCCAGACACGCAACATCACCCTTGTGTTGCCCTGAACAACACCACGTGATTAACTTCATTGAGAAAAGAGCATAATATCACCCTCCAGACACGCAACATCAACCCTTGTGGTGCCCTGAACAACACCACGTGATTAACTTCATTGGGAAAAGAGCATAATATCACCCTCCAGACACGCAACATCACCCTTGTGTTGCCCTGAACAACACCACGTGATTAACTTCATTGAGAAAAGAGCATGATATCACCCTCCAGACACGCAACATCACCCTTGTGGTGCCCTGAACAACACCACGTGATTACCGTCATTGAGAAAAGAGCATAATATCACCCTTCAGACACGCTACATCACCCTTGTGGTGCCCTGAACAACACCACGTGATTAACTTCATTGAGAAAAGAGCATAATATCACCCTTCAGACCCGCAACATCACCCTTGTGGTGCCCTGAACAACACCACGTGATTAACTTCATTGAGAAAAGAGCATAATATCACCCTTCGGACCCGCAACATCACCCTTGTGGTGCCCTGAACAACACCACGTGATTAACTCCATTGAGAAAAGAGCATAATATCACCCTCCAGACCCGCAACATCACCCTTGTGATGCCATGAACAACACCACGTGATTAACTTCATTGAGAAAAGAGCATAATATCACCCTCCAGACACGCTACATCACCCTTGTGGTGCCCTGAACAACACCACGTGATTACCGTCATTGAGAAAAGAGCATAATATCAACCTCCAGACCCGCAACATCACCCTTGTGGTGCCCTGAACAACACCACGTGATTAACTTCATTGGGAAAAGAGCATAATATCACCCTCCAGACACGCAACATCACCCTTGTGGTGCCCTGAACAACACCACGTGATTACCGTCATTGAGAAAAGAGCATAATATCACCCTCCAGACCCGCAACATCACCCTTGTGGTGCCCTGAACAACACCACGTGATTAACTTCATTGAGAAAAAAGCATAATATCAACCTCCAGACACGCAACATCACCCTTGTGGTGCCCTGAACAACACCACGTGATTACCGTCATTGAGAAAAGAGCATAATATCACCCTCCAGACACGCAACATCACCCTTGTGTTGCCCTGAACAACACCACGTGATTAACTTCATTGAGAAAAGAGCATAATATCAACCTCCAGACACGCAACATCACCCTTGTGGTGCCCTGAACAACACCACGTGATTACCGTCATTGAGAAAAGAGCATAATATCACCCTCCAGACCCGCAACATCACCCTTGTGGTGCCCTGAACAACACCACGTGATTAACTTCATTGGGAAAAGAGCATAATATCACCCTTCAGACACGCAACATCACCCTTGTGATGCCCTGAACAACACCACGTGATTACCGTCATTGAGAAAAGAGCATAATATCACCCTCCAGACCCGCAACATCACCCTTGTGGTGCCCTGAACAACACCACGTGATTAACTTCATTGAGAAAAGAGCATAATTCCACCCTCCAGACACGCAACATCACCCTTGTGGTGCCCTGAACAACACCACGTGATTAACTTCATTGAGAAAAGAGCATAATATCACCCTCCAGACACGCAACATCACCCTTGTGGTGCCCTGAACAACACCACGTGATTAACTTCATTGAGAAAAGAGCATAATATCACCCTCCAGACACGCAACATCACCCTTGTGTTGCCCTGAACGACACCACGTGATTAACTTCATTGAGAAAAGAGCATAATATCACCCTCCAGACACGCAACATCACCCTTGTGGTGCCCTGAACAACACCACGTGATTACCGTCATTGAGAAAAGAGCATAATATCACCCTCCAGACACGCAACATCACCCTTGTGGTGCCCTGAACAACACCACGTGATTAACTTCATTGGGAAAAGAGCATAATATCACCCTCCAGACCCGCAACATCACCCTTGTGTTGCCCTGAACAACACCACGTGATTAACTTCATTGAGAAAAGAGCATAATATCACCCTCCAGACACGCAACATCACCCTTGTGGTGCCCTGAACAACACCACGTGATTAACTTCATTGAGAAAAGAGCATAATATCACCCTCCAGACACGCAACATCACCCTTGTGTTGCCCTGAACAACACCACGTGAATAACTTCATTGAGAAAAGAGCATAATATCACCCTCCAGACACGCAACATCTCCCTTGTGGTGCCCTGAACAACACCACGTGATTAACTTCATTGAGAAAAGAGCATAATATCACCCTCCAGACACGCAACATCACCCTTGTGGTGCCCTGAACAACACCACGTGATTAACTTCATTGAGAAAAGAGCATAATATCACCCTCCAGACACGCAACATCACCCTTGTGGTGCCCTGAACAACACCACGTGATTAACTTCATTGAGAAAAGAGCATAATATCACCCTCCAGACACGCAACATCACCCTTGTGTTGCCCTGAACAACACCACGTGATTAACTTCATTGAGAAAAGAGCATAATATCACCCTCCAGACACGCAACATCAACCCTTGTGGTGCCCTGAACAACACCACGTGATTAACTTCATTGGGAAAAGAGCATAATATCACCCTCCAGACACGCAACATCACCCTTGTGTTGCCCTGAACAACACCACGTGATTAACTTCATTGAGAAAAGAGCATGATATCACCCTCCAGACACGCAACATCACCCTTGTGGTGCCCTGAACAACACCACGTGATTACCGTCATTGAGAAAAGAGCATAATATCACCCTTCAGACACGCTACATCACCCTTGTGGTGCCCTGAACAACACCACGTGATTAACTTCATTGAGAAAAGAGCATAATATCACCCTTCAGACCCGCAACATCACCCTTGTGGTGCCCTGAACAACACCACGTGATTAACTTCATTGAGAAAAGAGCATAATATCACCCTTCAGACCCGCAACATCACCCTTGTGGTGCCCTGAACAACACCACGTGATCAACTCCATTGAGAAAAGAGCATAATATCACCCTCCAGACCCGCAACATCACCCTTGTGATGCCATGAACAACACCACGTGATTAACTTCATTGAGAAAAGAGCATAATATCACCCTCCAGACACGCTACATCACCCTTGTGGTGCCCTGAACAACACCACGTGATTACCGTCATTGAGAAAAGAGCATAATATCAACCTCCAGACCCGCAACATCACCCTTGTGGTGCCCTGAACAACACCACGTGATTAACTTCATTGGGAAAAGAGCATAATATCACCCTCCAGACACGCAACATCACCCTTGTGGTGCCCTGAACAACACCACGTGATTAACTTCATTGGGAAAAGAGCATAATATCACCCTCCAGACACGCAACATCACCCTTGTGTTGCCCTGAACAACACCACGTGATTAACTTCATTGGGAAAAGAGCATAATATCACCCTCCAGACACGCTACATCCTTCTTGTGGTGCCCTGAACAACACCACGTGATTACCGTCATTGAGAAAAGAGCATAATATCACCCTTCAGACACGCTACATCACCCTTGTGGTGCCCTGAACAACACCACGTTATTACCATCATTGAGAAAAGAGCATAATATCACCCTTCAGATCCTCAACATCACCCTTGTGGTGTCCTGAACAACACCACGTGATTAACTTCATTGAGAAAAGAGCATAATATCCCCCTCCAGACACGCAACATCACCCTTGTGGTGTCCTGAACAACACCACGTGATTACCGTCATCGAGGAAAGAGCATAATATCACCCTCCAGACACGCAACATCACCCTTGTGGTGTCCTGAACAACACCACGTGATTAACTTCATTGAGAAAAGAGCATAATATCACCCTCCAGACACGCAACATCACCCTTGTGTTGCCCTGAACAACACCACGTGATTACCATCATTGGGAAAAGAGCATAATTTCACCCTCCAGACACGCAACATCACCCTTGTGGTGTCCTGAACAACACCACGTGATTACCATCATTGGGAAAAGAGCATAATATCACCCTCCAGACACGCAACATCACCCTTGTGTTGCCCTGAACAACACCACGTGATTAACTTCATTGGGAAAAGAGCATAATATCACCCTCCAGACACGCAACATCACCCTTGTGGTGCCCTGAACAACACCACGTGATTACCGTCATTGAGAAAAGAGCATAATATCACCCTCCAGACCCGCAACATCACCCTTGTGGTGCCCTGAACAACACCACGTGATTAACTTCATTGGGAAAAGAGCATAATATCACCCTCCAGACACGCAACATCACCCTCGTGGTGCTCTGAAAAACACCACGTGATTAACTTCATTGAGAAAAGAGCATAATTTCACCCTCCAGACACGCAACATCACCCTTGTGGTGCCCTGAACAACACCACGTGATTAACTTCATTGAGAAAAGAGCATAATATCACCCTCCAGACACGCAACATCACCCTTGTGTTGCCCTGAACGACA
Organism: Brachyptera risi; assembly: GCA_964007535.1. Lineage (NCBI taxonomy): Eukaryota > Metazoa > Arthropoda > Insecta > Plecoptera > Taeniopterygidae > Brachyptera > Brachyptera risi. Next base: position 7,728,121 of record OZ023326.1, read on the forward strand.
CCACGTGATTAACTTCATTGAGAAAAGAGCATAATATCACCCTCCAGACACGCAACATCACCCTTGTGGTGCCCTGAACAACACCACGTGATTACCGTCATTGAGAAAAGAGCATAATATCACCCTCCAGACACGCAACATCACCCTTGTGGTGCCCTGAACAACACCACGTGATTAACTTCATTGGGAAAAGAGCATAATATCACCCTCCAGACCCGCAACATCACCCTTGTGTTGCCCTGAACAACACCACGTGATTAACTTCATTGAGAAAAGAGCATAATATCACCCTCCAGACACGCAACATCACCCTTGTGGTGCCCTGAACAACACCACGTGATTAACTTCATTGAGAAAAGAGCATAATATCACCCTCCAGACACGCAACATCACCCTTGTGTTGCCCTGAACAACACCACGTGAATAACTTCATTGAGAAAAGAGCATAATATCACCCTCCAGACACGCAACATCTCCCTTGTGGTGCCCTGAACAACACCACGTGATTAACTTCATTGAGAAAAGAGCATAATATCACCCTCCAGACACGCAACATCACCCTTGTGGTGCCCTGAACAACACCACGTGATTAACTTCATTGAGAAAAGAGCATAATATCACCCTCCAGACACGCAACATCACCCTTGTGGTGCCCTGAACAACACCACGTGATTAACTTCATTGAGAAAAGAGCATAATATCACCCTCCAGACACGCAACATCACCCTTGTGTTGCCCTGAACAACACCACGTGATTAACTTCATTGAGAAAAGAGCATAATATCACCCTCCAGACACGCAACATCAACCCTTGTGGTGCCCTGAACAACACCACGTGATTAACTTCATTGGGAAAAGAGCATAATATCACCCTCCAGACACGCAACATCACCCTTGTGTTGCCCTGAACAACACCACGTGATTAACTTCATTGAGAAAAGAGCATGATATCACCCTCCAGACACGCAACATCACCCTTGTGGTGCCCTGAACAACACCACGTGATTACCGTCATTGAGAAAAGAGCATAATATCACCCTTCAGACACGCTACATCACCCTTGTGGTGTCCTGAACAACACCACGTGATTACCATCATTGGGAAAAGAGCATAATATCACCCTCCAGACACGCAACATCACCCTTGTGTTGCCCTGAACAACACCACGTGATTAACTTCATTGAGAAAAGAGCATAATATCACCCTTCAGACCCGCAACATCACCCTTGTGGTGCCCTGAACAACACCACGTGATTAACTTCATTGAGAAAAGAGCATAATATCACCCTTCAGACCCGCAACATCACCCTTGTGGTGCCCTGAACAACACCACGTGATCAACTCCATTGAGAAAAGAGCATAATATCACCCTCCAGACCCGCAACATCACCCTTGTGATGCCATGAACAACACCACGTGATTAACTTCATTGAGAAAAGAGCATAATATCACCCTCCAGACACGCTACATCACCCTTGTGGTGCCCTGAACAACACCACGTGATTACCGTCATTGAGAAAAGAGCATAATATCAACCTCCAGACCCGCAACATCACCCTTGTGGTGCCCTGAACAACACCACGTGATTAACTTCATTGGGAAAAGAGCATAATATCACCCTCCAGACACGCAACATCACCCTTGTGGTGCCCTGAACAACACCACGTGATTAACTTCATTGGGAAAAGAGCATAATATCACCCTCCAGACACGCAACATCACCCTTGTGTTGCCCTGAACAACACCACGTGATTAACTTCATTGGGAAAAGAGCATAATATCACCCTCCAGACACGCTACATCCTTCTTGTGGTGCCCTGAACAACACCACGTGATTACCGTCATTGAGAAAAGAGCATAATATCACCCTTCAGACACGCTACATCACCCTTGTGGTGCCCTGAACAACACCACGTTATTACCATCATTGAGAAAAGAGCATAATATCACCCTTCAGATCCTCAACATCACCCTTGTGGTGTCCTGAACAACACCACGTGATTAACTTCATTGAGAAAAGAGCATAATATCCCCCTCCAGACACGCAACATCACCCTTGTGGTGTCCTGAACAACACCACGTGATTACCGTCATCGAGGAAAGAGCATAATATCACCCTCCAGACACGCAACATCACCCTTGTGGTGTCCTGAACAACACCACGTGATTAACTTCATTGAGAAAAGAGCATAATATCACCCTCCAGACACGCAACATCACCCTTGTGTTGCACTGAACAACACCACGTGATTACCATCATTGGGAAAAGAGCATAATTTCACCCTCCAGACACGCAACATCACCCTTGTGGTGTCCTGAACAACACCACGTGATTACCATCATTGGGAAAAGAGCATAATATCACCCTCCAGACACGCAACATCACCCTTGTGTTGCCCTGAACAACACCACGTGATTAACTTCATTGGGAAAAGAGCATAATATCACCCTCCAGACACGCAACATCACCCTTGTGGTGCCCTGAACAACACCACGTGATTACCGTCATTGAGAAAAGAGCATAATATCACCCTCCAGACCCGCAACATCACCCTTGTGGTGCCCTGAACAACACCACGTGATTAACTTCATTGGGAAAAGAGCATAATATCACCCTCCAGACACGCAACATCACCCTCGTGGTGCTCTGAAAAACACCACGTGATTAACTTCATTGAGAAAAGAGCATAATTTCACCCTCCAGACACGCAACATCACCCTTGTGGTGCCCTGAACAACACCACGTGATTAACTTCATTGAGAAAAGAGCATAATATCACCCTCCAGACACGCAACATCACCCTTGTGGTGCCCTGAACAACACCACGTGATTACCGTCATTGAGAAAAGAGCATAATATCACCCTCCAGACCCGCAACATCACCCTTGTGGTGCCCTGAACAACACCACGTGATTAACTTCATTGAGAAAAAAGCATAATATCAACCTCCAGACACGCAACATCACCCTTGTGGTGCCCTGAACAACACCACGTGATTACCGTCATTGAGAAAAGAGCATAATATCACCCTCCAGACACGCAACATCACCCTTGTGTTGCCCTGAACAACACCACGTGATTAACTTCATTGAGAAAAGAGCATAATATCAACCTCCAGACACGCAACATCACCCTTGTGGTGCCCTGAACAACACCACGTGATTACCGTCATTGAGAAAAGAGCATAATATCACCCTCCAGACGCGCAACATCACCCTTGTGGTGCCCTGAACAACACCACGTGATTAACTTCATTGGGAAAAGAGCATAATATCACCCTTCAGACACGCAACATCACCCTTGTGATGCCCTGAACAACACCACGTGATTACCGTCATTGAGAAAAGAGCATAATATCACCCTCCAGACCCGCAACATCACCCTTGTGGTGCCCTGAACAACACCACGTGATTACCGTCATTGAGAAAAGAGCATAATATCACCCTCCAGACCCGCAACATCACCCTTGTGGTGCCCTGAACAACACCACGTGATTAACTTCATTGGGAAAAGAGCATAATATCACCCTTCAGACACGCAACATCACCCTTGTGATGCCCTGAACAACACCACGTGATTACCGTCATTGGGAAAAGAGCATAATATCACCCTTCAGACACGCAACATCACCCTTGTGGTGCCCTGAACAACACCACGTGATTAACTTCATTGGGAAAAGAGCATAATATCACCCTTCAGACACGCAACATCACCCTTGTGATGCCCTGAACAACACCACGTGATTACCGTCATTTGGAAAAGAGCATAATATCACCCTTCAGACACGCAACATCACCCTTGTGGTGCCCTGAACAACACCACGTGATTAACTTCATTGGGAAAAGAGCATAATATCACCCTCCAGACACGCTACATCACCCTCGTGGTGCCCTGAACAACACCACGTGATTACCGTCATTGAGAAAAGAGCATAATATCACCCTTCAGACACGCAACATCACCATTGTGGTGTCCTGAACAACACCACGTGATTACCGTCATTGAGAAAAGAGCATAATATCACCCTTCAGATCCTCAACATCACCCTTGTGGTGTCCTGAACAACAGCACGTGAATAACTTCATTGAGAAAAGAGCATAATATCACCCTCCAGACACGCAACATCACCCTTGTGGTGTCCTGAACAACACCACGTGATTACCGTCATCGAGGAAAGAGCATAATTTCACCCTCCAGACACGCAACATCACCCTTGTGTTGCCCTGAACAACACCACGTGATTACCGTCATTGAGAAAAGAGCATAATATCACCCTTCAGATCCTCAACATCACCCTTGTGGTGTCCTGAACAACACCACGTGATTAACTTCATTGAGAAAAGAGCATAATATCACCCTCCAGACACGCAACATCACCCTTGTGGTGTCCTGAACAACACCACGTGATTACCTCCATCGAGGAAAGAGCATAATTTCACCCTCCAGACACGCAACATCACCCTTGTGGTGCCCTGAACAACACCACGTGATTAACTTCATTGGGAAAAGAGCATAGTATCACCCTCCAGACCCGCAACATCACCCTTGTGGTGCTCTGAACAACACCACGTGATTAACTTCATTGAGAAAAGAGCATAATTTCACCCTCCAGACACGCAACATCACCCTTGTGGTGCCCTGAACAACACCACGTGATTAACTTCATTGAGAAAAGAGCATAATATCACCCTCCAGACACGCAACATCACCCTTGTGGTGCCCTGAACAACACCACGTGATTACCGTCATTGAGAAAAGAGCATAATATCACCCTCCAGACCCGCAACATCACCCTTGTGGTGCCCTGAACAACACCACGTGATTAACTTCATTGAGAAAAAAGCATAATATCAACCTCCAGACACGCAACATCACCCTTGTGGTGCCCTGAACAACACCACGTGATTACCGTCATTGAGAAAAGAGCATAATATCACCCTCCAGACACGCAACATCACCCTTGTGTTGCCCTGAACAACACCACGTGATTAACTTCATTGAGAAAAGAGCATAATATCAACCTCCAGACACGCAACATCACCCTTGTGGTGCCCTGAACAACACCACGTGATTACCGTCATTGAGAAAAAAGCATAATATCACCCTCCAGACCCTCAACATCACCCTTGTGGTGCCCTGAACAACACCACGTGATTAACTTCATTGGGAAAAGAGCATAATATCACCCTTCAGACACGCAACATCACCCTTGTGATGCCCTGAACAACACCACGTGATTACCGTCATTGAGAAAAGAGCATAATATCACCCTCCAGACCCGCAACATCACCCTTGTGGTGCCCTGAACAACACCACGTGATTACCGTCATTGAGAAAAGAGCATAATATCACCCTCCAGACCCGCAACATCACCCTTGTGGTGCCCTGAACAACACCACGTGATTAACTTCATTGGGAAAAGAGCATAATATCACCCTTCAGACACGCAACATCACCCTTGTGATGCCCTGAACAACACCACGTGATTACCGTCATTGGGAAAAGAGCATAATATCACCCTTCAGACACGCAACATCACCCTTGTGGTGCCCTGAACAACACCACGTGATTAACTTCATTGGGAAAAGAGCTTAATATCACCCTTCAGACACGCAACATCACCCTTGTGATGCCCTGAACAACACCACGTGATTACCGTCATTGGGAAAAGAGCATAATATAACCCTTCAGACACGCAACATCACCCTTGTGGTGCCCTGAACAACACCACGTGATTAACTTCATTGGACAAAGAGCATAATATCACCCTCCAGACACGCTACATCACCCTCGTGGTGCCCTGAACAACACCACGTGATTACCGTCATTGAGAAAAGAGCATAATATCATCCTTCAGACACGCAACATCACCATTGTGGTGTCCTGAACAACACCACGTGATTACCGTCATTGAGAAAAGAGCATAATATCACCCTTCAGATCCTCAACATCACCCTTGTGGTGTCCTGAACAACACCACGTGATTAACTTCATTGAGAAAGGAGCATAATATCACCCTCCAGACACGCAACATCACCCTTGTGGTGTCCTGAACAACACCACGTGATTACCGTCATCGAGGAAAGAGCATAATTTCACCCTCCAGACACGCAACATCACCCTTGTGTTGCCCTGAACAACACCACGTGATTACCGTCATTGAGAAAAGAGCATAATATCACCCTTCAGATCCTCAACATCACCCCTGTGGTGTCCTGAACAACACCACGTGATTAACTTCATTGAGAAAAGAGCATAATATCACCCTCCAGACACGCAACATCACCCTTGTGGTGTCCTGAACAACACCACGTGATTACCTTCATCGAGGAAAGAGCATAATTTCACCCTCCAGACACGCAACATCACCCTTGTGGTGCCCTGAACAACACCACGTGATTAACTTCATTGGGAAAAGAGCATAATATCACCCTCCAGACCCGCAACATCACCCTTGTGGTGCCCTGAACAACACCACGTGATTACCGTCATTGAGGAAAGAGCATAATATCACCCTCCAGACACGCAACATCACCCTTGTGGTGTCCTGAACAACACCACGTGATTACCGTCATCGAGGAAAGAGCATAATTTCACCCTCCAGACACGCTACATCACCCTTGTGGTGCCCTGAACAACACCACGTGATTACCGTCATTGGGAAAAGAGCATAATTTCACCCTCCAAACACGCTACATCACCCTTGTGTTGCCCTGAACAACACCACGTGATTAACTTCATTGGGAAAAGAGCATAATATCACCCTCCAGACACGCAACATCACCCTTGTGGTGCCCTGAACAACACCACGTGATTAACTTCATTGAGAAAAGAGCATAATATCACCCTCCAGACACGCAACATCACCCTTGTGGTGCCCTGAACAACACCACGTGATTACCGTCATTGGGAAAAGAGCATAATATCAACCTCCAGACACGCTACATCACCCTTGTGGTGCCCTGAACAACACCACGTGATTACCGTCATTGAGAAAAGAGCATAATATCACCCTCCAGACACGCAACATCACCCTTGTGTTGCCCTGAACAACACCACGTGATTAACTTCATTGAGAAAAGAGCATGATATCAACCTCCAGACCCGCAACATCACCCTTGTGGTGCCCTGAACAACACCACGTGATTACCGTCATTGAGAAAAGAGCATAATATCACCCTCCAGACACGCAACATCACCCTTGTGTTGCCCTGAACAACACCACGTGATTAACTTCATTGAGAAAAGAGCATAATATCACCCTCCAGACACGCAACATCACCCTTGTGGTGCCCTGAACAACACCACGTGATTAACTTCATTGAGAAAAGAGCATAATTTCACCCTCCAGACACGCAACATCACCCTTGTGGTGCCCTGAACAACACCACGTGATTACCGTCATTGAGAAAAGAGCATAATATCACCCTCCAGACACGCTACATCACCCTTGTGGTGCCCTGAACAACACCACGTGATTACCGTCATTGGGAAAAGAGCATAATATCACCCTTCAGACACGCAACATCACCCTTGTGATGCCCTGAACAACACCACGTGATTACCGTCATTGAGAAAAGAGCATAATATCACCCTCCAGACCCGCAACATCACCCTTGTGGTGCCCTGAACAACACCACGTGATTAACTTCATTGAGAAAAGAGCATAATTCCACCCTCCAGACACGCAACATCACCCTTGTGGTGCCCTGAACAACACCACGTGATTAACTTCATTGAGAAAAGAGCATAATATCACCCTCCAGACACGCAACATCACCCTTGTGGTGCCCTGAACAACACCACGTGATTAACTTCATTGAGAAAAGAGCATAATATCACCCTCCAGACACGCAACATCACCCTTGTGTTGCCCTGAACGACACCACGTGATTAACTTCATTGAGAAAAGAGCATAATATCACCCTCCAGACACGCAACATCACCCTTGTGGTGCCCTGAACAACACCACGTGATTACCGTCATTGAGAAAAGAGCATAATATCACCCTCCAGACACGCAACATCACCCTTGTGGTGCCCTGAACAACACCACGTGATTAACTTCATTGGGAAAAGAGCATAATATCACCCTCCAGACCCGCAACATCACCCTTGTGTTGCCCTGAACAACACCACGTGATTAACTTCATTGAGAAAAGAGCATAATATCACCCTCCAGACACGCAACATCACCCTTGTGGTGCCCTGAACAACACCACGTGATTAACTTCATTGAGAAAAGAGCATAATATCACCCTCCAGACACGCAACATCACCCTTGTGTTGCCCTGAACAACACCACGTGAATAACTTCATTGAGAAAAGAGCATAATATCACCCTCCAGACACGCAACATCTCCCTTGTGGTGCCCTGAACAACACCACGTGATTAACTTCATTGAGAAAAGAGCATAATATCACCCTCCAGACACGCAACATCACCCTTGTGGTGCCCTGAACAACACCACGTGATTAACTTCATTGAGAAAAGAGCATAATATCACCCTCCAGACACGCAACATCACCCTTGTGGTGCCCTGAACAACACCACGTGATTAACTTCATTGAGAAAAGAGCATAATATCACCCTCCAGACACGCAACATCACCCTTGTGTTGCCCTGAACAACACCACGTGATTAACTTCATTGAGAAAAGAGCATAATATCACCCTCCAGACACGCAACATCAACCCTTGTGGTGCCCTGAACAACACCACGTGATTAACTTCATTGGGAAAAGAGCCTAATATCACCCTCCAGACACGCAACATCACCCTTGTGTTGCCCTGAACAACACCACGTGATTAACTTCATTGAGAAAAGAGCATGATATCACCCTCCAGACACGCAACATCACCCTTGTGGTGCCCTGAACAACACCACGTGATTAACTTCATTGAGAAAAGAGCATAATATCAACCTCCAGACACGCAACATCACCCTTGTGGTGCCCTGAACAACACCACGTGATTACCGTCATTGAGAAAAAAGCATAATATCACCCTCCAGACCCTCAACATCACCCTTGTGGTGCCCTGAACAACACCACGTGATTAACTTCATTGGGAAAAGAGCATAATATCACCCTTCAGACACGCAACATCACCCTTGTGATGCCCTGAACAACACCACGTGATTACCGTCATTGAGAAAAGAGCATAATATCACCCTCCAGACCCGCAACATCACCCTTGTGGTGCCCTGAACAACACCACGTGATTACCGTCATTGAGAAAAGAGCATAATATCACCCTCCAGACCCGCAACATCACCCTTGTGGTGCCCTGAACAACACCACGTGATTAACTTCATTGGGAAAAGAGCATAATATCACCCTTCAGACACGCAACATCACCCTTGTGATGCCCTGAACAACACCACGTGATTACCGTCATTGGGAAAAGAGCATAATATCACCCTTCAGACACGCAACATCACCCTTGTGGTGCCCTGAACAACACCACGTGATTAACTTCATTGGGAAAAGAGCTTAATATCACCCTTCAGACACGCAACATCACCCTTGTGATGCCCTGAACAACACCACGTGATTACCGTCATTGGGAAAAGAGCATAATATAACCCTTCAGACACGCAACATCACCCTTGTGGTGCCCTGAACAACACCACGTGATTAACTTCATTGGACAAAGAGCATAATATCACCCTCCAGACACGCTACATCACCCTCGTGGTGCCCTGAACAACACCACGTGATTACCGTCATTGAGAAAAGAGCATAATATCATCCTTCAGACACGCAACATCACCATTGTGGTGTCCTGAACAACACCACGTGATTACCGTCATTGAGAAAAGAGCATAATATCACCCTTCAGATCCTCAACATCACCCTTGTGGTGTCCTGAACAACACCACGTGATTAACTTCATTGAGAAAGGAGCATAATATCACCCTCCAGACACGCAACATCACCCTTGTGGTGTCCTGAACAACACCACGTGATTACCGTCATCGAGGAAAGAGCATAATTTCACCCTCCAGACACGCAACATCACCCTTGTGTTGCCCTGAACAACACCACGTGATTACCGTCATTGAGAAAAGAGCATAATATCACCCTTCAGATCCTCAACATCACCCCTGTGGTGTCCTGAACAACACCACGTGATTAACTTCATTGAGAAAAGAGCATAATATCACCCTCCAGACACGCAACATCACCCTTGTGGTGTCCTGAACAACACCACGTGATTACCTTCATCGAGGAAAGAGCATAATTTCACCCTCCAGACACGCAACATCACCCTTGTGGTGCCCTGAACAACACCACGTGATTAACTTCATTGGGAAAAGAGCATAATATCACCCTCCAGACCCGCAACATCACCCTTGTGGTGCCCTGAACAACACCACGTGATTACCGTCATTGAGGAAAGAGCATAATATCACCCTCCAGACACGCAACATCACCCTTGTGGTGTCCTGAACAACACCACGTGATTACCGTCATCGAGGAAAGAGCATAATTTCACCCTCCAGACACGCTACATCACCCTTGTGGTGCCCTGAACAACACCACGTGATTACCGTCATTGGGAAAAGAGCATAATTTCACCCTCCAAACACGCTACATCACCCTTGTGTTGCCCTGAACAACACCACGTGATTAACTTCATTGGGAAAAGAGCATAATATCACCCTCCAGACACGCAACATCACCCTTGTGGTGCCCTGAACAACACCACGTGATTAACTTCATTGAGAAAAGAGCATAATATCACCCTCCAGACACGCAACATCACCCTTGTGGTGCCCTGAACAACACCACGTGATTACCGTCATTGGGAAAAGAGCATAATATCAACCTCCAGACACGCTACATCACCCTTGTGGTGCCCTGAACAACACCACGTGATTACCGTCATTGAGAAAAGAGCATAATATCACCCTCCAGACACGCAACATCACCCTTGTGTTGCCCTGAACAACACCACGTGATTAACTTCATTGAGAAAAGAGCATGATATCAACCTCCAGACCCGCAACATCACCCTTGTGGTGCCCTGAACAACACCACGTGATTACCGTCATTGAGAAAAGAGCATAATATCACCCTCCAGACACGCAACATCACCCTTGTGTTGCCCTGAACAACACCACGTGATTAACTTCATTGAGAAAAGAGCATAATATCACCCTCCAGACACGCAACATCACCCTTGTGGTGCCCTGAACAACACCACGTGATTAACTTCATTGAGAAAAGAGCATAATTTCACCCTCCAGACACGCAACATCACCCTTGTGGTGCCCTGAACAACACCACGTGATTACCGTCATTGAGAAAAGAGCATAATATCACCCTCCAGACACGCTACATCACCCTTGTGGTGCCCTGAACAACACCACGTGATTACCGTCATTGGGAAAAGAGCATAATATCACCCTTCAGACACGCAACATCACCCTTGTGATGCCCTGAACAACACCACGTGATTACCGTCATTGAGAAAAGAGCATAATATCACCCTCCAGACCCGCAACATCACCCTTGTGGTGCCCTGAACAACACCACGTGATTAACTTCATTGAGAAAAGAGCATAATTCCACCCTCCAGACACGCAACATCACCCTTGTGGTGCCCTGAACAACACCACGTGATTAACTTCATTGAGAAAAGAGCATAATATCACCCTCCAGACACGCAACATCACCCTTGTGGTGCCCTGAACAACACCACGTGATTAACTTCATTGAGAAAAGAGCATAATATCACCCTCCAGACACGCAACATCACCCTTGTGTTGCCCTGAACGACACCACGTGATTAACTTCATTGAGAAAAGAGCATAATATCACCCTCCAGACACGCAACATCACCCTTGTGGTGCCCTGAACAACACCACGTGATTACCGTCATTGAGAAAAGAGCATAATATCACCCTCCAGACACGCAACATCACCCTTGTGGTGCCCTGAACAACACCACGTGATTAACTTCATTGGGAAAAGAGCATAATATCACCCTCCAGACCCGCAACATCACCCTTGTGTTGCCCTGAACAACACCACGTGATTAACTTCATTGAGAAAAGAGCATAATATCACCCTCCAGACACGCAACATCACCCTTGTGGTGCCCTGAACAACACCACGTGATTAACTTCATTGAGAAAAGAGCATAATATCACCCTCCAGACACGCAACATCACCCTTGTGTTGCCCTGAACAACACCACGTGAATAACTTCATTGAGAAAAGAGCATAATATCACCCTCCAGACACGCAACATCTCCCTTGTGGTGCCCTGAACAACACCACGTGATTAACTTCATTGAGAAAAGAGCATAATATCACCCTCCAGACACGCAACATCACCCTTGTGGTGCCCTGAACAACACCACGTGATTAACTTCATTGAGAAAAGAGCATAATATCACCCTCCAGACACGCAACATCACCCTTGTGGTGCCCTGAACAACACCACGTGATTAACTTCATTGAGAAAAGAGCATAATATCACCCTCCAGACACGCAACATCACCCTTGTGTTGCCCTGAACAACACCACGTGATTAACTTCATTGAGAAAAGAGCATAATATCACCCTCCAGACACGCAACATCAACCCTTGTGGTGCCCTGAACAACACCACGTGATTAACTTCATTGGGAAAAGAGCCTAATATCACCCTCCAGACACGCAACATCACCCTTGTGTTGCCCTGAACAACACCACGTGATTAACTTCATTGAGAAAAGAGCATGATATCACCCTCCAGACACGCAACATCACCCTTGTGGTGCCCTGAACAACACCACGTGATTACCGTCATTGAGAAAAGAGCATAATATCACCCTTCAGACACGCTACATCACCCTTGTGGTGCCCTGAACAACACCACGTGATTAACTTCATTGAGAAAAGAGCATAATATCACCCTTCAGACCCGCAACATCACCCTTGTGGTGCCCTGAACAACACCACGTGATTAACTTCATTGAGAAAAGAGCATAATATCACCCTTCAGACCCGCAACATCACCCTTGTGGTGCCCTGAACAACACCACGTGATCAACTCCATTGAGAAAAGAGCATAATATCACCCTCCAGACCCGCAACATCACCCTTGTGATGCCATGAACAACACCACGTGATTAACTTCATTGAGAAAAGAGCATAATATCACCCTCCAGACACGCTACATCACCCTTGTGGTGCCCTGAACAACACCACGTGATTACCGTCATTGAGAAAAGAGCATAATATCAACCTCCAGACCCGCAACATCACCCTTGTGGTGCCCTGAACAACACCACGTGATTAACTTCATTGGGAAAAGAGCATAATATCACCCTCCAGACACGCAACATCACCCTTGTGGTGCCCTGAACAACACCACGTGATTAACTTCATTGGGAAAAGAGCATAATATCACCCTCCAGACACGCAACATCACCCTTGTGTTGCCCTGAACAACACCACGTGATTAACTTCATTGGGAAAAGAGCATAATATCACCCTCCAGACACGCTACATCCTTCTTGTGGTGCCCTGAACAACACCACGTGATTACCGTCATTGAGAAAAGAGCATAATATCACCCTTCAGACACGCTACATCACCCTTGTGGTGCCCTGAACAACACCACGTTATTACCATCATTGAGAAAAGAGCATAATATCACCCTTCAGATCCTCAACATCACCCTTGTGGTGTCCTGAACAACACCACGTGATTAACTTCATTGAGAAAAGAGCATAATATCCCCCTCCAGACACGCAACATCACCCTTGTGGTGTCCTGAACAACACCACGTGATTACCGTCATCGAGGAAAGAGCATAATATCACCCTCCAGACACGCAACATCACCCTTGTGGTGTCCTGAACAACACCACGTGATTAACTTCATTGAGAAAAGAGCATAATATCACCCTCCAGACACGCAACATCACCCTTGTGTTGCCCTGAACAACACCACGTGATTACCATCATTGGGAAAAGAGCATAATTTCACCCTCCAGACACGCAACATCACCCTTGTGGTGTCCTGAACAACACCACGTGATTACCATCATTGGGAAAAGAGCATAATATCACCCTCCAGACACGCAACATCACCCTTGTGTTGCCCTGAACAACACCACGTGATTAACTTCATTGGGAAAAGAGCATAATATCACCCTCCAGACACGCAACATCACCCTTGTGGTGCCCTGAACAACATCACGTGATTACCGTCATTGAGAAAAGAGCATAATATCACCCTCCAGACCCGCAACATCACCCTTGTGGTGCCCTGAACAACACCACGTGATTAACTTCATTGGGAAAAGAGCATAATATCACCCTCCAGACACGCAACATCACCCTCGTGGTGCTCTGAAAAACACCACGTGATTAACTTCATTGAGAAAAGAGCATAATTTCACCCTCCAGACACGCAACATCACCCTTGTGGTGCCCTGAACAACACCACGTGATTAACTTCATTGAGAAAAGAGCATAATATCACCCTCCAGACACGCAACATCACCCTTGTGGTGCCCTGAACAACACCACGTGATTACCGTCATTGAGAAAAGAGCATAATATCACCCTCCAGACCCGCAACATCACCCTTGTGGTGCCCTGAACAACACCACGTGATTAACTTCATTGAGAAAAAAGCATAATATCAACCTCCAGACACGCAACATCACCCTTGTGGTGCCCTGAACAACACCACGTGATTACCGTCATTGAGAAAAGAGCATAATATCACCCTCCAGACACGCAACATCACCCTTGTGTTGCCCTGAACAACACCACGTGATTAACTTCATTGAGAAAAGAGCATAATATCAACCTCCAGACACGCAACATCACCCTTGTGGTGCCCTGAACAACACCACGTGATTACCGTCATTGAGAAAAGAGCATAATATCACCCTCCAGACCCGCAACATCACCCTTGTGGTGCCCTGAACAACACCACGTGATTAACTTCATTGGGAAAAGAGCATAATATCACCCTTCAGACACGCAACATCACCCTTGTGATGCCCTGAACAACACCACGTGATTACCGTCATTGAGAAAAGAGCATAATATCACCCTCCAGACCCGCAACATCACCCTTGTGGTGCCCTGAACAACACCACGTGATTACCGTCATTGAGAAAAGAGCATAATATCACCCTCCAGACCCGCAACATCACCCTTGTGGTGCCCTGAACAACACCACGTGATTAACTTCATTGGGAAAAGAGCATAATATCACCCTTCAGACACGCAACATCACCCTTGTGATGCCCTGAACAACACCACGTGATTACCGTCATTGGGAAAAGAGCATAATATCACCCTTCAGACACGCAACATCACCCTTGTGGTGCCCTGAACAACACCACGTGATTAACTTCATTGGGAAAAGAGCATAATATCACCCTTCAGACACGCAACATCACCCTTGTGATGCCCTGAACAACACCACGTGATTACCGTCATTTGGAAAAGAGCATAATATCACCCTTCAGACACGCAACATCACCCTTGTGGTGCCCTGAACAACACCACGTGATTAACTTCATTGGGAAAAGAGCATAATATCACCCTCCAGACACGCTACATCACCCTCGTGGTGCCCTGAACAACACCACGTGATTACCGTCATTGAGAAAAGAGCATAATATCACCCTTCAGACACGCAACATCACCATTGTGGTGTCCTGAACAACACCACGTGATTACCGTCATTGAGAAAAGAGCATAATATCACCCTTCAGATCCTCAACATCACCCTTGTGGTGTCCTGAACAACACCACGTGAATAACTTCATTGAGAAAAGAGCATAATATCACCCTCCAGACACGCAACATCACCCTTGTGGTGTCCTGAACAACACCACGTGATTACCGTCATCGAGGAAAGAGCATAATTTCACCCTCCAGACACGCAACATCACCCTTGTGTTGCCCTGAACAACACCACGTGATTACCGTCATTGAGAAAAGAGCATAATATCACCCTTCAGATCCTCAACATCACCCTTGTGGTGTCCTGAACAACACCACGTGATTAACTTCATTGAGAAAAGAGCATAATATCACCCTCCAGACACGCAACATCACCCTTGTGGTGTCCTGAACAACACCACGTGATTACCTCCATCGAGGAAAGAGCATAATTTCACCCTCCAGACACGCAACATCACCCTTGTGGTGCCCTGAACAACACCACGTGATTAACTTCATTGGGAAAAGAGCATAGTATCACCCTCCAGACCCGCAACATCACCCTTGTGGTGCTCTGAACAACACCACGTGATTAACTTCATTGAGAAAAGAGCATAATTTCACCCTCCAGACACGCAACATCACCCTTGTGGTGCCCTGAACAACACCACGTGATTAACTTCATTGAGAAAAGAGCATAATATCACCCTCCAGACACGCAACATCACCCTTGTGGTGCCCTGAACAACACCACGTGATTAACGTCATTGAGAAAAGAGCATAATATCACCCTCCAGACCCGCAACATCACCCTTGTGGTGCCCTGAACAACACCACGTGATTAACTTCATTGAGAAAAAAGCATAATATCAACCTCCAGACACGCAACATCACCCTTGTGGTGCCCTGAACAACACCACGTGATTACCGTCATTGAGAAAAGAGCATAATATCACCCTCCAGACACGCAACATCACCCTTGTGTTGCCCTGAACAACACCACGTGATTAACTTCATTGAGAAAAGAGCATAATATCAACCTCCAGACACGCAACATCACCCTTGTGGTGCCCTGAACAACACCACGTGATTACCGTCATTGAGAAAAAAGCATAATATCACCCTCCAGACCCTCAACATCACCCTTGTGGTGCCCTGAACAACACCACGTGATTAACTTCATTGGGAAAAGAGCATAATATCACCCTTCAGACACGCAACATCACCCTTGTGATGCCCTGAACAACACCACGTGATTACCGTCATTGAGAAAAGAGCATAATATCACCCTCCAGACCCGCAACATCACCCTTGTGGTGCCCTGAACAACACCACGTGATTACCGTCATTGAGAAAAGAGCATAATATCACCCTCCAGACCCGCAACATCACCCTTGTGGTGCCCTGAACAACACCACGTGATTAACTTCATTGGGAAAAGAGCATAATATCACCCTTCAGACACGCAACATCACCCTTGTGATGCCCTGAACAACACCACGTGATTACCGTCATTGGGAAAAGAGCATAATATCACCCTTCAGACACGCAACATCACCCTTGTGGTGCCCTGAACAACACCACGTGATTAACTTCATTGGGAAAAGAGCTTAATATCACCCTTCAGACACGCAACATCACCCTTGTGATGCCCTGAACAACACCACGTGATTACCGTCATTGGGAAAAGAGCATAATATCACCCTTCAGACACGCAACATCACCCTTGTGGTGCCCTGAACAACACCACGTGATTAACTTCATTGGACAAAGAGCATAATATCACCCTCCAGACACGCTACATCACCCTCGTGGTGCCCTGAACAACACCACGTGATTACCGTCATTGAGAAAAGAGCATAATATCATCCTTCAGACACGCAACATCACCATTGTGGTGTCCTGAACAACACCACGTGATTACCGTCATTGAGAAAAGAGCATAATATCACCCTTCAGATCCTCAACATCACCCTTGTGGTGTCCTGAACAACACCACGTGATTAACTTCATTGAGAAAGGAGCATAATATCACCCTCCAGACACGCAACATCACCCTTGTGGTGTCCTGAACAACACCACGTGATTACCGTCATCGAGGAAAGAGCATAATTTCACCCTCCAGACACGCAACATCACCCTTGTGTTGCCCTGAACAACACCACGTGATTACCGTCATTGAGAAAAGAGCATAATATCACCCTTCAGATCCTCAACATCACCCTTGTGGTGTCCTGAACAACACCACGTGATTAACTTCATTGAGAAAAGAGCATAATATCACCCTCCAGACACGCAACATCACCCTTGTGGTGTCCTGAACAACACCACGTGATTACCTTCATCGAGGAAAGAGCATAATTTCACCCTCCAGACACGCAACATCACCCTTGTGGTGCCCTGAACAACACCACGTGATTAACTTCATTGGGAAAAGAGCATAATATCACCCTCCAGACCCGCAACATCACCCTTGTGGTGCCCTGAACAACACCACGTGATTACCGTCATTGAGGAAAGAGCATAATATCACCCTCCAGACACGCAACATCACCCTTGTGGTGTCCTGAACAACACCACGTGATTACCGTCATCGAGGAAAGAGCATAATTTCACCCTCCAGACACGCTACATCACCCTTGTGGTGCCCTGAACAACACCACGTGATTACCGTCATTGGGAAAAGAGCATAATTTCACCCTCCAGACACGCTACATCACCCTTGTGTTGCCCTGAACAACACCACGTGATTAACTTCATTGGGAAAAGAGCATAATATCACCCTCCAGACACGCAACATCACCCTTGTGGTGCCCTGAACAACACCACGTGATTAACTTCATTGAGAAAAGAGCATAATATCACCCTCCAGACACGCAACATCACCCTTGTGGTGCCCTGAACAACACCACGTGATTACCGTCATTGGGAAAAGAGCATCATATCAACCTCCAGACACGCTACATCACCCTTGTGGTGCCCTGAACAACACCACGTGATTACCGTCATTGAGAAAAGAGCATAATATCACCCTCCAGACACGCAACATCACCCTTGTGTTGCCCTGAACAACACCACGTGATTAACTTCATTGAGAAAAGAGCATGATATCAACCTCCAGACCCGCAACATCACCCTTGTGGTGCCCTGAACAACACCACGTGATTACCGTCATTGAGAAAATAGCATAATATCACCCTCCAGACACGCAACATCACCCTTGTGTTGCCCTGAACAACACCACGTGATTAACTTCATTGAGAAAAGAGCATAATATCACCCTCCAGACACGCAACATCACCCTTGTGGTGCCCTGAACAACACCACGTGATTAACTTCATTGAGAAAAGAGCATAATTTCACCCTCCAGACACGCAACATCACCCTTGTGGTGCCCTGAACAACACCACGTGATTACCGTCATTGAGAAAAGAGCATAATATCACCCTCCAGACACGCTACATCACCCTTGTGGTGCCCTGAACAACACCACGTGATTACCGTCATTGGGAAAAGAGCATAATATCAACCTCCAGACACGCAACATCACCCTTGTGGTGCCCTGAACAACACCACGTGATTAACTTCATTGAGAAAAGAGCATAATTTAACCCTCCAGACACGCAACATCACCCTTGTGGTGCCATGAACAACACCACGTGATTACCGTCATTGAGAAAAGAGCATAATATCACCCTTCAGACACGCAACATCACCCTTGTGTTGCCCTGAACAACACCACGTGAATAACTTCATTGGGAAAAGAGCATAATATCACCCTCCAGACACGCAACATCACCCTTGTGGTGCCCTGAACAACACCACGTGATTAACTTCATTGAGAAAAGAGCATAATATCACCCTCCAGACACGCAACATCACCCTTGTGTTGCCCTGAACAACACCACGTGAATAACTTCATTGAGAAAAGAGCATAATTTCACCCTCCAGACACGCAACATCACCCTTGTGGTGCCCTGAACAACACCACGTGATTACCGTCATTGAGAAAAGAGCATAATATCACCCTCCAGACCCGCAACATCACCCTTGTGGTGCCCTGAACAACACCACGTGATTACCGTCATTGAGAAAAGAGCATAATATCACCCTCCAGACCCGCAACATCACCCTTGTGGTGCCCTGAACAACACCACGTGATTACCGTCATTGAGATAAGAGCCTAATATCACCCTCCAGACCCGCAACATCACCCTTGTGGTGCCCTGAACAACACCACGTGATTACCGTCATTGAGAAAAGAGCATAATATCACCCTCCAGACCCGCAAGATCACCCTTGTGGTGCCCTGAACAACACCACGTGATTACCGTCATTGAGAAAAGAGCATAATATCACCCTCCAGACACGCAACATCACCCTTGTGGTGCCCTGAACATCACCACGTGATTAACTTCATTGAGAAAAGAGCATAATATCACCCTTCAGACCCGCAACATCACCCTTGTGGTGCCCTGAACAACACCACGTGATTAACTTCATTGAGAAAAGAGCATAATATCACCCTCCAGACACGCTACATCACCCTTGTGTTGCCCTGAACAACACCACGTGATTAACTTCATTGAGAAAAGAGCATAATATCACCCTCCAGATCCTCAACATCACCCTTGTGGTGTCCTGAACAACACCACGTGATTAACTTCATTGAGAAAAGAGCATAATATCACCCTCCAGACACGCAACATCACCCTTGTGGTGTCCTGAACAACACCACGTGATTACCGTCATCGAGGAAAGAGCATAATTTCACCCTCCAGACACGCAACATCACCCTTGTGTTGCCCTGAACAACACCACGTGATTACCGTCATTGAGAAAAGAGCATAATATCACCCTTCAGATCCTCAACATCACCCTTGTGGTGTCCTGAACAACACCACGTGATTAACATCATTGAGAAAAGAGCATAATATCACCCTCCAGACACGCAACATCACCCTTGTGGTGTCCTGAACAACACCACGTGATTACCTTCATCGAGGAAAGAGCATAATTTCACCCTCCAGACACGCAACATCACCCTTGTGGTGCCCTGAACAACACCACGTGATAAACTTCATTGGGAAAAGAGCATAATATCACCCTCCAGACCCGCAACATCACCCTTGTGGTGCCCTGAACAACACCACGTGATTACCGTCATTGAGGAAAGAGCATAATATCACCCTCCAGACACGCAACATCACCCTTGTGGTGTCCTGAACAACACCACGTGATTACCGTCATCGAGGAAAGAGCATAATTTCACCCTCCAGACACGCTACATCACCCTTGTGTTGCCCTGAACAACACCACGTGATTACCGTCATTGAGGAAAGAGCATAATATCACCCTTCAGACACGCAACATCACCCTTGTGTTGCCCTGAACAACACCACGTGATTACCGTCATTGAGGAAAGAGCATAATATCACCCTTCAGACACGCAACATCACCCTTGTGTTGCCCTGAACAACACCACGTGATTACCGTCATTGAGGAAAGAGCACAATTTCACCCTCCAGACACGCAACATCACCCTTGTGGTGTCCTGAACAACACCACGTGATTACCGTCATCGAGGAAAGAGCATAATTTCACCCTCCAGACACGCTACATCACCCTTGTGTTGCCCTGAACAACACCACGTGATTACCGTCATTGAGGAAAGAGCATAATATCACCCTTCAGACACGCAACATCACCCTTGTGTTGCCCTGAACAACACCACGTGATTAACTTCATTGGGAAAAGAGCATAATATCATCCTCCAGACCCGCAACATCACCCTTGTGGTGTCCTGACCAACACCACGTGATTACCGTCATCGAGGAAAGAGCATAATTTCACCCTCCAGACACGCTACATCACCCTTGTGTTGCCCTGATCAACACCACGTGATTACCGTCATTGAGGAAAGAGCATAATATCACCCTTCAGACACGCAACATCACCCTTGTGTTGCCCTGAACAACACCACGTGATTAACTCCATTGAGAAAAGAGCATAATATCACCCTCCAGACCCGCAACATCACCCTTGTGGTGCCCTGAACAACACCACGTGATTACCGTCATTGAGAAAAGAGCATAATATCACCCTTCAGACCCGCAACATCACCCTTGTGGTGCCCTGAACAACACCACGTGATTACCGTCATTGAGAAAAGAGCTTAATATCACCCTTCAGACACGCAACATCACCCTTGTGGTGCCCTGAACAACACCACGTGATTACCGTCATTGGGAAAAGAGCATTATTTCACCCTCCAGACACGCTACATCACCCTTGTGTTGCCCTGAACAACACCACGTGATTAACTTCATTGGGAAAAGAGCATAATATCACCCTCCAGACACGCAACATCACCCTTGTGGTGCCCTGAACAACACCACGTGATTAACTTCATTGAGAAAAGAGCATAATATCACCCTCCAGACACGCAACATCACCCTTGTGGTGCCCTGAACAACACCACGTGATTACCGTCATTGGGAAAAGAGCATAATATCAACCTCCAGACACGCTACATCACCCTTGTGGTGCCCTGAACAACACCACGTGATTACCGTCATCGAGAAAAGAGCATAATATCACCCTCCAGACACGCAACATCACCCTTGTGTTGCCCTGAACAACACCACGTGATTAACTTCATTGAGAAAAGAGCATAATATCAACCTCCAGACCCGCAACATCACCCTTGTGGTGCCCTGAACAACACCACGTGATTACCGTCATTGACAAAAGAGCATAATATCACCCTCCAGACACGCAACATCACCCTTGTGTTGCCCTGAACAACACCACGTGATTAACTTCATTGGGAAAAGAGCATAATATCACCCTCCAGACACGCAACATCACCCTTGTGGTGCCCTGAACAACACAACGTGATTAACTTCATTGAGAAAAGAGCATAATATCACCCTCCAGACACGCAACATCACCCTTGTGTTGCCCTGAACAACACCACGTGATTAACTTCATTGAGAAAAGAGCATAATTTCACCCTCCAGACACGCAACATCACCCTTGTGGTGCCCTGAACAACACCACGTGATTACCGTCATTGAGAAAAGAGCATAATATCACCCTCGAGACCCGCAACATCACCCTTGTGGTGCCCTGAAACACACCACGTGATTACCGTCATTGAGAAAAGAGCATAATATCACCCTCCAGACCCGCAACATCACCCTTGTGGTGCCCTGAACAACACCACGTGATTACCGTCATTGAGAAAAGAGCATAATATCACCCTCCAGACCCGCAACATCACCCTTGTGGTGCCCTGAACAACACCACGTGATTACCGTCATTGAGAAAAGAGCATAATATCACCCTCCAGACCCGCAACATCACCCTTGTGGTGCCCTGAACAACACCACGTGATTACCGTCATTGAGAAAAGAGCATAATATCACCCTCCAGACACGCAACATCACCCTTGTGGTGCCCTGAACAACACCACGTGATTAACTTCATTGAGAAAAAAGCATAATATCAACCTCCAGACACGCAACATCACCCTTGTGGTGCCCTGAACAACACCACGTGATTACCGTCATTGAGAAAAGAGCATAATATCACCCTCCATACACGCAACATCACCCTTGTGTTGCCCTGAACAACACCACGTGATTAACTTCATTGAGAAAAGAGCATAATATCAACCTCCAGACACGCAACATCACCCTTGTGGTGCCCTGAACAACACCACGTGATTACCGTCATTGAGAAAAGAGCATAATATCACCCTCCAGACCCGCAACATCACCCTTGTGGTGCCCTGAACAACACCACGTGATTAACTTCATTGGGAAAAGAGCATAATATCACCCTTCAGACACGCAACATCACCCTTGTGATGCCCTGAACAACACCACGTGATTACCGTCATTGAGAAAAGAGCATAATATCACCCTCCAGACACGCAACATCACCCTTGTGGTGCCCTGAACAACACCACGTGATTACCGTCATTGAGAAAAGAGCATAATATCACCCTCCAGACCCGCAACATCACCCTTGTGGTGCCCTGAACAACACCACGTGATTAACTTCATTGGGAAAAGAGCATAATATCACCCTTCAGACACGCAACATCACCCTTGTGATGCCCTGAACAACACCACGTGATTACCGTCATTGGGAAAAGAGCATAATATCACCCTTCAGACACGCAACATCACCCTTGTGGTGCCCTGAACAACACCACGTGATTAACTTCATTGGGAAAAGAGCATAATATCACCCTTCAGACACGCAACATCACCCTTGTGATGCCCTGAACAACACCACGTGATTACCGTCATTTGGAAAAGAGCATAATATCACCCTTCAGACACGCAACATCACCCTTGTGGTGCCCTGAACAACACCACGTGATTAACTTCATTGGGAAAAGAGCATAATATCACCCTCCAGACACGCTACATCACCCTCGTGGTGCCCTGAACAACACCACGTGATTACCGTCATTGAGAAAAGAGCATAATATCACCCTTCAGACACGCAACATCACCATTGTGGTGTCCTGAACAACACCACGTGATTACCGTCATTGAGAAAAGAGCATAATATCACCCTTCAGATCCTCAACATCACCCTTGTGGTGTCCTGAACAACACCACGTGAATAACTTCATTGAGAAAAGAGCATAATATCACCCTCCAGACACGCAACATCACCCTTGTGGTGTCCTGAACAACACCACGTGATTACCGTCATCGAGGAAAGAGCATAATTTCACCCTCCAGACACGCAACATCACCCTTGTGTTGCCCTGAACAACACCACGTGATTACCGTCATTGAGAAAAGAGCATAATATCACCCTTCAGATCCTCAACATCACCCTTGTGGTGTCCTGAACAACACCACGTGATTAACTTCATTGAGAAAAGAGCATAATATCACCCTCCAGACACGCAACATCACCCTTGTGGTGTCCTGAACAACACCACGTGATTACCTCCATCGAGGAAAGAGCATAATTTCACCCTCCAGACACGCAACATCACCCTTGTGGTGCCCTGAACAACACCACGTGATTAACTTCATTGGGAAAAGAGCATAGTATCACCCTCCAGACCCGCAACATCACCCTTGTGGTGCTCTGAACAACACCACGTGATTAACTTCATTGAGAAAAGAGCATAATTTCACCCTCCAGACACGCAACATCACCCTTGTGGTGCCCTGAACAACACCACGTGATTAACTTCATTGAGAAAAGAGCATAATATCACCCTCCAGACACGCAACATCACCCTTGTGGTGCCCTGAACAACACCACGTGATTACCGTCATTGAGAAAAGAGCATAATATCACCCTCCAGACCCGCAACATCACCCTTGTGGTGCCCTGAACAACACCACGTGATTAACTTCATTGAGAAAAAAGCATAATATCAACCTCCAGACACGCAACATCACCCTTGTGGTGCCCTGAACAACACCACGTGATTACCGTCATTGAGAAAAGAGCATAATATCACCCTCCAGACACGCAACATCACCCTTGTGTTGCCCTGAACAACACCACGTGATTAACTTCATTGAGAAAAGAGCATAATATCAACCTCCAGACACGCAACATCACCCTTGTGGTGCCCTGAACAACACCACGTGATTACCGTCATTGAGAAAAAAGCATAATATCACCCTCCAGACCCTCAACATCACCCTTGTGGTGCCCTGAACAACACCACGTGATTAACTTCATTGGGAAAAGAGCATAATATCACCCTTCAGACACGCAACATCACCCTTGTGATGCCCTGAACAACACCACGTGATTACCGTCATTGAGAAAAGAGCATAATATCACCCTCCAGACCCGCAACATCACCCTTGTGGTGCCCTGAACAACACCACGTGATTACCGTCATTGAGAAAAGAGCATAATATCACCCTCCAGACCCGCAACATCACCCTTGTGGTGCCCTGAACAACACCACGTGATTAACTTCATTGGGAAAAGAGCATAATATCACCCTTCAGACACGCAACATCACCCTTGTGATGCCCTGAACAACACCACGTGATTACCGTCATTGGGAAAAGAGCATAATATCACCCTTCAGACACGCAACATCACCCTTGTGGTGCCCTGAACAACACCACGTGATTAACTTCATTGGGAAAAGAGCTTAATATCACCCTTCAGACACGCAACATCACCCTTGTGATGCCCTGAACAACACCACGTGATTACCGTCATTGGGAAAAGAGCATAATATCACCCTTCAGACACGCAACATCACCCTTGTGGTGCCCTGAACAACACCACGTGATTAACTTCATTGGACAAAGAGCATAATATCACCCTCCAGACACGCTACATCACCCTCGTGGTGCCCTGAACAACACCACGTGATTACCGTCATTGAGAAAAGAGCATAATATCATCCTTCAGACACGCAACATCACCATTGTGGTGTCCTGAACAACACCACGTGATTACCGTCATTGAGAAAAGAGCATAATATCACCCTTCAGATCCTCAACATCACCCTTGTGGTGTCCTGAACAACACCACGTGATTAACTTCATTGAGAAAGGAGCATAATATCACCCTCCAGACACGCAACATCACCCTTGTGGTGTCCTGAACAACACCACCTGATTACCGTCATCGAGGAAAGAGCATAATTTCACCCTCCAGACACGCAACATCACCCTTGTGTTGCCCTGAACAACACCACGTGATTACCGTCATTGAGAAAAGAGCATAATATCACCCTTCAGATCCTCAACATCACCCTTGTGGTGTCCTGAACAACACCACGTGATTAACTTCATTGAGAAAAGAGCATAATATCACCCTCCAGACACGCAACATCACCCTTGTGGTGTCCTGAACAACACCACGTGATTACCTTCATCGAGGAAAGAGCATAATTTCACCCTCCAGACACGCAACATCACCCTTGTGGTGCCCTGAACAACACCACGTGATTAACTTCATTGGGAAAAGAGCATAATATCACCCTCCAGACCCGCAACATCACCCTTGTGGTGCCCTGAACAACACCACGTGATTACCGTCATTGAGGAAAGAGCATAATATCACCCTCCAGACACGCAACATCACCCTTGTGGTGTCCTGAACAACACCACGTGATTACCGTCATCGAGGAAAGAGCATAATTTCACCCTCCAGACACGCTACATCACCCTTGTGGTGCCCTGAACAACACCACGTGATTACCGTCATTGGGAAAAGAGCATAATTTCACCCTCCAGACACGCTACATCACCCTTGTGTTGCCCTGAACAACACCACGTGATTAACTTCATTGGGAAAAGAGCATAATATCACCCTCCAGACACGCAACATCACCCTTGTGGTGCCCTGAACAACACCACGTGATTAACTTCATTGAGAAAAGAGCATAATATCACCCTCCAGACACGCAACATCACCCTTGTGGTGCCCTGAACAACACCACGTGATTACCGTCATTGGGAAAAGAGCATAATATCAACCTCCAGACACGCTACATCACCCTTGTGGTGCCCTGAACAACACCACGTGATTACCGTCATTGAGAAAAGAGCATAATATCACCCTCCAGACACGCAACATCACCCTTGTGTTGCCCTGAACAACACCACGTGATTAACTTCATTGAGAAAAGAGCATGATATCAACCTCCAGACCCGCAACATCACCCTTGTGGTGCCCTGAACAACACCACGTGATTACCGTCATTGAGAAAAGAGCATAATATCACCCTCCAGACACGCAACATCACCCTTGTGTTGCCCTGAACAACACCACGTGATTAACTTCATTGAGAAAAGAGCATAATATCACCCTCCAGACACGCAACATCACCCTTGTGGTGCCCTGAACAACACCACGTGATTAACTTCATTGAGAAAAGAGCATAATTTCACCCTCCAGACACGCAACATCACCCTTGTGGTGCCCTGAACAACACCACGTGATTACCGTCATTGAGAAAAGAGCATAATATCACCCTCCAGACACGCTACATCACCCTTGTGGTGCCCTGAACAACACCACGTGATTACCGTCATTGGGAAAAGAGCATAATATCAACCTCCAGACACGCAACATCACCCTTGTGGTGCCCTGAACAACACCACGTGATTAACTTCATTGAGAAAAGAGCATAATTTCACCCTCCAGACACGCAACATCACCCTTGTGGTGCCATGAACAACACCACGTGATTACCGTCATTGAGAAAAGAGCATAATATCACCCTTCAGACACGCAACATCACCCTTGTGTTGCCCTGAACAACACCACGTGAATAACTTCATTGGGAAAAGAGCATAATATCACCCTCCAGACACGCAACATCACCCTTGTGGTGCCCTGAACAACACCACGTGATTAACTTCATTGAGAAAAGAGCATAATATCACCCTCCAGACACGCAACATCACCCTTGTGTTGCCCTGAACAACACCACGTGAATAACTTCATTGAGAAAAGAGCATAATTTCACCCTCCAGACACGCAACATCACCCTTGTGGTGCCCTGAACAACACCACGTGATTACCGTCATTGAGAAAAGAGCATAATATCACCCTCCAGACCCGCAACATCACCCTTGTGGTGCCCTGAACAACACCACGTGATTACCGTCATTGAGAAAAGAGCATAATATCACCCTCCAGACCCGCAACATCACCCTTGTGGTGCCCTGAACAACACCACGTGATTACCGTCATTGAGATAAGAGCCTAATATCACCCTCCAGACCCGCAACATCACCCTTGTGGTGCCCTGAACAACACCACGTGATTACCCTCATTGAGAAAAGAGCATAATATCACCCTCCAGACCCGCAAGATCACCCTTGTGGTGCCCTGAACAACACCACGTGATTACCGTCATTGAGAAAAGAGCATAATATCACCCTCCAGACACGCAACATCACCCTTGTGGTGCCCTGAACATCACCACGTGATTAACTTCATTGAGAAAAGAGCATAATATCACCCTTCAGACCCGCAACATCACCCTTGTGGTGCCCTGAACAACACCACGTGATTAACTTCATTGAGAAAAGAGCATAATATCACCCTCCAGACACGCTACATCACCCTTGTGTTGCCCTGAACAACACCACGTGATTAACTTCATTGAGAAAAGAGCATAATATCACCCTCCAGATCCTCAACATCACCCTTGTGGTGTCCTGAACAACACCACGTGATTAACTTCATTGAGAAAAGAGCATAATATCACCCTCCAGACACGCAACATCACCCTTGTGGTGTCCTGAACAACACCACGTGATTACCGTCATCGAGGAAAGAGCATAATTTCACCCTCCAGACACGCAACATCACCCTTGTGTTGCCCTGAACAACACCACGTGATTACCGTCATTGAGAAAAGAGCATAATATCACCCTTCAGATCCTCAACATCACCCTTGTGGTGTCCTGAACAACACCACGTGATTAACATCATTGAGAAAAGAGCATAATATCACCCTCCAGACACGCAACATCACCCTTGTGGTGTCCTGAACAACACCACGTGATTACCTTCATCGAGGAAAGAGCATAATTTCACCCTCCAGACACGCAACATCACCCTTGTGGTGCCCTGAACAACACCACGTGATAAACTTCATTGGGAAAAGAGCATAATATCACCCTCCAGACCCGCAACATCACCCTTGTGGTGCCCTGAACAACACCACGTGATTACCGTCATTGAGGAAAGAGCATAATATCACCCTCCAGACACGCAACATCACCCTTGTGGTGTCCTGAACAACACCACGTGATTACCGTCATCGAGGAAAGAGCATAATTTCACCCTCCAGACACGCTACATCACCCTTGTGTTGCCCTGAACAACACCACGTGATTACCGTCATTGAGGAAAGAGCATAATATCACCCTTCAGACACGCAACATCACCCTTGTGTTGCCCTGAACAACACCACGTGATTACCGTCATTGAGGAAAGAGCATAATATCACCCTTCAGACACGCAACATCACCCTTGTGTTGCCCTGAACAACACCACGTGATTACCGTCATTGAGGAAAGAGCACAATTTCACCCTCCAGACACGCAACATCACCCTTGTGGTGTCCTGAACAACACCACGTGATTACCGTCATCGAGGAAAGAGCATAATTTCACCCTCCAGACACGCTACATCACCCTTGTGTTGCCCTGAACAACACCACGTGATTACCGTCATTGAGGAAAGAGCATAATATCACCCTTCAGACACGCAACATCACCCTTGTGTTGCCCTGAACAACACCACGTGATTAACTTCATTGGGAAAAGAGCATAATATCATCCTCCAGACCCGCAACATCACCCTTGTGGTGTCCTGAACAACACCACGTGATTACCGTCATCGAGGAAAGAGCATAATTTCACCCTCCAGACACGCTACATCACCCTTGTGTTGCCCTGATCAACACCACGTGATTACCGTCATTGAGGAAAGAGCATAATATCACCCTTCAGACACGCAACATCACCCTTGTGTTGCCCTGAACAACACCACGTGATTAACTCCATTGAGAAAAGAGCATAATATCACCCTCCAGACCCGCAACATCACCCTTGTGGTGCCCTGAACAACACCACGTGATTACCGTCATTGAGAAAAGAGCATAATATCACCCTTCAGACCCGCAACATCACCCTTGTGGTGCCCTGAACAACACCACGTGATTACCGTCATTGAGAAAAGAGCTTAATATCACCCTTCAGACACGCAACATCACCCTTGTGGTGCCCTGAACAACACCACGTGATCAACTTCATTGAGAAAAGAGCATAATATCAACCTCCAGACACGCAACATCACCCTTGTGGTACCCTGAACAACACCACGTGATTACCGTCATTGAGAAAAGAGCATAATATCACCCTCCAGACACGCAACATCACCCTTGTGGTGCCCTGAACAACACCACGTGATTAACTTCATTGAGAAAAGAGCATAATATCACCCTCCAGACACGCAACATCACCCTTGTGGTGCCCTGAACAACACCACGTGATTACCGTCATTGGGAAAAGAGCATAATATCAACCTCCAGACACGCTACATCACCCTTGTGGTGCCCTGAACAACACCACGTGATTACCGTCATCGAGAAAAGAGCATAATATCACCCTCCAGACACGCAACATCACCCTTGTGTTGCCCTGAACAACACCACGTGATTAACTTCATTGAGAAAAGAGCATAATATCAACCTCCAGACCCGCAACATCACCCTTGTGGTGCCCTGAACAACACCACGTGATTACCGTCATTGAGAAAAGAGCATAATATCACCCTCCAGACACGCAACATCACCCTTGTGTTGCCCTGAACAACACCACGTGATTAACTTCATTGAGAAAAGAGCATAATATCACCCTCCAGACACGCAACATCACCCTTGTGGTGCCCTGAACAACACCACGTGATTAACTTCATTGAGAAAAGAGCATAATTTCACCCTCCAGACACGCAACATCACCCTTGTGGTGCCCTGAACAACACCACGTGATTACCGTCATTGAGAAAAGAGCATAATATCAACCTCCAGACACGCTACATCACCCTTGTGGTGCCCTGAACAACACCACGTGATTACCGTCATTGGGAAAAGAGCATAATATCAACCTCCAGACACGCAACATCACCCTTGTGGTGCCCTGAACAACACCACGTGATTAACTTCATTGAGAAAAGAGCATAATTTCACCCTCCAGACACGCAACATCACCCTTGTGGTGCCATGAACAACACCACGTGATTACCGTCATTGAGAAAAGAGCATAATATCACCCTCCAGACACGCAACATCACCCTTGTGTTGCCCTGAACAACACCACGTGATTAACTTCATTGGGAAAAGAGCATAATATCACCCTCCAGACACGCAACATCACCCTTGTGGTGCCCTGAACAACACCACGTGATTAACTTCATTGAGAAAAGAGCATAATATCACCCTCCAGACACGCAACATCACCCTTGTGTTGCCCTGAACAACACCACGTGATTAACTTCATTGAGAAAAGAGCATAATTTCACCCTCCAGACACGCAACATCACCCTTGTGGTGCCCTGAACAACACCACGTGATTACCGTCATTGAGAAAAGAGCATAATATCACCCTCGAGACCCGCAACATCACCCTTGTGGTGCCCTGAAACACACCACGTGATTACCGTCATTGAGAAAAGAGCATAATATCACCCTCCAGACCCGCAACATCACCCTTGTGGTGCCCTGAACAACACCACGTGATTACCGTCATTGAGAAAAGAGCATAATATCACCCTCCAGACCCGCAACATCACCCTTGTGGTGCCCTGAACAACACCACGTGATTACCGTCATTGAGAAAAGAGCATAATATCACCCTCCAGACCCGCAACATCACCCTTGTGGTGCCCTGAACAACACCACGTGATTACCGTCATTGAGAAAAGAGCATAATATCACCCTCCAGACACGCAACATCACCCTTGTGGTGCCCTGAACCATACCACGTGATTAACTTCATTGAGAAAAGAGCATAATATCACCCTTCAGACCCGCAACATCACCCTTGTGGTGCCCTGAACAACACCACGTGATTAACTTCATTGAGAAAAGAGCATAATATCAACCTCCAGACCCGCAACATCACCCTTGTGGTGCCCTGAACAACACCACGTGATTACCGTCATTGAGAAAAGAGCATAATATCACCCTCCAGACACGCTACATCACCCTTGTGTTGCCCTGAACAACACCACGTGATTAACTTCATTGAGAAAAGAGCATAATATCACCCTCCAGACCCGCAACATCACCCTTGTGGTGCCCTGAACAACACCACGTGATTACCGTCATTGAGAAAAGAGCATAATATCACCCTCCAGACACGCAACATCACCCTTGTGGTGCCCTGAACAACACCACGTGATTAACTTCATTGAGAAAAGAGCATAATTTCACCCTCCAGACACGCAACATCACCCTTGTGGTGCCCTGAACAACACCACGTGATTACCGTCATTGAGAAAAGAGCATAATATCACCCTCCAGACCCGCAACATCACCCTTGTGGTGCCCTGAACAACACCACGTGATTACCGTCATTGAGAAAAGAGCATAATATCACCCTCCAGACCCGCAACATCACCCTTATGGTGCCCTGAACAACACCACGTGATTACCGTCATTGAGAAAAGAGCATAATATCACCCTCCAGACACGGAACATCACCCTTGTGGTGCCCTGAACAACACCACGTGATTAACTTCATTGAGAAAAGAGCATAATATCACCCTCCAGACACGCAACATCACCCTTGTGTTGCCCTGAACAACACCACGTGATTACCGTCATTGAGAAAAGAGCATAATATCACCCTCCAGACTCGCAACATCACCCTTGTGGTGCCCTGAACAACACCACGTGATTAACTTCATTGAGAAAAGAGCATAATATCAACCTCCAGACACGCAACATCACCCTTGTGGTACCCTGAACAACATCACGTGATTACCGTCATTGAGAAAAGAGCATAATATCACCCTCCAGACACGCTACATCACCCTTGTGGTGCCCTGAACAACACCACGTGATTACCGTCATTGAGAAAAGAGCATAATATCACCCTCCAGACCCGCAACATCACCCTTGTGGTGCCCTGAACAACACCACGTGATTACCGTCATTGAGAAAAGAGCATAATATCACCCTCCAGACACGCAACATCACCCTTGTGTTGCCCTGAACAACACCACGTGATCAACTTCATTGAGAAAAGAGCATAATATCAACCTCCAGACACGCAACATCACCCTTGTGGTACCCTGAACAACACCACGTGATTACCGTCATTGAGAAAAGAGCATAATATCACCCTCCAGACACGCTACATCACCCTTGTGGTGCCCTGAACAACACCACGTGATTAACTTCATTGGGAGAAGAGCATAATATCACCCTCCAGACCCGCAACATCACCCTTGTGGTGCCCTGAACAACACCACGTGATTAACTTCATTGAGAAAAGAGCATAATATCACCCTTCAGACACGCAACATCACCCTTGTGGTGCCATGAACAACACCACGTGATTACCGTCATTGGGAAAAGAGCATAATATCACCCTCCAGACCCGCAACATCATCCTTGTGGTGCCCTGAACAACACCACGTGATTAACTTCATTGGGAAAAGAGCATAATATCACCCTCCAGACACGCAACATCACCCTTGTGGTGCCCTGAACAACACCACGTGATCACCCTCATAGAGAAAAGAGCATAATATCACCCTTCAGACCCTCAACATCACCCTTGTGTTGCCCTGAACAACACCACGTGATTAACTTCATTGGGAAAAGAGCATAATATCACCCTCCAGACACGCAACATCACCCTTGTGGTGCCCTGAACAACACCAGGTGATTAACTTCATTGAGAAAAGAGCATAATACCACCCTCCAGACACGCAACATCACCCTTGTTGTACCCTGAACAACACCACGTGATTGACTTCATTGAGAAAAGAGCATAATATCACCCTCCAGACCCGCAACATCACCCTTGTGGTGCCCTGAACAACACCACGTGATCAACTTCATTGGGAAAAGAGCATAATATCACCCTCCAGACCCGCAACATCACCCTTGTGGTACCCTGAACAACACCACGTGATTACCGTCATTGAGAAAAGAGCATAATATCACCCTCCAGACACGCAACATCACCCTTGTGGTGCCCTGAACGACACCACGTGATTACCGTCATTGAGAAAAGAGCATAATATCACCCTCCAGACCCGCAACATCACCCTTGTGGTGCCCTGAACAACACCACGTGATTACCATCATTGAGAAAAGAGCATAATATCACCCTCCAGACCCTCAACATCACCCTTGTGGTGCCCTGAACAACACCACGTGATTAACTTCATTGAGAAAAGAGCATAATATCACCCTCCAGACACGCAACATCACCCTTGTGGTGCCCTGAACAACACCACGTGATTAACTTCATTGAGACAAGAGCATAATATCACCCTCCAGACCCGCAACATCACCCTTGTGGTGCCCTGAACAACACCACGTGATTAACTTCATTGAGGAAAGAGCATAATATCACCCTCCAGACACGCAACATCTCCCTTGTGGTGCCATGAACAACACCACGTGATTAACTTCATTGAGAAAAGAGCATAATATCACCCTCCAGACCCGCAACATCACCCTTGTGTTGCCCTGAACAACACCACGTGATTAACTTCATTGAGAAAAGAGCATAATATCACCCTCCAGACACGCAACATCACCCTTGTGGTGCCCTGAACAACACCACGTGATTAACTTCATTGAGAAAAGAGCATAATATCACCCTCCAGACACGCAACATCATCCTTGTGGTGCCCTGAACAACACCACGTGATTACCTTCATTGAGAAAAGAGCATAATATCACCCTCCAGACACGCAACATCACCCTTGTGGTGCCCTGAACAACACCACGTGATTACCGTCATTGAGAAAAGAGCATAATATCATCCTCCAGACACGCAACATCACCCTTGTGGTGCCCTGAACAACACCACGTGATTAACTTCATTGAGAAAAGAGCATAATATCACCCTCCAGACACGCTACATCACCCTTGTGGTGCCCTGAACAACACCACGTGATTACAGTCATTGAGAAAAGAGCATAATATCATCCTCCAGACCCGCAACATCACCCTTGTGGTGCCCTGAACAACACCACGTGATTAACTTCATTGGGAAAAGAGCATAATATCACCCTCCAGACACGCAACATCACCCTTGTGGTGCCCTGAACAACACCACGTGATTAACTTCATTGGGAAAAGAGCATAATTTCACCCTCCAGACACGCTACATCACCCTTGTGGTGCCCTTAACAACACCACGTGATTAACTTCATTGGGAAAAGAGCATAATTTCACCCTCCAGACCCGCAACATCACCCTTGTGGTGCCCTGAACAACACCACGTGATTAACTTCATTGGGAAAAGAGCATAATATCACCCTCCAGACCCTCAACATCACCCTTGTGTTGCCCTGAACAACACCACGTGATTAACTTCATTGGGAAAAGAGCATAATATCACCCTCCAGACCCGCAACATCACCCTTGTGGTGCCCTGAACAACACCACGTGATTACCGTCATTGAGAAAAGAGCATGATTTCACCCTCCAGACCCGCAACATCACCCTTGTGGTGCCCTGAACAACACCACGTGATTACCGTCATTGAGAAAAGAGCATAATATCACCCTCCAGACACGCAACATCACCCTTGTGGTGCCCTGAACAACACCACGTGATTAACTTCATTGGGAAAAGAGCATAATATCACCCTCCAGACCCTCAACATCACCCTTGTGTTGCCCTGAACAACACCACGTGATTAACTTCATTGGGAAAAGAGCATAATATCACCCTCCAGACCCGCAACATCACCCTTGTGGTGCCCTGAACAACACCACGTGATTACCGTCATTGAGAAAAGAGCATAATATCACCCTCCAGACACGCAACATCACCCTTGTGGTGCCCTGAACAACACCACGTGATTAACTTCATTGGGAAAAGAGCATAATATCACCCTCCAGACACGCAACATCACCCTTGTGGTGCCCTGAACAACACCACGTGATTACCGTCATTGAGAAAAGAGCATAATATCACCCTTCAGACCCTCAACATCACCCTTGTGTTGCCCTGAACAACACCACTTGATTACCGTCATTGAGAAAAGAGCATAATATCACCCTTCAGACCCTCAACATCACCCTTGTGGTGCCCTGAACAACACCACGTGATTAACTTCATTGGGAAAAGAGCATTATTTCACCCTCCAGACCCGCAACATCACCCTTGTGGTGCCCTGAACAACACCACGTGATTAACTTCATTGAGAAAAGAGCATAATATCACCCTCCAGACACGCTACATCACCCTTGTGGTGCCCTGAACAACACCTCGTGATTACCATCATTGAGAAAAGAGCATAATATCACCCTCCAGACACGCTACATCACCCTTGTGGTGCCCTGAACAACACCACGTGATTAACTTCATTGAGAAAAGAGCATAATATCACCCTAGAGACCCGCAACATCACCCTTGTGGTCCCCTGAACAACACCACGTGATTAACTTCATTGAGAAAAGAGCATAATATCACCCTCCAGACCCGCAACATCACCCTTGTGGTGCCCTGAACAACACCACGTGATTACCGTCATTGAGAAAAGAGCATAATATCACCCTCCAGACCCGCAACATCACCCTTGTGGTGCCCTGAACAACACCACGTGATTACCGTCATTGAGAAAAGAGCATAATATCACCCTCCAGACCCGCAACATCACCCTTGTGGTGCCCTGAACAACACCACGTGATTAACTTCATTGAGAAAAGAGCATAATATCACCCTACAGACCCGCAACATCACCCTTGTGGTGCCCTGCACAACAACACGTGATTAACTTCATTGAGAAAAGAGCATAATATCACCCTCCAGACCCGCAACATCACCCTTGTGGTGCCCTGAACAACACCACGTGATTACCGTCATTGAGAAAAGAGCATAATATCACCCTCCAGACCCGCAACATCACCCTTGTGGTGCCCTGAACAACACCACGTGATTAACTTCATTGGGAAAAAAGCATAATTTCACCCTCCAGACCCGCAACATCACCCTTGTGGTGCCCTGAACAACACCACGTGATTACCGTCATTAAGAAAGAGTATAATTCCACCCTCCAGACACGCAACATCACCCTTGTGGTAACCTGAACAACACCACGTGATTAACTTCATTGGGAAAAGAGCATAATATCACCCTCCAGACACGCAACATCACCCTTGTGGTGCCCTGAACAACACCACGTGATTACCGTCATTGAGAAAAGAGCATGATATCACCCTTCAGACACGCAACATCACCCTTGTGGTGCCCTGAACAACACCACGTGATTACCGTCATTGAGAAAAGAGCATAATATCACCCTCCAGACACGCAACATCACCCTTGTGGTGCCCTGAACAACACCACGTGATTACCGTCATTGAGAAAAGAGCATAATATCACCCTCCAGACACGCAACATCACCCTTGTGGTGCCCTGAACAACACCACGTGATTAACTTCATTGAGAAAAGAGCATAATATCAACCTCCAGACACGCAACATCACCCTTGTGGTGTCCTGAACAACACCACGTGATTGACTTCATTGAGAAAAGAGCATAATATCACCCTCCAGACACACAACATCACCCCTGTGTTGCCCTGAACAACACCACGTGATTAACTCCATTGGGAAAAGAGCATAATTTCGCCCTCCAGACACGCAACATCACCCTTGTGGTGCCCTGAACAACACCACGTGATTAACTTCATTGAGAAAAGAGCATAATTTCACCCTCCAGACACGCAACATCACCCTTGTGGTGCCCTGAACAACACCACGTGATTACCGTCATTGAGAAAAGAGCATAATATCACCCTCCAGACCCGCAACATCACCCTTGTGGTGCCCTGAACAACACCACGTGATTACCGTCATTGAGAAAAGAGCATAATATCACCCTCCAGACCCGCAACATCACCCTTGTGGTGCCCTGAACAACACCACGTGATTACCGTCATTGAGAAAAGAGCATAATATCACCCTCCAGACACGGAACATCACCCTTGTGGTGCCCTGAACAACACCACGTGATTAACTTCATTGAGAAAAGAGCATAATATCACCCTCCAGACACGCAACATCACCCTTGTGTTGCCCTGAACAACACCACGTGATTACCGTCATTGAGAAAAGAGCATAATATCACCCTCCAGACTCGCAACATCACCCTTGTGGTGCCCTGAACAACACCACGTGATTAACTTCATTGAGAAAAGAGCATAATATCAACCTCCAGACACGCAACATCACCCTTGTGGTACCCTGAACAACACCACGTGATTACCGTCATTGAGAAAAGAGCATAATATCACCCTCCAGACACGCTACATCACCCTTGTGGTGCCCTGAACAAAACCACGTGATTACCGTCATTGAGAAAAGAGCATAATATCACCCTCCAGACCCGCAACATCACCCTTGTGGTGCCCTGAACAACACCACGTGATTACCGTCATTGAGAAAAGAGCATAATATCACCCTCCAGACACGCAACATCACCCTTGTGTTGCCCTGAACAACACCAAGTGATCAACTTCATTGAGAAAAGAGCATAATATCAACCTCCAGACACGCAAAATCACCCTTGTGGTACCCTGAACAACACCACGTGATTACCGTCATTGAGAAAAGAGCATAATATCACCCTCCAGACACGCTACATCACCCTTGTGGTGCCCTGAACAACACCACGTGATTAACTTCATTGGGAGAAGAGCATAATATCACCCTCCAGACCCGCAACATCACCCTTGTGGTGCCCTGAACAACACCACGTGATTAACTTCATTGAGAAAAGAGCATAATATCACCCTTCAGACACGCAACATCACCCTTGTGGTGCCCTGAACAACACCACGTGATTACCGTCATTGGGAAAAGAGCATAATATCACCCTCCAGACCCGCAACATCATCCTTGTGGTGCCCTGAACAACACCACGTGATTAACTTCATTGGGAAAAGAGCATAATATCACCCTCCAGACACGCAACATCACCCTTGTGGTGCCCTGAACAACACCACGTGATCACCCTCATTGAGAAAAGAGCATAATATCACCCTTCAGACCCTCAACATCACCGTTGTGTTGCCCTGAACAACACCACGTGATTAACTTCATTGGGAAAAGAACATAATATCACCCTCCAGACACGCAACATCACACTTGTGGTGCCCTGAACAACACCACGTGATTAACTTCATTGAGAAAAGAGCATAATATCACCCTCCAGACACGCAACATCACCCTTGTGGTACCCTGAACAACACCACGTGATTGACTTCATTGAGAAAAGAGCATAATATCACCCTCCAGACCCGCAACATCACCCTTGTGGTGCCCTGAACAACACCACGTGATCAACTTCATTGGGAAAAGAGCATAATATCACCCTCCAGACCCGCAACATCACCCTTGTGGTACCCTGAACAACACCACGTGATTACCGTCATTGAGAAAAGAGCATAATATCACCCTCCAGACACGCAACATCACCCTTGTGGTGCCCTGAACAACACCACGTGATTACCGTCATTGAGAAAAGAGCATAATATCACCCTCCAGACCCGCAACATCACCCTTGTGGTGCCCTGAACAACACCACGTGATTACCATCATTGAGAAAAGAGCATAATATCACCCTCCAGACCCTCAACATCACCCTTGTGGTGCCCTGAACAACACCACGTGATTAACTTCATTGAGAAAAGAGCATAATATCACCCTCCAGACACGCAACATCACCCTTGTGGTGCCCTGAACAACACCACGTGATTAACCTCATTGAGAAAAGAGCATAATATCACCCTCCAGACCCGCAACATCACCCTTGTGGTGCCCTGAACAACACCACGTGATTAACTTCATTGAGGAAAGAGCATAATATCACCCTCCAGACACGCAACATCTCCCTTGTGGTGCCCTGAACAACACCACGTGATTAACTTCATTGAGAAAAGAGCATAATATCACCCTCCAGACCCGCAACATCACCCTTGTGTTGCCCTGGACAACACCACGTGATTAACTTCATTGAGAAAAGAGCATAATATCACCCTCCAGACACGCAACATCACCCTTGTGGTGCCCTGAACAACACCACGTGATTAACTTCATTGAGAAAAGAGCATAATATCACCCTCCAGACACGCAACATCATCCTTGTGGTGCCCTGAACAACACCACGTGATTACCTTCATTGAGAAAAGAGCATAATATCACCCTCCAGACACGCAACATCACCCTTGTGGTGCCCTGAACAACACCACGTGATTACCGTCATTGAGAAAAGAGCATAATATCATCCTCCAGACACGCAACATCACCCTTGTGGTGCCCTGAACAACACCACGTGATTAACTTCATTGAGAAAAGAGCATAATATCACCCTCCAGACACGCTACATCACCCTTGTGGTGCCCTGAACAACACCACGTGATTACAGTCATTGAGAAAAGAGCATAATATCATCCTCCAGACCCGCAACATCACCCTTGTGGTGCCCTGAACAACACCACGTGATTAACTTCATTGAGAAAAGAGCATAATATCACCCTCCAGACACGCTACATCACCCTTGTGGTGCCCTGAACAACACCACGTGATTAACTTCATTGAGAAAAGAGCATAATATCACCCTCCAGACACGCAACATCACCCTTGTGGTGCTCCGAACAACACCACGTGATTAACTTCATTGAGAAAAGAGCATAATACCACCCTCCAGACACGCTACATCACCCTTGTGGTGCCCTGAACAACACCACGTGATTAACTTCATTGAGAAAAGAGCATAATATCATCCACCAGACACGCAACATCACCCTTGTGGTGCCGTGAACAACACCACGTGATTAACTTCATTGAGAAAAGAGCATAATATCACCCTCCAGACACGCTACATCACCCTTGTGGTGCCCTGAACAACACCACGTGATTACCGTCATTAAGAAAAGAGCATAATATCATCCTCCAGACCCGCTACATCACCCTTGTGGTGCCCTGAACAACACCACGTGATTACCGTCATTGAGAAAAGAGCATAATATCATCCTCCAGACCCGCAACATCACCCTTGTGGTGCCCTGAACAACACCACGTGATTAACTTCATTGAGAAAAGAGCATAATATCACCCTCCAGACACGCAACATCACCCTTGTGGTGCCCTGAACAACACCACGTGATTAACTTCATTGGGAAAAGAGCATAATTTCACCCTCCAGACACGCTACATCACCCTTGTGGTGCCCTTAACAACACCACGTGATTAACTTCATTGGGAAAAGAGCATAATTTCACCCTCCAGACCCGCAACATCACCCTTGTGGTGCCCTGAACAACACCACGTGATTAACTTCATTGGGAAAAGAGCATAATTTCACCCTCCAGACCCGCAACATCACCATTGTGGTGCCCTGAACAACACCACGTGATTAACTTCATTGGGAAAAGAGCATAATATCACCCTCCAGACCCGCAACATCACCCTTGTGGTGCCCTGAACAACACCACGTGATTAACTTCATTGGGAAAAGAGCATAATATCACCCTCCAGACCCGCAACATCACCCTTGTGGTGCCCTGAACAACACCACGTGATTAACTTCTTTGGGAAAAGAGCATAATATCACCCTCCAGACCCTCAACATCACCCTTGTGTTGCCCTGAACAACACCACGTGATTAACTTCATTGGGAAAAGGGCATAATATCACCCTCCAGACCCGCAACATCACCCTTGTGGTGCCCTGAACAACACCACGTGATCACCGTCATTGAGAAAAGAGCATAATTTCACCCTCCCGACCCGCAACATCACCCTTGTGGTGCCCTGAACAACACCACGTGATTACCGTCATTGAGAAAAGAGCATAATAACACCCTCCAGACACGCAACATCACCCTTGTGGTGCCCTGAACAACACCACGTGATTAACTTCATTGGGAAAAGAGCATAATATCACCCTCCAGACCCTCAACATCACCCTTGTGTTGCCCTGAACAACACCACGTGATTAACTTCATTGGGAAAAGAGCATAATATCACCCTCCAGACCCGCAACATCACCCTTGTGGTGCCCTGAACAACACCACGTGATTACCGTCATTGAGAAAAGAGCATAATATCACCCTCCAGACACGCAACATCACCCTTGTGGTGCCCTGAACAACACCACGTGATTAACTTCATTGGGAAAAGAGCATAATATCACCCTCCAGACACGCAACATCACCCTTGTGGTGCCCTGAACAACACCACGTGATTACCGTCATTGAGAAAAGAGCATAATATCACCCTTCAGACCCTCAACATCACCCTTGTGTTGCCCTGAACAACACCACGTGATTACCGTCATTGAGAAAAGAGCATAATATCACCCTTCAGACCCTCAACATCACCCTTGTGGTGCCCTGAACAACACCACGTGATTAACTTCATTGGGAAAAGAGCATAATTTCACCCTCCAGACCCGCAACATCACCCTTGTGGTGCCCTGAACAACACCACGTGATTAACTTCATTGAGAAAAGAGCATAATATCACCCTCCAGACACGCTACATCACCCTTGTGGTGCCCTGAACAACACCTCGTGATTACCATCATTGAGAAAAGAGCATAATATCACCCTCCAGACACGCTACATCACCCTTGTGGTGCCCTGAACAACACCACGTGATTAACTTCATTGAGAAAAGAGCATAATATCACCCTACAGACCCGCAACATCACCCTTGTGGTCCCCTGAACAACACCACGTGATTAACTTCATTGAGAAAAGAGCATAATATCACCCTCCAGACACGCAACATCACCCTTGTGGTGCCCTGATCAACACCACGTGATTAACTTCATTGAGAAAAGAGCATAATATCACCCTCCAGACACGCAACATCATCCTTGTGGTGCCCTGAACAACACCACGTGATTACCTTCATTGAGAAAAGAGCATGATATCACCCTCCAGACACGCAACATCACCCTTGTGGTGCCCTGAACAACACCACGTGATTACCGTCATTGAGAAAAGAGCATAATATCATCCTCCAGACACGCAACATCACCCTTGTGGTGCCCTGAACAACACCACGTGATTAACTTCATTGAGAAAAGAGCATAATATCACCCTCCAGACACGCTACATCACCCTTGTGGTGCCCTGAACAACACCACGTGATTACAGTCATTGAGAAAAGAGCATAATATCATCCTCCAGACCCGCAACATCACCCTTGTGGTGCCCTGAACAACACCACGTGAATAACTTCATTGAGAAAAGAGCATAATATCACCCTCCAGACACGCTACATCACCCTTGTGGTGCCCTGAACAACACCACGTGATTAACTTCATTGAGAAAAGAGCATAATATCACCCTCCAGACACGCAACATCACCCTTGTGGTGCTCTGAACAACACCACGTGATTAACTTCATTGAGAAAAGAGCATAATACCACCCTCCAGACACGCTACATCACCCTTGTGGTGCCATGAACAACACCACGTGATTAACTTCATTGAGAAAAGAGCATAATATCACCCTAGAGACCCGCAACATCACCCTTGTGGTCCCCTGAACAACACCACGTGATTAACTTCATTGAGAAAAGAGCATAATATCACCCTCCAGACCCGCAACATCACCCTTGTGGTGCCCTGAACAACACCACGTGATTACCGTCATTGAGAAAAGAGCATAATATCACCCTCCAGACCCGCAACATCACCCTTGTGGTGCCCTGAACAACACCACGTGATTACCGTCATTGAGAAAAGAGCATAATATCACCCTCCAGACCCGCAACATCACCCTTGTGGTGCCCTGAACAACACCACGTGATTAACTTCATTGAGAAAAGAGCATAATATCACCCTACAGACCCGCAACATCACCCTTGTGGTGCCCTGCACAACAACACGTGATTAACTTCATTGAGAAAAGAGCATAATATCACCCTCCAGACCCGCAACATCACCCTTGTGGTGCCCTGAACAACACCACGTGATTACCGTCATTGAGAAAAGAGCATAATATCACCCTCCAGACCCGCAACATCACCCTTGTGGTGCCCTGAACAACACCACGTGATTAACTTCATTGGGAAAAAAGCATAATTTCACCCTCCAGACCCGCAACATCACCCTTGTGGTGCCCTGAACAACACCACGTGATTACCGTCATTAAGAAAGAGTATAATTCCACCCTCCAGACACGCAACATCACCCTTGTGGTAACCTGAACAACACCACGTGATTAACTTCATTGGGAAAAGAGCATAATATCACCCTCCAGACACGCAACATCACCCTTGTGGTGCCCTGAACAACACCACGTGATTACCGTCATTGAGAAAAGAGCATGATATCACCCTTCAGACACGCAACATCACCCTTGTGG
This sequence comes from Brachyptera risi, assembly GCA_964007535.1. Taxonomy (NCBI): domain Eukaryota; kingdom Metazoa; phylum Arthropoda; class Insecta; order Plecoptera; family Taeniopterygidae; genus Brachyptera; species Brachyptera risi. The sequence goes on from OZ023326.1 coordinate 7,772,928, forward strand.
TGCCCTGAACAACACCACGTGATTACCGTCATTGAGAAAAGAGCATAATATCACCCTCCAGACACGCAACATCACCCTTGTGGTGCCCTGAACAACACCACGTGATTACCGTCATTGAGAAAAGAGCATAATATCACCCTCCAGACACGCAACATCACCCTTGTGGTGCCCTGAACAACACCACGTGATTAACTTCATTGAGAAAAGAGCATAATATCAACCTCCAGACACGCAACATCACCCTTGTGGTGTCCTGAACAACACCACGTGATTGACTTCATTGAGAAAAGAGCATAATATCACCCTCCAGACACACAACATCACCCCTGTGTTGCCCTGAACAACACCACGTGATTAACTCCATTGGGAAAAGAGCATAATTTCGCCCTCCAGACACGCAACATCACCCTTGTGGTGCCCTGAACAACACCACGTGATTAACTTCATTGAGAAAAGAGCATAATTTCACCCTCCAGACACGCAACATCACCCTTGTGGTGCCCTGAACAACACCACGTGATTACCGTCATTGAGAAAAGAGCATAATATCACCCTCCAGACCCGCAACATCACCCTTGTGGTGCCCTGAACAACACCACGTGATTACCGTCATTGAGAAAAGAGCATAATATCACCCTCCAGACCCGCAACATCACCCTTGTGGTGCCCTGAACAACACCACGTGATTACCGTCATTGAGAAAAGAGCATAATATCACCCTCCAGACACGGAACATCACCCTTGTGGTGCCCTGAACAACACCACGTGATTAACTTCATTGAGAAAAGAGCATAATATCACCCTCCAGACACGCAACATCACCCTTGTGTTGCCCTGAACAACACCACGTGATTACCGTCATTGAGAAAAGAGCATAATATCACCCTCCAGACTCGCAACATCACCCTTGTGGTGCCCTGAACAACACCACGTGATTAACTTCATTGAGAAAAGAGCATAATATCAACCTCCAGACACGCAACATCACCCTTGTGGTACCCTGAACAACACCACGTGATTACCGTCATTGAGAAAAGAGCATAATATCACCCTCCAGACACGCTACATCACCCTTGTGGTGCCCTGAACAAAACCACGTGATTACCGTCATTGAGAAAAGAGCATAATATCACCCTCCAGACCCGCAACATCACCCTTGTGGTGCCCTGAACAACACCACGTGATTACCGTCATTGAGAAAAGAGCATAATATCACCCTCCAGACACGCAACATCACCCTTGTGTTGCCCTGAACAACACCAAGTGATCAACTTCATTGAGAAAAGAGCATAATATCAACCTCCAGACACGCAAAATCACCCTTGTGGTACCCTGAACAACACCACGTGATTACCGTCATTGAGAAAAGAGCATAATATCACCCTCCAGACACGCTACATCACCCTTGTGGTGCCCTGAACAACACCACGTGATTAACTTCATTGGGAGAAGAGCATAATATCACCCTCCAGACCCGCAACATCACCCTTGTGGTGCCCTGAACAACACCACGTGATTAACTTCATTGAGAAAAGAGCATAATATCACCCTTCAGACACGCAACATCACCCTTGTGGTGCCCTGAACAACACCACGTGATTACCGTCATTGGGAAAAGAGCATAATATCACCCTCCAGACCCGCAACATCATCCTTGTGGTGCCCTGAACAACACCACGTGATTAACTTCATTGGGAAAAGAGCATAATATCACCCTCCAGACACGCAACATCACCCTTGTGGTGCCCTGAACAACACCACGTGATCACCCTCATTGAGAAAAGAGCATAATATCACCCTTCAGACCCTCAACATCACCGTTGTGTTGCCCTGAACAACACCACGTGATTAACTTCATTGGGAAAAGAACATAATATCACCCTCCAGACACGCAACATCACACTTGTGGTGCCCTGAACAACACCACGTGATTAACTTCATTGAGAAAAGAGCATAATATCACCCTCCAGACACGCAACATCACCCTTGTGGTACCCTGAACAACACCACGTGATTGACTTCATTGAGAAAAGAGCATAATATCACCCTCCAGACCCGCAACATCACCCTTGTGGTGCCCTGAACAACACCACGTGATCAACTTCATTGGGAAAAGAGCATAATATCACCCTCCAGACCCGCAACATCACCCTTGTGGTACCCTGAACAACACCACGTGATTACCGTCATTGAGAAAAGAGCATAATATCACCCTCCAGACACGCAACATCACCCTTGTGGTGCCCTGAACAACACCACGTGATTACCGTCATTGAGAAAAGAGCATAATATCACCCTCCAGACCCGCAACATCACCCTTGTGGTGCCCTGAACAACACCACGTGATTACCATCATTGAGAAAAGAGCATAATATCACCCTCCAGACCCTCAACATCACCCTTGTGGTGCCCTGAACAACACCACGTGATTAACTTCATTGAGAAAAGAGCATAATATCACCCTCCAGACACGCAACATCACCCTTGTGGTGCCCTGAACAACACCACGTGATTAACCTCATTGAGAAAAGAGCATAATATCACCCTCCAGACCCGCAACATCACCCTTGTGGTGCCCTGAACAACACCACGTGATTAACTTCATTGAGGAAAGAGCATAATATCACCCTCCAGACACGCAACATCTCCCTTGTGGTGCCCTGAACAACACCACGTGATTAACTTCATTGAGAAAAGAGCATAATATCACCCTCCAGACCCGCAACATCACCCTTGTGTTGCCCTGGACAACACCACGTGATTAACTTCATTGAGAAAAGAGCATAATATCACCCTCCAGACACGCAACATCACCCTTGTGGTGCCCTGAACAACACCACGTGATTAACTTCATTGAGAAAAGAGCATAATATCACCCTCCAGACACGCAACATCATCCTTGTGGTGCCCTGAACAACACCACGTGATTACCTTCATTGAGAAAAGAGCATAATATCACCCTCCAGACACGCAACATCACCCTTGTGGTGCCCTGAACAACACCACGTGATTACCGTCATTGAGAAAAGAGCATAATATCATCCTCCAGACACGCAACATCACCCTTGTGGTGCCCTGAACAACACCACGTGATTAACTTCATTGAGAAAAGAGCATAATATCACCCTCCAGACACGCTACATCACCCTTGTGGTGCCCTGAACAACACCACGTGATTACAGTCATTGAGAAAAGAGCATAATATCATCCTCCAGACCCGCAACATCACCCTTGTGGTGCCCTGAACAACACCACGTGATTAACTTCATTGAGAAAAGAGCATAATATCACCCTCCAGACACGCTACATCACCCTTGTGGTGCCCTGAACAACACCACGTGATTAACTTCATTGAGAAAAGAGCATAATATCACCCTCCAGACACGCAACATCACCCTTGTGGTGCTCCGAACAACACCACGTGATTAACTTCATTGAGAAAAGAGCATAATACCACCCTCCAGACACGCTACATCACCCTTGTGGTGCCCTGAACAACACCACGTGATTAACTTCATTGAGAAAAGAGCATAATATCATCCACCAGACACGCAACATCACCCTTGTGGTGCCGTGAACAACACCACGTGATTAACTTCATTGAGAAAAGAGCATAATATCACCCTCCAGACACGCTACATCACCCTTGTGGTGCCCTGAACAACACCACGTGATTACCGTCATTAAGAAAAGAGCATAATATCATCCTCCAGACCCGCTACATCACCCTTGTGGTGCCCTGAACAACACCACGTGATTACCGTCATTGAGAAAAGAGCATAATATCATCCTCCAGACCCGCAACATCACCCTTGTGGTGCCCTGAACAACACCACGTGATTAACTTCATTGAGAAAAGAGCATAATATCACCCTCCAGACACGCAACATCACCCTTGTGGTGCCCTGAACAACACCACGTGATTAACTTCATTGGGAAAAGAGCATAATTTCACCCTCCAGACACGCTACATCACCCTTGTGGTGCCCTTAACAACACCACGTGATTAACTTCATTGGGAAAAGAGCATAATTTCACCCTCCAGACCCGCAACATCACCCTTGTGGTGCCCTGAACAACACCACGTGATTAACTTCATTGGGAAAAGAGCATAATTTCACCCTCCAGACCCGCAACATCACCATTGTGGTGCCCTGAACAACACCACGTGATTAACTTCATTGGGAAAAGAGCATAATATCACCCTCCAGACCCGCAACATCACCCTTGTGGTGCCCTGAACAACACCACGTGATTAACTTCATTGGGAAAAGAGCATAATATCACCCTCCAGACCCGCAACATCACCCTTGTGGTGCCCTGAACAACACCACGTGATTAACTTCTTTGGGAAAAGAGCATAATATCACCCTCCAGACCCTCAACATCACCCTTGTGTTGCCCTGAACAACACCACGTGATTAACTTCATTGGGAAAAGGGCATAATATCACCCTCCAGACCCGCAACATCACCCTTGTGGTGCCCTGAACAACACCACGTGATCACCGTCATTGAGAAAAGAGCATAATTTCACCCTCCCGACCCGCAACATCACCCTTGTGGTGCCCTGAACAACACCACGTGATTACCGTCATTGAGAAAAGAGCATAATAACACCCTCCAGACACGCAACATCACCCTTGTGGTGCCCTGAACAACACCACGTGATTAACTTCATTGGGAAAAGAGCATAATATCACCCTCCAGACCCTCAACATCACCCTTGTGTTGCCCTGAACAACACCACGTGATTAACTTCATTGGGAAAAGAGCATAATATCACCCTCCAGACCCGCAACATCACCCTTGTGGTGCCCTGAACAACACCACGTGATTACCGTCATTGAGAAAAGAGCATAATATCACCCTCCAGACACGCAACATCACCCTTGTGGTGCCCTGAACAACACCACGTGATTAACTTCATTGGGAAAAGAGCATAATATCACCCTCCAGACACGCAACATCACCCTTGTGGTGCCCTGAACAACACCACGTGATTACCGTCATTGAGAAAAGAGCATAATATCACCCTTCAGACCCTCAACATCACCCTTGTGTTGCCCTGAACAACACCACGTGATTACCGTCATTGAGAAAAGAGCATAATATCACCCTTCAGACCCTCAACATCACCCTTGTGGTGCCCTGAACAACACCACGTGATTAACTTCATTGGGAAAAGAGCATAATTTCACCCTCCAGACCCGCAACATCACCCTTGTGGTGCCCTGAACAACACCACGTGATTAACTTCATTGAGAAAAGAGCATAATATCACCCTCCAGACACGCTACATCACCCTTGTGGTGCCCTGAACAACACCTCGTGATTACCATCATTGAGAAAAGAGCATAATATCACCCTCCAGACACGCTACATCACCCTTGTGGTGCCCTGAACAACACCACGTGATTAACTTCATTGAGAAAAGAGCATAATATCACCCTACAGACCCGCAACATCACCCTTGTGGTCCCCTGAACAACACCACGTGATTAACTTCATTGAGAAAAGAGCATAATATCACCCTCCAGACACGCAACATCACCCTTGTGGTGCCCTGATCAACACCACGTGATTAACTTCATTGAGAAAAGAGCATAATATCACCCTCCAGACACGCAACATCATCCTTGTGGTGCCCTGAACAACACCACGTGATTACCTTCATTGAGAAAAGAGCATGATATCACCCTCCAGACACGCAACATCACCCTTGTGGTGCCCTGAACAACACCACGTGATTACCGTCATTGAGAAAAGAGCATAATATCATCCTCCAGACACGCAACATCACCCTTGTGGTGCCCTGAACAACACCACGTGATTAACTTCATTGAGAAAAGAGCATAATATCACCCTCCAGACACGCTACATCACCCTTGTGGTGCCCTGAACAACACCACGTGATTACAGTCATTGAGAAAAGAGCATAATATCATCCTCCAGACCCGCAACATCACCCTTGTGGTGCCCTGAACAACACCACGTGAATAACTTCATTGAGAAAAGAGCATAATATCACCCTCCAGACACGCTACATCACCCTTGTGGTGCCCTGAACAACACCACGTGATTAACTTCATTGAGAAAAGAGCATAATATCACCCTCCAGACACGCAACATCACCCTTGTGGTGCTCTGAACAACACCACGTGATTAACTTCATTGAGAAAAGAGCATAATACCACCCTCCAGACACGCTACATCACCCTTGTGGTGCCATGAACAACACCACGTGATTAACTTCATTGAGAAAAGAGCATAATATCATCCACCAGACACGCAACATCACCCTTGTGGTGCCGTGAACAACACCACGTGATTAACTTCATTGAGAAAAGAGCCTAATATCACCCTCCAGACACGCTACATCACCCTTGTGGTGCCCTGAACAACACCACGTGATTACCGTCATTAAGAAAAGAGCATAATATCATCCTCCAGACCCGCTACATCACCCTTGTGGTGCCCTGAACAACACCACGTGATTACCGTCATTGAGAAAAGAGCATAATATCATCCTCCAGACCCGCAACATCACCCTTGTGGTGCCCTGAACAACACCACGTGATTAACTTCATTGAGAAAAGAGCATAATATCACCCTCCAGACACGCAACATCACCCTTGTGGTGCCCTGAACAACACCACGTGATTAACTTCATTGGGAAAAGAGCATAATTTCACCCTCCAGACACGCTACATCACCCTTGTGGTGCCCTTAACAACACCACGTGATTAACTTCATTGGGAAAAGAGCATAATTTCACCCTGCAGACCCGCAACATCACCCTTGTGGTGCCCTGAACAACACCACGTGATTAACTTCATTGGGAAAAGAGCATAATATCACCCTCCAGACCCTCAACATCACCCTTGTGGTGCCCTGAACAACACCACGTGATTACCGTCATTGAGAAAAGAGCATAATATCACCCTTCAGACCCTCAACATCACCCTTGTGTTGCCCTGAACAACACCACGTGATTAACTTCATTGGGAAAAGAGCATAATATCACCCTCCAGACACGCAACATCACCCTTGTGGTGCCCTGAACAACACCACGTGATTAACTCCATTGAGAAAAGAGCATAATATCACCCTTCAGACACGCAACATCACCCTTGTGATGCCCTGAACAACACCACGTGATTAACTTCAGTGAGAAAAGAGCATAATATCACCCTCCAGACACGCAACATCACCCTTGTGGTGCCCTGAACAACACCACGTGAATAACTTCATTGGGAAAAGAGCATAATTTCACCCTCCAGACCCGCAACATCACCATTGTGGTGCCCTGAACAACACCACGTGATTAACTTCATTGGGAAAAGAGCATAATATCACCCTCCAGACCCGCAACATCACCATTGTGGTGCCCTGAACAACACCACGTGATTAACTTCATTGGGAAAAGAGCATAATATCACCCTCCAGACCCGCAACATCACCCTTGTGGTGCCCTGAACAACACCACGTGATTAACTTCATTGGGAAAAGAGCATAATATCACCCTCCAGACCCTCAACATCACCCTTGTGTTGCCCTGAACAACACCACGTGATTAACTTCATTGGGAAAAGGGCATATTATCACCCTCCAGACCCGCAACATCACCCTTGTGGTGCCCTGAACAACACCACGTGATCACCGTCATTGAGAAAAGAGCATAATTTCACCCTCCCGACCCGCAACATCACCCTTGTGGTGCCCTGAACAACACCACGTGATTACCGTCATTGAGAAAAGAGCATAATATCACCCTCCAGACACGCAACATCACCCTTGTGGTGCCCTGAACAACACCACGTGATTAACTTCATTGGGAAAAGAGCATAATATCACCCTCCAGACCCTCAACATCACCCTTGTGTTGCCCTGAACAACACCACGTGATTAACTTCATTGGGAAAAGAGCATAATATCACCCTCCAGACCCGCAACATCACCCTTGTGGTGCCCTGAACAACACCACGTGATTACCGTCATTGAGAAAAGAGCATAATATCACCCTCCAGACACGCAACATCACCCTTGTGGTGCCCTGAACAACACCACGTGATTAACTTCATTGGGAAAAGAGCATAATATCACCCTCCAGACACGCAACATCACCCTTGTGGTGCCCTGAACAACACCACGTGATTACCGTCATTGAGAAAAGAGCATAATATCACCCTTCAGACCCTCAACATCACCCTTGTGTTGCCCTGAACAACACCACGTGATTACCGTCATTGAGAAAAGAGCATAATATCACCCTTCAGACCCTCAACATCACCCTTGTGGTGCCCTGAACAACACCACGTGATTAACTTCATTGGGAAAAGAGCATAATTTCACCCTCCAGACCCGCAACATCACCCTTGTGGTGCCCTGAACAACACCACGTGATTAACTTCATTGAGAAAAGAGCATAATATCACCCTCCAGACACGCTACATCACCCTTGTGGTGCCCTGAACAACACCTCGTGATTACCATCATTGAGAAAAGAGCATAATATCACCCTCCAGACACGCTACATCACCCTTGTGGTGCCCTGAACAACACCACGTGATTAACTTCATTGAGAAAAGAGCATAATATCACCCTACAGACCCGCAACATCACCCTTGTGGTCCCCTGAACAACACCACGTGATTAACTTCATTGAGAAAAGAGCATAATATCACCCTCCAGACCCGCAACATCACCCTTGTGGTGCCCTGAACAACACCACGTGATTACCGTCATTGAGAAAAGAGCATAATATCACCCTCCAGACCCGCAACATCACCCTTGTGGTGCCCTGAACAACACCACGTGATTACCGTCATTGAAAAAAGAGCATAATATCACCCTCCAGACCCGCAACATCACCCTTGTGGTGCCCTGAACAACACCACGTGATTAACTTCATTGAGAAAAGAGCATAATATCACCCTACAGACCCGCAACATCACCCTTGTGGTGCCCTGAACAACACCACGTGATTAACTTCATTGAGAAAAGAGCATAATATCACCCTCCAGACCCGCAACATCACCCTTGTGGTGCCCTGAACAACACCACGTGATTACCGTCATTGAGAAAAGAGCATAATATCACCCTCCAGACCCGCAACATCACCCTTGTGGTGCCCTGAACAACACCACGTGATTAACTTCATTGGGAAAAAAGCATAATTTCACCCTCCAGACCCGCAACATCACCCTTGTGGTGCCCTGAACAACACCACGTGATTACCGTCATTAAGAAAGAGTATAATTCCACCCTCCAGACACGCAACATCACCCTTGTGGTAACCTGAACAACACCACGTGATTAACTTCATTGGGAAAAGAGCATAATATCACCCTCCAGACACGCAACATCACCCTTGTGGTGCCCTGAACAACACCACGTGATTACCGTCATTGAGAAAAGAGCATAATATCACCCTTGAGACACGCAACATCACCCTTGTGGTGCCCTGAACAACACCACGTGATTACCGTCATTGAGAAAAGAGCATAATATCACCCTCCAGACACGCGACATCACCCTCGTGGTGCCCTGAACAACACCACGTGATTACCGTCATTGAGAAAAGAGCATAATATCACCCTCCAGACACGCAACATCACCCTTGTGGTGCCCTGAACAACACCACGTGATTAACTTCATTGAGAAAAGAGCATAATATCAACCTCCAGACACGCAACATCACCCTTGTGGTGTCCTGAACAACACCACGTGATTAACTTCATTGAGAAAAGAGCATAATATCACCCTCCAGACACACAACATCACCCCTGTGTTGCCCTGAACAACACCACGTGATTAACTTCATTGGGAAAAGAGCATAATTTCGCCCTCCAGACACGCAACATCACCCTTGTGGTGCCCTGAACAACACCACGTGATTAACTTCATTGAGAAAAGAGCATAATATCACCCTCCAGACACGCAACATCACCCTTGTGGTGCCCTGAACAACACCACGTGATTACCGTCATTGAGAAAAGAGCATAATATCACCCTCCAGACACTCAACATCACCCTTGTGGTGTCCTGAACAACACCACGTGATTAACTTCATTGGGAAAAGAGCATAATATCACCCTCCAGACACGCAACATCACCCTTGTGTTGCCCTGAACAACACCACGTGATTAACTTCATTGAGAAAAGAGCATAATATCACCCTTCAGACACGCAACATCACCCTTGTGTTGCCCTGAACAACACCATGTGATTAACTTCATTGGGAAAAGAGCATAATATCACCCTCCAGACACGCAACATCACCCTTGTGGTGCCCTGAACAACACCACGTGATTAACTTCATTGAGAAAAGAGCATAATATCACCCTTCAGACCCTCAACATCACCCTTGTGTTGCCATGAACAACACCACGTGATTAACTTCATTGGGAAAAGAGCATAATATCACCCTCCAGACACGCAACATCACCCTTGTGGTGCCCTGAACAACACCACGTGATTAACTTCATTGGGAAAAGAGCATAATATCACCCTCCAGACCCGCAACATCACCCTTGTGGTGCCCTGAACAACACCACGTGATTACCGTCATTAAGAAAGAGTATAATTCCACCCCCCAGACACGAAACATCACCCTTGTGGTAACCTGAACAACACCACGTGATTTACTTCATTGGGAAAAGAGCATAATATCACCCTCCAGACACGCAACATCACCCTTGTGGTGCCCTGAACAACACCACGTGATTAACTTCATTGAGAAAAGAGCATAATATCACCCTTCAGACACGCAACATCACCCTTGTGGTGCCCTGAACAACACCACGTGATTACCGTCATTGAGAAAAGAGCATAATATCACCCTTCAGACACGCAACATCACCCTTGTGGTGCCCTGAACAACACCACGTGATTAACTTCATTGGGAAAAGAGCATAATATCACCCTCCAGACACGCAACATCACCCTTGTGGTGCCCTGAACAACACCACGTGATTAACTTCATTGGGAAAAGAGCATAATATCACCCTCCAGACACGCAACATCACCCTTGTGGTGCCCTGAACAACACCACGTGATTAACTTCATTGGGAAAAGAGCATAATATCACCCTCCAGACACGCAACATCACCCTTGTGGTGCCCTGAACAACACCACGTGATTAACTTCATTGAGAAAAGAGCATAATATCACCCTCCAGACACGCAACATCACCCTTGTGGTGCCCTGAACAACACCACGTGATTAACTTCATTGAGAAAAGAGCATAGTATCACCCTCCAGACACGCAACATCACCCTTGTGGTGCCCTGAACAACACCTCGTGATTAACTTCATTGAGAAAAGAGCATAACATCACCCTTCAGACCCGCAACATCACCCTTGTGGTGCCCTGAACAACACCACGTGATTACCATCATTGGGAAAAGAGCATAATATCACCCTCCAGACACGCAACATCACCCTTGTGTTGCCCTGAACAACACCACGTGATAACCGTCATTGAGAAAAGAGCATAATATCACCCTCCAGACACGCAACATCACCCTTGTGGTGCTCTGAACAACACCACGTGATTAACTTCATTGGGAAAAGAGCATAATTTCACCCTTCAGACCCTCAACATCACCCTTGTGGTGCCCTGAACAACACCACGTGATTACCTACATTGAGAAAAGAGCATAATTCCACCCTCCAGACACGCAACATCACCCTTGTGGTGCCCTGAACAACACCACGTGATTAACTTCATTGAGAAAAAGCATAATATCACCCTCCAGACACGCAACATCACCCTTGTGGTGCCCTGAACAACACCACGTGATTAACTTCATTGAGAAAAGAGCATAATATCACCCTTCAGATCCTCAACATCACCCTTGTGGTGTCCTGAACAACACCACGTGATTAACTTCATTGGGAAAAGAGCATAATTTCACCCTCCATACACGCTACATCACCCTTGTGGTGCCCTGAACAACACCACGTGATTACCGTCATTGAGAAAAGAGCATAATATCATCCTCCAGACCCGCTACATCACCCTTGTGGTGCCCTGAACAACACCACGTGATTACCGTCATTGAGAAAAGAGCATAATATCATCCTCCAGACCCGCAACATCACCCTTGTGGTGCACGGAACAACACCACGTGATTAACTTCATTGAGAAAAGAGCATAATATCACCCTCCAGACACGCAACATCACCCTTGTGGTGCCCTGAACAACACCACGTGATTGACTTCATTGGGAAAAGAGCATAATTTCACCCTCCAGACACGCTACATCACCCTTGTGGTGCCCTTAACAACACCACGTGATTAACTTCATTGGGAAAAGAGCATAATTTCACCCTCCAGACCCGCAACATCACCCTTGTGGTGCCCTGAACAACACCACGTGATGAACTTCATTGGGAAAAGAGCATAATATCACCCTCCAGACCCTCAACATCACCCTTGTGGTGCCCTGAACAACACCACGTGATTACCGTCATTGAGAAAAGAGCATAATATCACCCTTCAGACCCTCAACATCACCCTTGTGTTGCCCTGAACAACACCACGTGATTAACTTCATTGGGAAAAGAGCATAATATCACCCTCCAGACACGCAACATCACCCTTGTGGTGCCCTGAACAACACCACGTGATTAACTTCATTGAGAAAAGAGCATAATATCACCCTTCAGACACGCAACATCACCCTTGTGATGCCCTGAACAACACCACGTGATTAACTTCAGTGAGAAAAGAGCATAATATCACCCTCCAGACACGCAACATCACCCTTGTGGTGCCCTGAACAACACCACGTGATTAACTTCATTGGGAAAAGAGCATAATTTCACCCTCCAGACCCGCAACATCACCCTTGTGGTGCCCTGAACAACACCACGTGATTAACTTCATTGAGAAAAGAGCATAATATCACCCTCCAGACCCGCAACATCACCCTTGTGGTGCTCTGAACAACACCACGTGATTAACTTCATTGGGAAAAGAGCATAATATCACCCTCCAGACCCGCAACATCACCCTTGTGGTGCCCTGAACAACACCACGTGATTAACTTCATTGGGAAAAGAGCATAATATCACCCTCCAGACCCTCAACATCACCCTTGTGTTGCCCTGAACAACACCACGTGATTAACTTCATTGGGAAAAGAGCATAATATCACCCTCCAGACCCGCAACATCACCCTTGTGGTGCCCTGAACAACACCACGTGATTACCGTCATTGAGAAAAGAGCATAATTCCACCCTCCAGACCCGCAACATCACCCTTGTGGTGCCCTGAACAACACCACGTGATTACCGTCATTGAGAAAAGAGCATAATATCACCCTCCAGACACGCAACATCACCCTTGTGGTGCCCTGAACAACACCACGTGATCAACTTCATTGGGAAAAGAGCATAATATCACCCTCCAGACCCTCAACATCACCCTTGTGTTGCCCTGAACAACACCACGTGATTAACTTCATTGGGAAAAGAGCATAATATCACCCTCCAGACCCGCAACATCACCCTTGTGGTGCCCTGAACAACACCACGTGATTACCGTCATTGAGAAAAGAGCATAATATCACCCTCCAGACACGCAACATCACCCTTGTGGTGCCCTGAACAAAACCACGTGATTAACTTCATTGGGAAAAGAGCATAATAGCACCCTCCAGACACGCAACATCACCCTTGTGGTGCCCTGAACAACACCACGTAATTACCGTCATTGAGAAAAGAGCATAATATTACCCTTCAGACCCTCAACATCACCCTTGTGTTGCCCTGAACAACACCACGTGATTACCGTCATTGAGAAAAGAGCATAATATCACCCTTCAGACCCTCAACATCACCCTTGTGGTGCCCTGAACAACACCACGTGATTAACTTCATTGGGAAAAGAGCATAATTTCACCCTCCAGACCCGCAACATCACCCTTGTGGTGCCCTGAACAACACCACGTGATTAACTTCATTGAGAAAAGAGCATAATATCACCCTCCGGACACGCTACATCACCCTTGTGGTGCCCTGAACAACACCTCGTGATTACCATCATTGAGAAAAGAGCATAATATCACCCTCCAGACACGCTACATCACCCTTGTGGTGCCCTGAACAACACCACGTGATTAACTTCATTGAGAAAAGAGCATAATATCACCCTACAGACCCGCAACATCACCCTTGTGGTCCCCTGAACAACACCACGTGATTAACTTCATTGAGAAAAGAGCATAATATCACCCTCCAGACCCGCAACATCACCCTTGTGGTGCCCTGAACAACACCACGTGATTACCGTCATTGAGAAAAGAGCATAATATCACCCTCCAGACCCGCAACATCACCCTTGTGGTGCCCTGAACAACACCACGTGATTACCGTCATTGAGAAAAGAGCATAATATCACCCTCCAGACCCGCAACATCACCCTTGTGGTGCCCTGAACAACACCACGTGATTAACTTCATTGAGAAAAGAGCATAATATCACCCTACAGACCCGCAACATCACCCTTGTGGTGCCCTGAGCAACACCACGTGATTAACTTCATTGAGAAAAGAGCATAATATCACCCTCCAGACCCGCAACATCACCCTTGTGGTGCCCTGAACAACACCACGTGATTACCGTCATTGAGAAAAGAGCATAATATCACCCTCCAGACCCGCAACATCACCCTTGTGGTGCCCTGAACAACACCACGTGATTAACTTCATTGGGAAAAAAGCATAATTTCACCCTCCAGACCCGCAACATCACCCTTGTGGTGCCCTGAACAACACCACGTGGTTACCGTCATTAAGAAAGAGTATAATTCCACCCTCCAGACACGCAACATCACCCTTGTGGTAACCTGAACAACACCACGTGATTAACTTCATTGGGAAAAGAGCATAATATCACCCTCCAGACACAAAACATCACCCTTGTGGTGCCCTGAACAACACCACGTGATTACCGTCATTGAGAAAAGAGCATAATATCACCCTTCAGACACGCAACATCACCCTTGTGGTGCCCTGAACAACACCACGTGATTACCGTCATTGAGAAAAGAGCATAATATCACCCTCCAGACACGCAACATCACCCTTGTGGTGCCCTGAACAACACCACGTGATTACCGTCATTGAGAAAAGAGCATAATATCACCCTCCAGACACGCAACATCACCCTTGTGGTGCCCTGAACAACACCACGTGATTAACTCCATTGAGAAAAGAGCATAATATCAACCTCCAGACACGCAACATCACCCTTGTGGTGTCCTGAACAACACCACGTGATTAACTTCATTGAGAAAAGAGCATAATATCACCCTCCAGACACACAACATCACCCCTGTTTTGCCCTGAACAACACCACGTGATTAACTTCATTGGGAAAAGAGCATAATTTCACCCTCCAGACACGCTACATCACCCTTGTGGTGCCCTTAACAACACCACGTGATTAACTTCATTGGGAAAAGAGCATAATTTCACCCTCCAGACCCGCAACATCACCCTTGTGGTGCCCTGAACAACACCACGTGATTAACTTCATTGGGAAAAGAGCATAATATCACCCTCCAGACCCTCAACATCACCCTTGTGGTGCCCTGAACAACACCACGTGATTACCGTCATTGAGAAAAGAGCATAATATCACCCTTCAGACCCTCAACATCACCCTTGTGTTGCCCTGAACAACACCACGTGATTAACTTCATTGGGAAAAGAGCAAAATATCACCCTCCAGACACGCAACATCACCCTTGTGGTGCCCTGAACAACACCAAGTGATTAACTTCATTGAGAAAAGAGCATAATATCACCCTTCAGACACGCAACATCACCCTTGTGATGCCCTGAACAACACCACGTGATTAACTTCAGTGAGAAAAGAGCATAATATCACCCTCCAGACACGCAACATCACCCTTGTGGTGCCCTGAACAACACCACGTGATTAACTTCATTGGGAAAAGAGCATAATTTCACCCTCCAGACCCGCAACATCACCCTTGTGGTGCCCTGAACAACACCACGTGATTAACTTCATTGGGAAAAGAGCATAATATCACCCTCCAGACCCGCAACATCACCCTTGTGGTGCCCTGAACAACACCTCGTGATTACCATCATTGAGAAAAGAGCATGATATCACCCTCCAGACAAGCTACATCACCCTTGTGGTGCCCTGAACAACACCACGTGATTAACTTCATTGAGAAAAGAGCATAATATCACCCTACAGACACGCAACATCACCCTTGTGGTCCCCTGAACAACACCACGTGATTAACTTCATTGAGAAAAGAGCATAATATCACCCTCCAGACCCGCAACATCACCCTTGTGGTGCCCTGAACAACACCACGTGATTACCGTCATTGAGAAAAGAGCATAATATCACCCTCCAGACCCGCAACATCACCCTTGTGGTGCCCTGAACAACACCACGTGATTACCGTCATTGAGAAAAGAGCATAATATCACCCTCCAGACCCGCAACATCACCCTTGTGGTGCCCTGAACAACACCACGTGATTAACTTCATTGAGAAAAGAGCATAATATCACCCTACAGACCCGCAACATCACCCTTGTGGTGCCCTGAACAACACCACGTGATTAACTTCATTGAGAAAAGAGCATAATATCACCCTCCAGACCCGCAACATCACCCTTGTGGTGCCCTGAACAACACCACGTGATTACCGTCATTGAGAAAAGAGCATAATATCACCCTCCAGACCCGCAACATCACCCTTGTGGTGCCCTGAACAACACCACGTGATTAACTTTATTGGGAAAAAAGCATAATTTCACCCTCCAGACCCGCAACATCACCCTTGTGGTGCCCTGAACAACACCACGTGATTACCGTCATTAAGAAAGAGTATGATTCCACCCTCCAGACACGCAACATCACCCTTGTGGTAACCTGAACAACACCACGTGATTAACTTCATTGGGAAAAGAGCATAATATCACCCTCCAGACACGCAACATCACCCTTGTGGTGCCCTGAACAACACCACGTGATTACCGTCATTGAGAAAAGAGCATAATATCACCCTTCAGACACGCAACATCACCCTTGTGGTGCCCTGAACAACACCACGTGATTACCTTCATTGAGAAAAGAGCATAATATCACCCTCCAGACACGCAACATCACCCTTGTGGTGCCCTGAACAACACCACGTGATTACCGTCATTGAGAAAAGAGCATAATATCACCCTCCAGACACGCAACATCACCCTTGTGGTGCCCTGAACAACACCACGTGATTAACTTCATTGAGAAAAGAGCATAATATCAACCTCCAGACACGCAACATCACCCTTGTGGTGTCCTGAACAACACCACGTGATTAACTTCATTGAGAAAAGAGCATAATATCACCCTCCAGACACGCAACATCACCCTTGTGGTGCCCTGAACAACACCACGTGATTACCGTCATTGAGAAAAGAGCATAATATCACCCTCCAGACACTCAACATCACCCTTGTGGTGTCCTGAACAACACCACGTGATTAACTTCATTGGGAAAAGAGCATAATATCACCCTCCAGACACGCAACATCACCCTTGTGTTGCCCTGAACAACACCACGTGATTAACTTCATTGAGAAAAGAGCATAATATCACCCTTCAGACACGCAACATCACCCTTGTGTTGCCCTGAACAACACCACGTGATTAACTTCATTGGGAAAAGAGCATAATATCACCCTCCAGACACGCAACATCACCCTTGTGGTGCCCTGAACAACACCACGTGATTGCCTTCATTGAGAAAAGAGCATAATATCACCCTTCAGACCCTCAACATCACCCTTGTGTTGCCCTGAACAACACCACGTGATTAACTTCATTGGGAAAAGAGCATAATATCACCCTCCAGACACGCAACATCACCCTTGTGGTGCCCTGAACAACACCACGTGATTAACTTCATTGGGAAAAGAGCATAATATCACCCTCCAGACCCGCAACATCACCCTTGTGGTGCCCTGAACAACACCACGTGATTACCGTCATTAAGAAAGAGTATAATTCCACCCCCCAGACACGCAACATCACCCTTGTGGTAACCTGAACAACACCACGTGATTAACTTCATTGGGAAAAGAGCATAATATCACCCTCCAGACACGCAACATCACCCTTGTGGTGCCCTGAACAACACCACGTGATTAACTTCATTGAGAAAAGAGCATAATATCACCCTTCAGACACGCAACATCACCCTTGTGGTGCCCTGAACAACACCACGTGATTACCGTCATTGAGAAAAGAGCATAATATCACCCTTCAGACACGCAACATCACCCTTGTGGTGCCCTGAACAACACCACGTGATTAACTTCATTGGGAAAAGAGCATAATATCATCCTCCAGACACGCAACATCACCCTTGTGGTGCCCTGAACAACACCACGTGATCAACTTCATTGGGAAAAGAGCATAATATCACCCTCCAGACACGCAACATCACCCTTGTGGTGCCCTGAACAACACCTCGTGATTAACTTCATTGAGAAAAGAGCATAATATCACCCTTCAGACCCGCAACATCACCCTTGTGGTGCCCTGAACAACACCACGTGAAAACCATCATTGGGAAAAGAGCATAATATCACCCTCCAGACACGCAACATCACCCTTGTGTTGCCCTGAACAACACCACGTGATAACCGTCATTGAGAAAAGAGCATAATATCACCCTCCAGACACGCAACATCACCCTTGTGGTGCTCTGAACAACACCACGTGATTACCTTCATTGGGAAAAGAGCATAATTTCACCCTTCAGACCCTCAACATCACCCTTGTGGTGCCCTGAACAACACCACGTGATTACCTACATTGAGAAAAGAGCATAATTCCACCCTCCAGACACGCAACATCACCCTTGTGGTGCCCTGAACAACACCACGTGATCAACTTCATTGAGAAAAAGCATAATATCACCCTCCAGACACGCAACATCACCCTTGTGGTGCCCTGAACAACACCACGTGATTAACTTCATTGAGAAAAGAGCATAATATCACCCTTCAGATCCTCAACATCACCCTTGTGGTGTCCTGAACAACACCACGTGATTAACTTCATTGGGAAAAGAGCATAATTTCACTCTCCAGACACGCAACATCACCCTTGTGGTGCTCTGAACAACACCACGTGATTAACTTCATTGAGAAAAGAGCATAATTCCACCCTTCAGACCCGCAACATCACCCTTGTGGTGCCCTGAACAACACCACGTGATTAACTTCATTGAGAAAAGAGCATAATATCACCCTCCAGACACGCAACATCACCCTTGTGGTGCCCTGAACAACACCACGTGATTACCGTCATTGAGAAAAGAGCATAATATCACCCTCCAGACCCGCAACATCACCCTTGTGGTGCCCTGAACAACACCACGTGATTACCGTCATTGAGAAAAGAGCATAATATCACCCTCCAGACCCGCAACATCACCCTTGTGGTGCCCTGAACAACACCACGTGATTAACTTCATTGAGAAAAGAGCATAATATCACCCTACAGACCCGCAACATCACCCTTGTGGTGCCCTGAACAACACCACGTGATTAACTTCATTGAGAAAAGAGCATAATATCACCCTCCAGACCCGCAACATCACCCTTGTGGTGCCCTGAACAACACCACGTGATTACCGTCATTGAGAAAAGAGCATAATATCACCCTCCAGACCCGCAACATCACCCTTGTGGTGCCCTGAACAACACCACGTGATTAACTTCATTGGGAAAAAAGCATAATTTCACCCTCCAGACCCGCAACATCACCCTTGTGGTGCCCTGAACAACACCACGTGATTACCGTCATTAAGAAAGAGTATAATTCCACCCTCCAGACACGCAACATCACCCTTGTGGTAACCTGAACAACACCACGTGATTACCTTCATTGGGAAAAGAGCATAATATCACCCTCCAGACACGCAACATCACCCTTGTGGTGCCCTGAACAACACCACGTGATTACCGTCATTGAGAAAAGAGCATAATATCACCCTTCAGACACGCAACATCACCCATGTGGTGCCCTGAACAACACCACGTGATTACCGTCATTGAGAAAAGAGCATAATATCACCCTCCAGACACGCAACATCACCCTTGTGGTGCCCTGAACAACACCACGTGATTACCGTCATTGAGAAAAGAGCATAATATCACCCTCCAGACACGCAACATCACCCTTGTGGTGCCCTGAACAACACCACGTGATTAACTTCATTGAGAAAAGAGCATAATATCAACCTCCAGACACGCAACATCACCCTTGTGGTGTCCTGAACAACACCACGTGATTAACTTCATTGAGAAAAGAGCATAATATCACCCTCCAGACACACAACATCACCCTTGTGTTGCCCTGAACAACACCACGTGATTAACTTCATTGGGAAAAGAGCATAATTTCGCCCTCCAGACACGCAACATCACCCTTGTGGTGCCCTGAACAACACCACGTGATTAACTTCATTGAGAAAAGAGCATAATATCACCCTCCAGAAACGCAACATCACCCTTGTGGTGCCCTGAACAACAGCACGTGATTACCGTCATTGAGAAAAGAGCATAATATCACCCTCCAGACACTCAACATCACCCTTGTGGTGTCCTGAACAACACCACGTGATTAACTTCATTGGGAAAAGAGCATAATATCACCCTCCAGACACGCAACATCACCCTTGTGTTGCCCTGAACAACACCACGTGATTAACTTCATTGAGAAAAGAGCATAATATCACCCTTCAGACACGCAACATCACCCTTGTGTTGCCCTGAACAACACCACGTGATTAACTTCATTGGGAAAAGAGCATAATATCACCCTCCAGACACGCAACATCACCCTTGTGGTGCCCTGAACAACACCACGTGATTAACTTCATTGAGAAAAGAGCATAATATCACCCTCCAGACCCGCAACATCACCCTTGTGGTGCCCTGAACAACACCACGTGATTACCGTCATTGAGAAAAGAGCATAATATCACCCTCCAGACCCGCAACATCACCCTTGTGGTGCCCTGAACAACACCACGTGATTAACTTCATTGGGAAAAAAGCATAATTTCACCCTCCAGACCCGCAACATCACCCTTGTGGTGCCCTGAACAACACCACGTGATTACCGTCATTAGGAAAGAGTATAATTCCACCCTCCAGACACGCAACATCACCCTTGTGGTAACCTGAACAACACCACGTGATTAACTTCATTGGGAAAAGAGCATAATATCACCCTCCAGACACGCAACATCACCCTTGTGGTGCCCTGAACAACACCACGTGATTACCGTCATTGAGAAAAAAGCATAATATCACCCTTCAGACACGCAACATCACCCTTGTGGTGCCCTGAACAACACCACGTGATTACCGTCATTGAGAAAAGAGCATAATATCACCCTCCAGACACGCAACATCACCCTTGTGGTGCCCTGAACAACACCACGTGATTACCGTCATTGAGAAAAGAGCATAATATCACCCTCCAGACACGCAACATCACCCTTGTGGTGCCCTGAACAACACCACGTGATTAACTTCATTGAGAAAAGAGCATAATATCAACCTCCAGACACGCAACATCACCCTTGTGGTGTCCTGAACAACACCACGTGATTAACTTCATTGAGAAAAGAGCATAATATCACCCTCCAGACACACAACATCACCCTTGTGTTGCCCTGAACAACACCACGTGATTAACTTCATTGGGAAAAGAGCATAATTTCGCCCTCCAGACACGCAACATCACCCTTGTGGTGCCCTGAACAACACCACGTGATTAACTTCATTGAGAAAAGAGCATAATATCACCCTCCAGACACGCAACATCACCCTTGTGGTGCCCTGAACAACACCACGTGATTACCGTCATTGAGAAAAGAGCATAATATCACCCTCCAGACACTCAACATCACCCTTGTGGTGTCCTGAACAACACCACGTGATTAACTTCATTGGGAAAAGAGCATAATATCACCCTCCAGACACGCAACATCACCCTTGTGTTGCCCTGAACAACACCACGTGATTAACTTCATTGAGAAAAGAGCATAATATCACCCTTCAGACACGCAACATCACCCTTGTGTTGCCCTGAACAACACCACGTGATTAACTTCATTGGGAAAAGAGCATAATATCACCCTCCAGACACGCAACATCACCCTTGTGGTGCCCTGAACAACACCACGTGATTATCTTCATTGAGAAAAGAGCATAATATCACCCTTCAGACCCTCAACATCACCCTTGTGTTGCCCTGAACAACACCACGTGATTAACTTTATTGGGAAAAGAGCATAATATCACCCTCCAGACACGCAACATCACCCTTGTGGTGCCCTGAACAACACCACGTGATTAACTTCATTGGGAAAAGAGCATAATATCACCCTCCAGACCCGCAACATCACCCTTGTGGTGCCCTGAACAACACCACGTGATTACCGTCATTAAGAAAGAGTATAATTCCACCCCCCAGACACGCAACATCACCCTTGTGGTAACCTGAACAACACCACGTGATTAACTTCATTGGGAAAAGAGCATAATATCACCCTCCAGACACGCAACATCACCCTTGTGGTGCCCTGAACAACACCACGTGATTAACTTCATTGAGAAAAGAGCATAATATCACACTTCAGACACGCAACATCACCCTTGTGGTGCCCTGAACAACACCACGTGATTACCGTCATTGAGAAAAAAGCATAATATCACCCTTCAGACACGCAACATCACCCTTGTGGTGCCCTGAACAACACCACGTGATTAACTTCATTGGGAAAAGAGCATAATATCACCCTCCAGACACGCAACATCACCCTTGTGGTGCCCTGAACAACACCACGTGATTAACTTCATTGGGAAAAGAGCATAATATCACCCTCCAGACACGCAACATCACCCTTGTGGTGCCCTGAACAACACCACGTGATTAACTTCATTGGGAAAAGAGCATAATGTCACCCTCCAGACACGCAACATCACCCTTGTGGTGCCCTGAACAACACCACGTGATTAACTTCATTGAGAAAAGAGCATAATATCACCCTCCAGACACGCAACATCACCCTTGTGGTGCTCTGAACAACACCACGTGATTACCTTCATTGGGAAAAGAGCATAATTTCACCCTTCAGACCCTCAACATCACCCTTGTGGTGCCCTGAACAACACCACGTGATTACCTACATTGAGAAAAGAGCATAATTCCACCCTCCAGAAACGCAACATCACCCTTGTGGTGCCCTGAACAACACCACGTGATCAACTTCATTGAGAAAAAGCATAATATCACCCTCCAGACACGCAACATCACCCTTGTGGTGCCCTGAACAACACCACGTGATTAACTTCATTGAGAAAAGAGCATAATATCACCCTTCAGATCCTCAACATCACCCTTGTGGTGTCCTGAACAACACCACGTGATTAACTTCATTGGGAAAAGAGCATAATTTCACTCTCCAGACACGCAACATCACCCTTGTGGTGCTCTGAACAACACCACGTGATTAACTTCATTGAGAAAAGAGCATAATTCCACCCTTCAGACCCGCAACATCACCCTTGTGGTGCCCTGAACAACACCACGTGATTAACTTCATTGAGAAAAGAGCATAATATCACCCTCCAGACACGCAACATCACCCTTGTGGTGCCCTGAACAACACCACGTGATTACCGTCATTGAGAAAAGAGCATAATATCACCCTCCAGACCCGCAACATCACCCTTGTGGTGCCCTGAACAACACCACGTGATTACCGTCATTGAGAAAAGAGCATAATATCACCCTCCAGACCCGCAACATCACCCTTGTGGTGCCCTGAACAACACCACGTGATTAACTTCATTGAGAAAAGAGCATAATATCACCCTACAGACCCGCAACATCACCCTTGTGGTGCCCTGAACAACACCACGTGATTAACTTCATTGAGAAAAGAGCATAATATCACCCTCCAGACCCGCAACATCACCCTTGTGGTGCCCTGAACAACACCACGTGATTACCGTCATTGAGAAAAGAGCATAATATCACCCTCCAGACCCGCAACATCACCCTTGTGGTGCCCTGAACAACACCACGTGATTAACTTCATTGGGAAAAAAGCATAATTTCACCCTCCAGACCCGCAACATCACCCTTGTGGTGCCCTGAACAACACCACGTGATTACCGTCATTAAGAAAGAGTATAATTCCACCCTCCAGACACGCAACATCACCCTTGTGGTAACCTGAACAACACCACGTGATTACCTTCATTGGGAAAAGAGCATAATATCA
The DNA here is from genome assembly GCA_964007535.1 of Brachyptera risi. Lineage (NCBI taxonomy): Eukaryota > Metazoa > Arthropoda > Insecta > Plecoptera > Taeniopterygidae > Brachyptera > Brachyptera risi. The sequence goes on from OZ023326.1 coordinate 7,797,288, forward strand.
CCCTCCAGACACGCAACATCACCCTTGTGGTGCCCTGAACAACACCACGTGATTACCGTCATTGAGAAAAGAGCATAATATCACCCTTCAGACACGCAACATCACCCATGTGGTGCCCTGAACAACACCACGTGATTACCGTCATTGAGAAAAGAGCATAATATCACCCTCCAGACACGCAACATCACCCTTGTGGTGCCCTGAACAACACCACGTGATTACCGTCATTGAGAAAAGAGCATAATATCACCCTCCAGACACGCAACATCACCCTTGTGGTGCCCTGAACAACACCACGTGATTAACTTCATTGAGAAAAGAGCATAATATCAACCTCCAGACACGCAACATCACCCTTGTGGTGTCCTGAACAACACCACGTGATTAACTTCATTGAGAAAAGAGCATAATATCACCCTCCAGACACACAACATCACCCTTGTGTTGCCCTGAACAACACCACGTGATTAACTTCATTGGGAAAAGAGCATAATTTCGCCCTCCAGACACGCAACATCACCCTTGTGGTGCCCTGAACAACACCACGTGATTAACTTCATTGAGAAAAGAGCATAATATCACCCTCCAGAAACGCAACATCACCCTTGTGGTGCCCTGAACAACAGCACGTGATTACCGTCATTGAGAAAAGAGCATAATATCACCCTCCAGACACTCAACATCACCCTTGTGGTGTCCTGAACAACACCACGTGATTAACTTCATTGGGAAAAGAGCATAATATCACCCTCCAGACACGCAACATCACCCTTGTGTTGCCCTGAACAACACCACGTGATTAACTTCATTGAGAAAAGAGCATAATATCACCCTTCAGACACGCAACATCACCCTTGTGTTGCCCTGAACAACACCACGTGATTAACTTCATTGGGAAAAGAGCATAATATCACCCTCCAGACACGCAACATCACCCTTGTGGTGCCCTGAACAACACCACGTGATTAACTTCATTGAGAAAAGAGCATAATATCACCCTCCAGACCCGCAACATCACCCTTGTGGTGCCCTGAACAACACCACGTGATTACCGTCATTGAGAAAAGAGCATAATATCACCCTCCAGACCCGCAACATCACCCTTGTGGTGCCCTGAACAACACCACGTGATTAACTTCATTGGGAAAAAAGCATAATTTCACCCTCCAGACCCGCAACATCACCCTTGTGGTGCCCTGAACAACACCACGTGATTACCGTCATTAGGAAAGAGTATAATTCCACCCTCCAGACACGCAACATCACCCTTGTGGTAACCTGAACAACACCACGTGATTAACTTCATTGGGAAAAGAGCATAATATCACCCTCCAGACACGCAACATCACCCTTGTGGTGCCCTGAACAACACCACGTGATTACCGTCATTGAGAAAAAAGCATAATATCACCCTTCAGACACGCAACATCACCCTTGTGGTGCCCTGAACAACACCACGTGATTACCGTCATTGAGAAAAGAGCATAATATCACCCTCCAGACACGCAACATCACCCTTGTGGTGCCCTGAACAACACCACGTGATTACCGTCATTGAGAAAAGAGCATAATATCACCCTCCAGACACGCAACATCACCCTTGTGGTGCCCTGAACAACACCACGTGATTAACTTCATTGAGAAAAGAGCATAATATCAACCTCCAGACACGCAACATCACCCTTGTGGTGTCCTGAACAACACCACGTGATTAACTTCATTGAGAAAAGAGCATAATATCACCCTCCAGACACACAACATCACCCTTGTGTTGCCCTGAACAACACCACGTGATTAACTTCATTGGGAAAAGAGCATAATTTCGCCCTCCAGACACGCAACATCACCCTTGTGGTGCCCTGAACAACACCACGTGATTAACTTCATTGAGAAAAGAGCATAATATCACCCTCCAGACACGCAACATCACCCTTGTGGTGCCCTGAACAACACCACGTGATTACCGTCATTGAGAAAAGAGCATAATATCACCCTCCAGACACTCAACATCACCCTTGTGGTGTCCTGAACAACACCACGTGATTAACTTCATTGGGAAAAGAGCATAATATCACCCTCCAGACACGCAACATCACCCTTGTGTTGCCCTGAACAACACCACGTGATTAACTTCATTGAGAAAAGAGCATAATATCACCCTTCAGACACGCAACATCACCCTTGTGTTGCCCTGAACAACACCACGTGATTAACTTCATTGGGAAAAGAGCATAATATCACCCTCCAGACACGCAACATCACCCTTGTGGTGCCCTGAACAACACCACGTGATTATCTTCATTGAGAAAAGAGCATAATATCACCCTTCAGACCCTCAACATCACCCTTGTGTTGCCCTGAACAACACCACGTGATTAACTTTATTGGGAAAAGAGCATAATATCACCCTCCAGACACGCAACATCACCCTTGTGGTGCCCTGAACAACACCACGTGATTAACTTCATTGGGAAAAGAGCATAATATCACCCTCCAGACCCGCAACATCACCCTTGTGGTGCCCTGAACAACACCACGTGATTACCGTCATTAAGAAAGAGTATAATTCCACCCCCCAGACACGCAACATCACCCTTGTGGTAACCTGAACAACACCACGTGATTAACTTCATTGGGAAAAGAGCATAATATCACCCTCCAGACACGCAACATCACCCTTGTGGTGCCCTGAACAACACCACGTGATTAACTTCATTGAGAAAAGAGCATAATATCACACTTCAGACACGCAACATCACCCTTGTGGTGCCCTGAACAACACCACGTGATTACCGTCATTGAGAAAAAAGCATAATATCACCCTTCAGACACGCAACATCACCCTTGTGGTGCCCTGAACAACACCACGTGATTAACTTCATTGGGAAAAGAGCATAATATCACCCTCCAGACACGCAACATCACCCTTGTGGTGCCCTGAACAACACCACGTGATTAACTTCATTGGGAAAAGAGCATAATATCACCCTCCAGACACGCAACATCACCCTTGTGGTGCCCTGAACAACACCACGTGATTAACTTCATTGGGAAAAGAGCATAATGTCACCCTCCAGACACGCAACATCACCCTTGTGGTGCCCTGAACAACACCACGTGATTAACTTCATTGAGAAAAGAGCATAATATCACCCTCCAGACACGCAACATCACCCTTGTGGTGCCCTGAACAACACCACGTGATTAACTTCATTGAGAAAAGAGCATAATATCACCCTCCAGACACGCAACATCACCCTTGTGGTGCCCTGAACAACACCTCGTGATTAACTTCATTGAGAAAAGAGCATAATATCACCCTTCAGACCCGCAACATCACCCTTGTGGTGCCCTGAACAACACCACGTGATTACCATCATTGGGAAAAGAGCATAATATCACCCTCCAGACACGCAACATCACCCTTGTGTTGCCCTGAACAACACCACGTGATAACCGTCATTGAGAAAAGAGCATAATATCACCCTCCAGACACGCAACATCACCCTTGTGGTGCTCTGAACAACACCACGTGATTAACTTCATTGGGAAAAGAGCATAATTTCACCCTTCAGACCCTCAACATCACCCTTGTGGTGCCCCGAACAACACCACGTGATTACCTACATTGAGAAAAGAGCATAATTCCACCCTACAGACACGCAACATCACCCTTGTGGTGCCCTGAACAACACCACGTGATTAACTTCATTGAGAAAAAGCATAAAATCACCCTCCAGACACGCAACATCACCCTTGTGGTGCCCTGAACAACACCACGTGATTAACTTCATTGAGAAAAGAGCATAATATCACCCTTCAGATCCTCAACATCACCCTTGTGGTGTCCTGAACAACACCACGTGATTAACTTCATTGGGAAAAGAGCATAATTTCACCCTCCAGACACGCAACATCACCCTTGTGGTGCTCTGAACAACACCACGTGATTAACTTCATTGGGAAAAGAGCATAATTCCACCCTTCAGACCCGCAACATCACCCTTGTGGTGCCCTGAACAACACCACGTGATTAACTTCATTGAGAAAAGAGCATAATATCACCCTCCAGACACGCAACATCACCCTTGTGGTGCCCTGAACAACACCACGTGATTAACTTCATTGGGAAAATAGCATAATATCACCCTCCAGACACGCAACATCACCCTTGTGGTGCCCTGAACAACACCACGTGATTACCGTCATTGAGAAAGGAGCATAATATCACCCTCCAGACACGCAACATCACCCTTGTGGTACCCTGAACAACACCACGTGATTAACTTCATTAAGGAAAGAGCATAATATCACCCTCCAGACCCGCAACATCACCCTTGTGGTACCCTGAACAACACCACGTGATTAACTTCATTGGGAAAAGAGCATAATATCACCCTTCAGACCCGCAACATCACCCTTGTGGTGCCCTGAACAACACCACGTGATTAACTTCATTGGGAAAAGAGCATAATATCACCCTTCAGACACGCAACATCACCCTTGTGGTGCCCTGAACAACACCACGTGATTAACTTCATTGGGAAAAGAGCATAATTTCACCCTCCAGACACGCAACATCACCCTTGTGTTGCCCTGAACAACACCACGTGATTAACTTCATTGAGAAAAGAGCATAATATCACGCTACAGACACGCAACATCACCCTTGTGGTGCCCTGAACAACACCACGTGATTAACTTCATTGGGAAAAGAGCATAATATCACCCTCCAGACCCGCAACATCACCCTTGTGTTGCCCTGAACAACACCACGTGATTAACTTCATTGGGAAAAGAGCATAATTTTACCCTCCAGACACGCAACATCACCCTTGTGGTGCCCTGAACAACACCACGTGATTAACTTCATTGGGAAAAGAGCATAATATCACCCTCCGGACACGCAACATCACCCTTGTGGTGCCCTGAACAACACCACGTGATTAACTTCATTGAGAAAAGAGCATAATATCACCCTTCAGACACTCAACATCACCCTTGTGGTGCCCTGAACAACACCACGTGATTAACTTCATTGGGAAAAGAGCATAATATCACCCTCCAGACACGCAACATCACCCTTGTGGTGCCCTGAACAACACCACGTGATTAACTTCATTGGGAAAAGAGCATAATATCACCCTCCAGACACGCCACATCACCCTTGTGGTGCCCTGAACAACACCACGTGATTACCGTCATTGAGAAAAGAGCATAATATCACCCTCCAGACACGCTACATCACCCTTGTGGTGCCCTGAACAACACCACGTGATTAACTTCATTGAGAAAAGAGCATATTTTCACCCTCCAGACACGCAACATCACCCTTGTGTTGCCCTGAACAACACCACGTGATTAACTTCATTGGGAAAAGAGCATAATTTCACCCTCCAGACACGCAACATCACCCTTGTGGTGCCCTGAACAACACCACGTGATTAACTTCATTGAGGAAAGAGCATAATTTCACCCTCCAGACACGCAACATCACCTTTGTGGTGCCCTGAACAACACCACGTGATTAACTTCATTGGGAAAAGAGCATAATATCACCCTCCAGACACGCAACATCACCCTTGTGGTGCCCTGAACAACACCACGTGAATAACTTCTTTGGGAAAAGAGCATAATTTCACCCTCCAGACACGCAACATCACCCTTGTGGTGCCCTGAACAACACCACGTGATTAACTTCATTGGGAAAAGAGCATAATATCACCCTCCAGACACGCAACATCACCCTTGTGGTGCCCTGAACAACACCACGTGATTACCGTCATTAAGAAAGAGTATAATTCCACCCCCCAGACACGCAACATCACCCTTGTGGTGCCCTGAACAACACCACGTGATTAACTTCATTGGGAAAAGAGCATAATATCACCCTCCGGACACGCAACATCACCCTTGTGGTGCCCTGAACAACACCACGTGATTAACTTCATTGAGAAAAGAGCATAATATCACCCTTCAGACACTCAACATCACCCTTGTGGTGCCCTGAACAACACCACGTGATTAACTTCATTGGGAAAAGAGCATAATATCACCCTCCAGACACGCAACATCACCCTTGTGGTGCCCTGAACAACACCACGTATTTAACTTCATTGGGAAAAGAGCATAATATCACCCTCCAGACACGCAACATCACCCTTGTGGTGCCCTGAACAACACCACGTGATTAACTTCATTGGAAAAAGAGCATAATGTCACCCTCCAGACACGCAACATCACCCTTGTGGTGCCCTGAACAACACCACGTGATTAACTTCATTGAGAAAAGAGCATAATATCACCCTCCAGACACGCAACATCACCCTTGTGGTGCCCTGAACAACACCACGTGATTAACTTCATTGAGAAAAGAGCATAATATCACCCTCCAGACACGCAACATCACCCTTGTGGTGCCCTGAACAACACCTCGTGATTAACTTCATTGAGAAAAGAGCATAATATCACCCTTCAGACCCGCAACATCACCCTTGTGGTGCCCTGAACAACACCACGTGATTACCATCATTGGGAAAAGAGCATAATATCACCCTCCAGACACGCAACATCACCCTTGTGTTGCCCTGAACAACACCACGTGATAACCGTCATTGAGAAAAGAGCATAATATCACCCTCCAGACACGCAACATCACCCTTGTGGTGCTCTGAACAACACCACGTGATTAACTTCATTGGGAAAAGAGCATAATTTCACCCTTCAGACCCTCAACATCACCCTTGTGGTGCCCTGAACAACACCACGTGATTACCTACATTGAGAAAAGAGCATAATTCCACCCTCCAGACACGCAACATCACCCTTGTGGTGCCCTGAACAACACCACGTGATTAACTTCATTGAGAAAAAGCATAAAATCACCCTCCAGACACGCAACATCACCCTTGTGGTGCCCTGAACAACACCACGTGATTAACTTCATTGAGAAAAGAGCATAATATCACCCTTCAGATCCTCAACATCACCCTTGTGGTGTCCTGAACAACACCACGTGATTAACTTCATTGGGAAAAGAGCATAATTTCACCCTCCAGACACGCAACATCACCCTTGTGGTGCTCTGAACAACACCACGTGATTAACTTCATTGGGAAAAGAGCATAATTCCACCCTTCAGACCCGCAACATCACCCTTGTGGTGCCCTGAACAACACCACGTGATTAACTTCATTGAGAAAAGAGCATAATATCACCCTCCAGACACGCAACATCACCCTTGTGGTGCCCTGAACAACACCACGTGATTAACTTCATTGGGAAAATAGCATAATATCACCCTCCAGACACGCAACATCACCCTTGTGGTGCCCTGAACAACACCACGTGATTACCGTCATTGAGAAAGGAGCATAATATCACCCTCCAGACACGCAACATCACCCTTGTGGTACCCTGAACAACACCACGTGATTAACTTCATTAAGGAAAGAGCATAATATCACCCTCCAGACCCGCAACATCACCCTTGTGGTACCCTGAACAACACCACGTGATTGACTTCATTGGGAAAAGAGCATAATATCACCCTTCAGACCCGCAACATCACCCTTGTGGTGCCCTGAACAACACCACGTGATTAACTTCATTGGGAAAAGAGCATAATATCACCCTTCAGACACGCAACATCACCCTTGTGGTGCCCTGAACAACACCACGTGATTAACTTCATTGGGAAAGGAGCATAATTTCACCCTCCAGACACGCAACATCACCCTTGTGTTGCCCTGAACAACACCACGTGATTAACTTCATTGAGAAAAGAGCATAATATCACGCTACAGACACGCAACATCACCCTTGTGGTGCCCTGAACAACACCACGTGATTAACTTCATTGGGAAAAGAGCATAATATCACCCTCCAGACCCGCAACATCACCCTTGTGTTGCCCTGAACAACACCACGTGATTAACTTCATTGGGAAAAGAGCATAATTTTACCCTCCAGACACGCAACATCACCCTTGTGGTGCCCTGAACAACACCACGTGATTAACTTCATTGGGAAAAGAGCATAATATCATCCTCCGGACACGCAACATCACCCTTGTGGTGCCCTGAACAACACCACGTGATTAACTTCATTGAGAAAAGAGCATAATATCACCCTTCAGACACTCAACATCACCCTTGTGGTGCCCTGAACAACACCACGTGATTAACTTCATTGGGAAAAGAGCATAATATCACCCTCCAGACACGCAACATCACCCTTGTGGTGCCCTGAACAACACCACGTGATTAACTTCATTGGGAAAAGAGCATAATATCACCCTCCAGACACGCCACATCACCCTTGTGGTGCCCTGAACAACACCACGTGATTACCGTCATTGAGAAAAGAGCATAATATCACCCTCCAGACACGCTACATCACCCTTGTGGTGCCCTGAACAACACCACGTGATTAACTTCATTGAGAAAAGAGCATATTTTCACCCTCCAGACACGCAACATCACCCTTGTGTTGCCCTGAACAACACCACGTGATTAACTTCATTGGGAAAAGAGCATAATTTCACCCTCCAGACACGCAACATCACCCTTGTGGTGCCCTGAACAACACCACGTGATTAACTTCATTGAGAAAAGAGCATAATTTCACCCTCCAGACACGCAACATCACCTTTGTGGTGCCCTGAACAACACCACGTGATTAACTTCATTGGGAAAAGAGCATAATATCACCCTCCAGACACGCAACATCACCCTTGTGGTGCCCTGAACAACACCACGTGATTACCGTCATCAAGAAAGAGTATAATTCCACCCCCCAGACACGCAACATCACCCTTGTGGTAACCTGAACAACACCACGTGATTAACTTCATTGGGAAAAGAGCATAATATCACCCTCCAGACACGCAACATCACCCTTGAGGTGCCCTGAACAACACCACGTGATTAACTTCATTGAGAAAAGAGCATAATATCACCCTTCAGACACGCAACATCACCCTTGTGGTGCCCTGAACAACACCACGTGATTACCGTCATTGAGAAAAGAGCATAATATCACCCTTCAGACACGCAACATCACCCTTGTGGTGCCCTGAACAACACCACGTGAATAACTTCATTGGGAAAAGAGCATAATATCACCCTCCAGACACGCAACATCACCCTTGTGGTGCCCTGAACAACACCACGTGATTAACTTCATTGGGAAAAGAGCATAATATCACCCTCCAGACACGCAACATCACCCTTGTGGTGCCCCGAACAACACCACGTGATTAACTTCATTGGGAAAAGAGCATAATATCACCCTCCAGACACGCAACATCACCCTTGTGGTGCCCTGAACAACACCACGTGATTAACTTAATTGAGAAAAGAGCATAATATCACCCTCCAGACACGCAACATCACCCTTGTGGTGCCCTGAACAACACCACGTGATTAACTTCATTGAGAAAAGAGCATAATATCACCCTCCAGACACGCAACATCACCCTTGTGGTGCCCTGAACAACACCTCGTGATTAACTTCATTGAGAAAAGAGCATAATATCACCCTTCAGACCCGCAACATCACCCTTGTGGTGCCCTGAACAACACCACGTGATTACCATCATTGGGAAAAGAGCATAATATCACCCTCCAGACACGCAACATCACCCTTGTGTTGCCCTGAACAACACCACGTGATAACCGTCATTGAGAAAAGAGCATAATATCACCCTCCAGACACGCAACATCACCCTTGTGGTGCTCTGAACAACACCACGTGATTAACTTCATTGGGAAAAGAGCATAATTTCACCCTTCAGACCCTCAACATCACCCTTGTGGTGCCCTGAACAACACCACGTGATTACCTACATTGAGAAAAGAGCATAATTCTTCCCTCCAGACACGCAACATCACCCTTGTGGTGCCCTGAACAACACCACGTGATTAACTTCATTGAGAAAAAGCATAATATCACCTCCAGACACGCAACATCACCCTTGTGGCGCCCTGAACAACACCACGTGATTAACTTCATTGAGAAAAGAGCATAATATCACCCTTCAGATCCTCAACATCACCCTTGTGGTGTCCTGAACAACACCACGTGATTAACTTCATTGGGAAAAGAGCATAATTTCACCCTCCAGACACGCAACATCACCCTTGTGGTGCTCTGAACAACTCCACGTGATTAACTTCATTGGGAAAAGAGCATAATTCCACCCTTCAGACACGCAACATCACCCTTGTGGTGCCCTGAACAACACCACGTGATTAACTTCATTGAGAAAAGAGCATAATATCACCCTCCAGACACGCAACATCACCCTTGTGGTGCCCTGAACAACACCACGTGATTAACTTCATTGGGAAAATAGCATAATATCACCCTCCAGACACGCAACATCACCCTTGTGGTGCCCTGAACAACACCACGTGATTACCGTCATTGAGAAAAGAGCATAATATCACCCTCCAGACACGCAACATCACCCTTGTGGTACCCTGAACAACACCACGTGATTAACTTCATTGAGGAAAAAGCATAATATCACCCTCCAGACCCGCAACATCACCCTTGTGGTACCCTGAACAACACCACGTGATTAACTTCATTGGGAAAAGAGCATAATATCACCCTTCAGACCCGCAACATCACCCTCGTGGTGCCCTGAACAACACCACGTGATTAACTTCATTGGGAAAAGGGCATAATATCACCCTTCAGACACGCAACATCACCCTTGTGGTGCCCTGAACAACACCACGTGATTAACTTCATTGGGAAAAGAGCATAATTTCACCCTCCAGACACGCAACATCACCCTTGTGTTGCCCTGAACAACACCACGTGATTAACTTCATTGAGAAAAGAGCATAATATCACGCTACAGACACGCAACATCACCCTTGTGGTGCCCTGAACAACACCACGTGATTAACTTCATTGGGAAAAGAGCATAATATCACCCTCCAGACCCACAACATCACCCTTGTGTTGCCCTGAACAACACCACGTGATTAACTTCATTGGGAAAAGAGCATAATTTCACCCTCCAGACACGCAACATCACCCTTGTGGTGCCCTGAACAACACCACGTGATTAACTTCATTGGGAAAAGAGCATAATATCACCCTCCAGACACGCAACATCACCCTTGTGGTGCCCTGAACAACACCACGTGATTAACTTCATTGAGAAAAGAGCATAATATCACCCTTCAGACACGCAACATCACCCTTGTGGTGCCCTGAACAACACCACGTGATTAACTTCATTGGGAAAAGAGCATAATATCACCCTCCAGACACGCAACATCACCCTTGTGGTGCCCTGAACAACACCACGTGATTAACTTCATTGGGAAAAGAGCATAATATCACCCTCCAGACACGCAACATCACCCTTGTGGTGCCCTGAACAACACCACGTGATTACCGTCATTGAGAAAAGAGCATAATATCACCCTCCAGACACGCTACATCACCCTTGTGGTGCCCTGAACAACACCACGTGATTAACTTCATTGAGAAAAGAGCATAATTTCACCCTCCAGACACGCAACATCACCCTTGTGTTGCCCTGAACAACACCACGTGATTAACTTCATTGGGAAAAGAGCATAATTTCACCCTCCAGACACGCAACATCACCCTTGTGGTGCCCTGAACAACACCACGTGATTAACTTCATTGAGAAAAGAGCATAATTTCACCCTCCGGACACGCAACATCACCCTTGTGGTGCCCTGAACACCACCACGTGATTAACTTCATTGGGAAAAGAGCATAATATCACCCTCCAGACACGCAACATCACCCTTGTGGTGCCCTGAACAACACCACGTGATTAACTTCATTGGGAAAAGAGCATAATTTCACCATCCAGACACGCAACATCACCCTTGTGGTGCCCTGAACAACACCACGTGATTAACTTCATTGGGAAAAGAGCATAATATCACCCTCCAGACACGCAACATCACCCTTGTGGTGCCCTGAACAACACCACGTGATTAACTTCATTGAGAAAAGAGCATAATATCACCCTTCAGACACGCTACATCACCCTTGTGGTGCCCTGAACAACACCACGTGATTACCGTCATTGAGAAAAGAGCATAATATCACCCTCCAGACACGCTACATCACCCTTGTGGTGCCCTGAACAACACCACGTGATTAACTTCATTGGGAAAAGAGCATAATATCACCCTCCAGACACGCAACATCACCCTTGTGGTGCCCTGAACAACACCACGTGATTAACTTCATTGAGAAAAGATCATAATATCACCCTCCAGACACGCAACATCACCCTTGTGGTGCCCTGAACAACACCACGTGATTAACTTCATTGAGAAAAGAGCATAATATCACCCTCCAGATCCTCAACATCACCCTTGTGGTGCCCTGAACAACACCACGTTATTACCGTCATTAAGAAAAGAGCATAATATCACCCTTCAGACACGCAACATCACCCTTGTGGTGCCCTGAACAACACCACGTGATTAACTTCATTGAGAAAAGAGCATAATATCACCCTTCAGACACGCAACATCACCCTTGTGGTACCCTGAACAACACCACGTGATTAACTTCATTGAGAAAAGAGCATAATTTCACCCTCCAGACACGCAACATCACCCTTGTGGTGCCCTGAACAACACCACGTGATTAACTTCATTGAGAAAAGAGCATAATATCACCCTCCAGACACGCAACATCACCCTTGTGGTGCCCTGAACAACACCACGTGATTACCGTCATCGAGAAAAGAGCATAATATCACCCTTCAGACCCGCTACATCACCCTTGTGGTGCCCTGAACAACACCACGTGATTAACTTCATTGGGAAAAGAGCATAATATCACCCTCCAGACCCGCTACATCACCCTTGTGGTGCCCTGAACAACACCACGTGATTACCGTCATTGAGGAAAGAGCATAATATCACCCTCCAGACACGCAACATCACCCTTGTGGTGCCCTGAACAACACCACGTGATTAACTTCATTGGGAAAAGAGCATAATATCACCCTCCAGACCCGCAACATCACCCTTGTGGTGCCCTGAACAACACCACGTGATTAACTTCATTGAGAAAAGAGCATAATATCACCCTCCAGACCCGCAACATCACCCTTGTGGTGCCCTGAACAACACCACGTGATTAACTTCATTGAGAAAAGAGCATAATATCACCCTCCAGACACGCAACATCACCCTTGTGGTGCCCTGAACAACACCACGTGATTAACTTCATTGGGAAAAGAGCATAATATCACCCTCCAGACACGCAACATCACCCTTGTGGTGCCCTGAACAACACCACGTGATTAACTTCATTGGGAAAAGAGCATAATATCACCCTCCAGACACGCAACATCACCCTTGTGGTGCCCTGAACAACAAATGAATGAATGAATATTAGAGTTTTAAGGCGCATCGACAGCGAGGTCATTTAGCGCCTGTCGAAAAAAGTTGCTGAACAAAAGGTGAGAAGTGTGATATAAAGGTGGAAGTGGAATTTAGATGAGAACACTTTGATATATTTAACTAAGACTAAACTATGTCTAAAGACGTTATACACTAATTTGTTAAAACCGAACATGTGTGTGCTGTAAAGGGTCACACCCATGGGACTAGAATGAGAACGTTTTGTTACTTGTTCTCAGTTCAAACTCGCACTCAAATGAGAGTGGAGGAACGACAAACCATAATAAATGTGTTGAAATATGGTTAGGTTTAAAATATTCCTGATGTCTATCCCAAGATATCGACATCGACTAGATCGTTTCCCTATAGACTATGATTTGAACTAATTCAAACCAACTATCATCTAAACTAACTATTTACTGAAACCAAAGTTGACTAGATTATGAATATCGCATGCTCCGGTGTTAATGGCCGGAACAAGCGACGTAGCAACACAAATAAATAACATATAACACATAAACACAATAATTATTATCACGACTCATATCAAGTTAAAAAGTTGTGACTCTTTTAAAAACACCAACAGACAATCAACAGCCTTTTGATCGTCACCTAGGATCAATGACAGGTCCTCCGGCATGCGCAAACGCCGGCGCAGATCCCGGAACCTGTCACAGTCGATCAGCAGGTGACGAACAGTGAGTGGTTCCAGGCACTCCTCACATTCAGGCTGTTCCTCACCCCCAAGGAGGAACCCATGTGTAATCTTTGTATGTCCTAGGCGCAAGCGCGACAATACAACTTCTTCTCTTCGGACTGATCTACATGAGGTGTGCCATGGACAGATTGATGGTTTGATTGATCTCAATTTATTGAGAACACTTTCTTCATTCCAGGAGTTTTGCCAGGTGCCCTTCACAATCTGTTTGAACGCATTTTTCAGATCTGCTGTCGGAACGTACGGGTAGTCGGTTCGGGAACGTAGAGTAGCTTCTTTCGCTGCCTGGTCTGCCTCCTCATTACCAACAATTCCAGCATGGCCAGGGATCCAACAGAAGACCACTTTAGTTCCGCGAGAATCAAGATAAAAAAGGAGTGATTGAATTTTCTGTACAAGTTTTTGGGTTGGGAAGAAGACAGAAAGGGCTTGTATTGAGCTCAAAGAGTCGGAGCAGATCATAAAATGATGATCTCCACTTCCTTTTACATACACGAGAGCTTGGTGAATGGCGAAAAGTTCAGCAGTGAAGACACTGCAGAATTGACTAAGTATAAAACCTACGCGAGTAAAATCAACTACATAAGCACATCCAACCGCTTCGTTCAATTTAGATCCGTCCGTATAGATAAAAATATACTCTCTGAAAGAGTCACGCAATGCATAGAAATACTGCTGGTACACAGATGAAGGGGTAGAAGCTTTGACGTGTTGCGCCAATTGCGTCAGACAGACTGGCTGTGGCACGAGCCAAGGAGCAACGACACTGATGCTCGTATTCTGAGTGTTTGGGAGTTCAAAGCGGTATCGGTCCAGGAGCTCGCTGGCACGTATACCGAGAGGTCTTGTCGCCTTATCGCGCGTATCGTAGATTCTCTTATAACTAGGGTGGAACACTTTATTGTACGTAGGGTGCAATGCCATACCACTAAGACTTGAAAGGTAGCTACACAGCAGATAGTTCCTCCTGATCTCTAATGGCGGCTCTCCTGATTCACAGTATAAGCTGACTACAGGGCTTGTGCGAAACGCTCCTGTAGACAATCTAATTCCTGTGTTGTGTATGGTGTTGATAGTCTTCAGGTATGATGGTCTAGCAGATGCATAGACTATGCATCCATAGTCTAGCCTGGATCGAATGAGAGATCTATAGAGCCTAAGCATAGTTATCCGATCAGCACCCCATGATGTTCCACCAAGTATCTTCAGAATGTTCAGTGATTTCCCACATTTACGCTTTAGTGCTTGTAGGTGTGCCTTCCAGTTGAGCTTCTTGTCAAACGTCATACCCAGGAACTTGACGGTTTCAGAAACAGTGAGGTCAGCACCACCAAGTTTCAAGACAGGTTGTTGGTGAAGCCCTCTCATGCGATGAAAATCAATGCAATTTGTTTTGCTTGGAGAAAACCTGAAGCCGGTTTCATCGGCCCATGTTTCCAAGTGTGTTAATGTCAGTTGGAGCTGACGCTCAGCTGTGCGGAGATTTGCAGATTTATAAAAAATGGCCAAATCATCCACAAAAAGTGAACAACTGACGGGTCTTTTGATGCACGAGGTTATACTGTTCATAGCAATGAGGAAGAGGGTGCAACTCAGAACAGAGCCTTGTGGGACTCCATTCTCTTGAATATGGGAAGACGACACAGTGTTGGCGTAGCGAACTCTAAAACTTCTATTCGACATGAAATTTGAAACGAAGATAGGTAAATGACCTCTGAATCCCCACTCATGCAATGTTCTCAGGATACCGTATCTCCACGTCGTATCATAGGCCTTATCAAGATCGAAAAAGACAGCAACAAGATGTTGTTTGGATATGAATGAATCTTGTATGAGAGCTTCCAAGTATACGAGATGGTCCATGGTCGAGCGATTTCGACGAAAGCCAGACTGCTCTGTAGTGATGAGACCTCTCGATTCCAGGGTCCACATCAGTCGCATATTAATTATTCTTTCTAGAATTTTGCAGAGGCAGCTTGTGAGGGATATGGGTCGATAGCTTTCTACTCTATGCCGATCCTTTCCTGGTTTCGGTATGGCTACAGTTATGGATTCTAGCCAAGAAGAGGGGAAATCATCTCCTAAAAATATATTGTTAAAAAAGCTTAAAATATACTCTGTTGCATGAGCAGAGAGTGCTTTCAGCATCTTATTATGGACTAAATCAGGCCCCGGCGCGGTATCTCTCGACTCCTGTATTGCCGACGTTAGTTCCCATAATGTAAGAGGCTGGTTGTAATTCTCATCGACTCCAGAGGCAAAATTTAAAATTTTTCGTTCCTCCGCAGCCTTAGTTCTCAGAAAAACGGCAGAATAATGGGCTGAGCTCGAGACATTCTCCATATGTTGTGCGAGTGCTTCTACTATAATATCATGTGATGTTTCGATGTTATTTCTAATCAAGAGACCAGGTATGTAAGGATGGGTGCATTTACCCGAGATCTTCTTCACTTTGTCCCAAACTTTGGAAGCAGGTGTGTGGTGATTAATTGTAGAAACATACATTTCCCATGATGATTTGCGAGCTTGCCTAATGATGTATCGAGCTTTCGCTCTGAGTCTACGGAAGGCACTCAGGTTCATCTGAGTCGGGTGTTTGTTGAAAATCCTCAATGCTCTTTTCCTTTTCGTTATTGCCTGGCCACACTCTTCGTTCCACCAAGGAACTGGAGTACGACCAGGTCTACCAGATGTCATAGGTATTGTTTCTTCAGCGGCGCGAATAATGGTGTCTGTGACATATGCCACCTGTTGTTGTATGTCAGTGAAAGCTTTGTCGCCTTGAAAGACGACAAGCTCTCTAAAACGACACCAGTCGGCACGCTGAAGTTTCCATTTCTTATGTCTAAGATGTTCACCATGGATGAAAGATGCATTTAAAAGGATGGGAAAATGATCACTTCCACAAAGATCGTCGTGCACCTTCCATTCGAAAGTTAGTGAAATAGAAGGTGAGCAAGCGGCGAGATCGATCATCGAGGAGGTACCATGAGCTGTACTAAAATGAGTTGCAGCACCAGTATTTAAAAGAACCATGTTGTTACAAGTTAAAATATTCTCTACAAGGGATCCTCTAGTGTCAGTCTGCTCACTGCCCCACAATGTGTTGTGAGCATTGAAGTCTCCAGCAAATAAAACAGGTGGTGGAAGTTGGGCAATAAGATCATTAATATCGTGAATTAAAATCCTGTCTGTTGGCGGAAGATAAAGGCTGCATACTGTTGTTGGGCTAGGCAGGGTCACTCTGACAGCCACTGCCTGCAGAGGCGTCCGTAAGGTTAGTTCCTCTGCATAGCAGCTGTCATGGACGGCAAGCGCCACTCCTCCACTAGCCCGTTCACATACAGTTTTATCTTTACGAAATAATGAATAACCTTTTAAAATATGTGAGTCGTTGGGTTTAAAATGGGTCTCTTGTAGAATAATACATGTGGGGTTAAAATTCGAAATAAGTATACGAATTTCCTCGAGGTGTGCTCTAAACCCGTTGCAGTTCCACTGCAACAAGGCCATTATCACTGTTCACTTCTACTCTCTTGATGGGGTTTCCTGAGGCTAGCTCAGGAAATACCAACTACCTTTTGAGGTATGAGGTTTTACCCACAGGAGGTTTATCGGGAGAGCCGAGCGTCGCGGCTACATCCATTGAGGCCTTAGAGGTAGCCTCTCTACCTCTTCCACGTTTCTTATGGGTTACAGAACCCTGGACATCAGCTTCACTGCCTGACGCAGATGGTTCAGTAGTGTTATTTATAGGATGCTCTATAGCTGTTTCCATTGATTCAACAGTTATAGTAGCAGCTTCCGAAGCAAATTTCTTCTGAATCATTGATATGAGGTGATCGATTTTGGTTTGCATAGTGTCCATCTTCTTATTCTGTTCAGCTATCGTCTCTTCCAGAACTTTCTGAGAAGCAAGAAGACGTTTATTCTCTTCCCTCAACGCAAGGAGCTCCGTTGGCTGCTGAGGTGTAGTTGCAGGAGCTACGACTTGAGCGAAGGTTGAGGTCAGATTGTTCGCTGGATATAGATCTCTGTATTTCAATCGAGCTTGCGTGTACGAGAGTTTATGCACTGTCCTTATTTCGGAGATCTTCTTTTCTTCGGACCACTTCTTGCAGTCCCTGGACGATGCCGCGTGTTCACCACTGCAGTTGATGCAGCGGAGTTTGGACACGCAGGACTCTGTGCTGTGATCGTCCAGACCGCAATTAGGGCAGGTTGGTTTCCCTTTACAATATAACCTCGTATGACCGTATCTTTGGCAGTTCAGGCATCTGATGGGGTTCGGAATGTATGGGCGTACTTTCAACGAGTGGTAACCAGCCAATATCTGAGTGGGAATTTCTGAAGAGGAAAAGGTGAGAATCAAAGTTGCTGTATCTTCCTCCTTACCGTTTAATCGTCGCGTTATTCTATACACATCAGTCACATTCTGACTTCCTAACTCAGATTTGATTTCCTCAACGGCACAACACATCAGGTCATTACAAGTGACAACCCCCTTCGATGAATTGAGAGAGGGATGTGAAGTGACTTTCACAGCACACAGGTTCACGAAATCGGTGGTTTTCAACAAAATGTCGGATTGAATGCTATTGGCAGTTTCAACAAGCAACACGGTCTGATCTTTAATTTTGGAAATATTCCGAACGGATCCAGCTAAACCGGAAATAGCCTTTTCAATACCGAAGGGGGAAACTTTTCGAAAAGATTTATCACCGTCGCACCGTTCAATTAATAGAAACCTGGGACTCATGACTTTACTTGCAGTTCTGTTGGAATGCATGAAAGGTAGAATTTGATCTCTGCTGATTGGATCAGCTAATAAAGGTCGGGGTCTTTTCTTTGAGTGGGATGGTTGGTCCCTGTTCATTGGGGGGGAGAGATTGGGGTTTGAATTTGATGATTTCATGTTGGTCCCACGAGAAGCTAGGGAAATAAAAGTCCACTCGCACAGAGCCCCGCATGTGAAAGTAAGGTTACATTAAAACTGGAGGTCACCAGGTATCCAGAGTTCATCGTTTGAGACTACATCAACCTGTAGCCATTCATCCCTTCGGCACGATTGTTTCCACCTTGGGATTAGGTTGGTGCATGTCCATGGTTGATGCTTGGTCGTCAATAAGGCATGGAATCATGTCATGTTCATAGCCATGGTTGTCAACAGTCGTGGGCGTTCTAAGCGTGCAGAGGAAGCCGGCAGAAAGAGAGAGGTAGAAAGAAGAAGAAAGGTGAGAAAGAAGATAAAGGTGAGAGAAGAACGAGAACAGGATAAGACCAGCATGAAAATAGGAGTGAGGAAAGAAAGTGGGCTCGGTGCTCCCTCTATACACTCCGGTCACCAAAGTGGAACCCACTCGACCGACGGTTCGAACTTGGTCTGGACCCTCACTCCAGACCTAATCGCCATGGGTGACCCTGCTGGGAGCAAGTGAATTGCTCCCGACGATATAGCCCCAGAGATCACGGGGCCACGCAAGCCCCCACACCACGTCAAGGTGTCGAACCTTCGCGGGGGCCCTGAACAACACCACGTGATTAACTTCATTGAGAAAAGAGCATAATATCACCCTTCAGACCCTCAACATCACCCTTGTGTTGCCCTGAACAACACCACGTGATTAACTTCATTGGGAAAAGAGCATAATATCACCCTCCAGACCCGCAACATCACCCTTGTGTTGCCCTCAACAACACCACGTGATTAACTTCATTGAGAAAAGAGCATAATATCACCCTTCAGACCCTCAACATCACCCTTGTGTTGCCCTGAACAACACCACGTGATTAACTTCATTGGGAAAAGAGCATAATATCACCCTCCAGACCCGCAACATCACCCTTGTGGTGCCCTGAACAACACCACGTGATTAACTTCATTGAGAAAAGAGCATAATATCACCCTTCAGACACGCAACATCACCCTTGTGGTACCCTGAACAACACAACGTGATTAACTTCATTGAGAAAAGAGCATAATATCACCCTCCAGACCCGCAACATCACCCTTGTGGTGCCCTGAACAACACCACGTGATTAACCTTATTGAGAAAAGAGCATAATATCACCCTCCAGACCCGCAACATCACCCTTGTGGTGCCCTGAACAACACCACGTGATTAACTTCATTGAGAAAAGAGCATAATATCACCCTCCAGACCCGCAACATCACCCTTGTGGTGCCCTGAACAACACCACGTGATAACCTTCATTGAGAAAAGAGCATAATATCACCCTCCAGACCCGCAAGCTCACCCTTGTGTTGCCCTGAACAACACCACGTGATTACCGTCATTGAGAAAAGAGCATAATATCACCCTCCAGACACGCAACATCACCCTTGTGGTGCCCTGAACAACACCACGTGATTAACTTCATTGGGAAAAGAGCATAATATCACCCTCCAGACACGCAACATCACCCTTGTGGTGCCCTGAACAACACCACGTGTTTAACTTCATTGGGAAAAGAGCATAATTTCACCCTCCAGACCCGCAACATCACCCTTGTGTTGCCCTGAACAACACCACGTGATTAACTTCATTGGGAAAATAGCATAATATCACCCTCCAGACACGCAACATCACCCTTGTGTTGCCCTGAACAACACCACGTGATTACCGTCATTGAGAAAAGAGCATAATATCACCCTCCAGACACGCAACATCACCCTTGTGGTGCCCTGAACAACACCACGTGATTAACTTCATTGGGAAAAGAGCATAATATCACCCTCCAGACACGCAACATCACCCTTGTGTTGCCCTGAACAACACCACGTGATTAACTTCATTGGGAAAAGAGCATAATATCACCCTCCAGACACGCAACATCACCCTTGTGGTGCCCTGAACAACACCACGTGATTAACTTCATTGGGAAAAGAGCATAATTTCACCCTCCAGACCCGCAACATCACCCTTGTGTTGCCCTGAACAACACCACGTGATTAACTTCATTGAGAAAAGAGCATAATATCACCCTTCAGACACGCAACATCACCCTTGTGGTGCCCTGAACAACACCACGTGATTAACTTCATTGAGAAAAGAGCATAATATCACCCTCCAGACACGCAACATCATCCTTGTGGTGCCCTGAACAACACCACGTGATTAACTTCATTGAGAAAAGAGCATAATATCACCCTCCAGACACGCAACATCACCCTTGTGGTGCCCTGAACAACACCACGTGATTACCGTCATTGAGAAAAGAGCATAATATCATCCTCCAGACACGCAACATCACCCTTGTGGTGCCCTGAACAACACCACGTGATTAACTTCATTGAGAAAAGAGCATAATATCACCCTCCAGACACGCTACATCACCCTTGTGGTGCCCTGAACAACACCACGTGATTACAGTCATTGAGAAAAGAGCATAATATCATCCTCCAGACCCGCAACATCACCCTTGTGGTGCCCTGAACAACACCACGTGATTAACTTCATTGAGAAAAGAGCATAATATCACCCTTCAGACCCGCTACATCACCCTTGTGGTGCCCTGAACAACACCACGTGATTAACTTCATTGAGAAAAGAGCATAATATCACCCTCCAGACACGCTACATTACCCTTGTGGTGCCCTGAACAACACCACGTGATTAACTTCATTGAGAAAAGAGCATAATATCACCCTCCAGACACGCAACATCACCCTTGTGGTGCCCTGAACAACACCACGTGATTAACTTCATTGAGAAAAGAGCATAATATCACCCTCCAGACACGCTACATCACCCTTGTGGTGCCCTGAACAACACCACGTGATTAACTTCATTGAGAAAAGAGCATAATATCATCCTCCAGACACGCAACATCACCCTTGTGGTGCCCTGAACAACACCACGTGAATAACTTCATTGAGAAAAGAGCATAATATCACCCTCCAGACACGCTACATCACCCTTGTGGTGCCCTGAACAACACCACGTGATTACCGTCATTGAGAAAAGAGCATAATATCATCCTCCAGACCCGCTACATCACCCTTGTGGTGCCCTGAACAACACCACGTGATTACCGTCATTGAGAAAAGAGCATAATATCATCCTCCAGACCCGCAACATCACCCTTGTGGTGCCCTGAACAACACCACGTGATTAACTTCATTGAGAAAAGAGCATAATATCACCCTCCAGACACGCAACATCACCCTTGTGGTGCCCTGAACAACACCACGTGATTACCGTCATTGAGAAAAGAGCATAATATCATCCTCCAGACCCGCAACATCACCCTTGTGGTGCCCTGAACAACACCACGTGATTAACTTCATTGGGAAAAGAGCATAATTTCACCCTCCAGACACGCAACATCACCCTTGTGGTGCCCTGAACAACACCACGTGATTAACTTCATTGGGAAAAGAGCATAATATCACCCTCCTGACACGCAACATCACCCTTGTGGTGCCCTGAACAACACCACGTGATTAACTTCATTGAGAAAAGAGCATAATTTCACCCTCCAGACACGCAACATCACCCTTGTGGTGCCCTGAACAACACCACGTGATTAACTTCATTGGGAAAAGAGCATAGTATCACCCTCCAGACCCGCAACATCACCCTTGTGGTGCCCTGAACAACACCACGTGATTAACTTCATTGGGAAAAGAGCATAGTATCACCCTCCAGACCCGCAACATCACCCTTGTGGTGCCCTGAACAACACCACGTGATTAACTTCATTGGGAAAAGAGCATAATATCACCCTCCAGACACGCAACATCACCCTTGTGGTGCCCTGAACAACACCACGTGATTAACTTCATTGGGAAAAGAGCATAGTATCACCCTCCAGACCCGCAACATCACCCTTGTGGTGCCCTGAACAACACCACGTGATTAACTTCATTGGGAAAAGAGCATAATATCACCCTCCAGACCCTCAACATCACCCTTGTGGTGCCCTGAACAACACCACGTGATTACCGTCATTGAGAAAAGAGCATAATATCACCCTTCAGACCCTCAACATCACCCTTGTGTTGCCCTGAACAACACCATGTGATTAACTTCATTGGGAAAAGAGCATAATATCACCCTCCAGACACGCAACATCACCCTTGTGGTGCCCTGAACAACACCACGTGATTAACTTCATTGAGAAAAGAGCATAATATCACCCTTCAGACACGCAACATCACCCTTGTGATGCCCTGAACAACACCACGTGAATAACTTCAGTGAGAAAAGAGCATAATATCACCCTCCAGACACGCAACATCACCCTTGTGGTGCCCTGAACAACACCACGTGATAACCTTCATTGGGAAAAGAGCATAATTTCACCCTCCAGACCCGCAACATCACCCTTGTGGTGCCCTGAACAACCCCACGTGATTAACTTCATTGGGAAAAGAGCATAATATCACCCTCCAGACCCGCAACATCACCCTTGTGGTGCCCTGAACAACACCACGTGATTAACTTCATTGGGAAAAGAGCATAATATCACCCTCCAGACCCGCAACATCACCCTTGTGGTGCCCTGAACAACACCACGTGATTAACTTCATTGGGAAAAGAGCATAATATCACCCTCCAGACACGCAACATCACCCTTGTGGTGCCCTGAACAACACCACGTGGTAACTTCATTGAGAAAAGAGCATAATATCACCCTCCAGACACGCAACATCACCCTTGTGGTACCCTGAACAACACCACGTGATTAACTTCATTGGGAAAAGAGCATAATATCACCCTCCAGATCCTCAACATCACCCTTGTGGTGCCCTGAACAACACCACGTGATTAACTTCATTGAGAAAAGAGCATAATATCACCCTCCAAACACGCAACATCACCCTTGTGGTGTCCTGAACAACACCACGTGATTAACTTCATTGGGAAAAGAGCATAATATCACCCTCCAGACACGCAACATCACCCTTGTGGTACCCTGAACAACACCACGTGATTAACTTCATTGAGAAAAGAGCATAATATCACCCTCCAGACCCGCAACATCACCCTTGTGGTGCCCTGAACAACACCACGTGAATAACTCCATTGGGAAAAGAGCATAATATCACCCTCCAGACCCGCAACATCACCCTTGTGGTGCCCTGAACAACACCACGTGATTACCGTCATTGAGAAAAGAGCATAATTTCACCCTCCAGACCCGCAACATCACCCTTGTGGTGCCCTGAACAACACCACGTGATTACCGTCATTGAGAAAAGAGCATAATATCACCCTCCAGACACGCAACATCACCCTTGTGGTGCCCTGAACAACACCACGTGATTAACTTCATTGGGAAAAGAGCATAATATCACCCTCCAGACCCTCAACATCACCCTTGTGTTGCCCTGAACAACACCACGTGATTAACTCCATTGGGAAAAGAGCATAATATCACCCTCCAGACCCGCAACATCACCCTTGTGGTGCCCTGAACAACACCACGTGATTACCGTCATTGAGAAAAGAGCATAATATCACCCTCCAGACACGCAACATCACCCTTGTGGTGCCCTGAACAACACCACGTGATTAACTTCATTGGGAAAAGAGCATAATATCACCCTCCAGACACGCAACATCACCCTTGTGGTGCCCTGAACAACACCACGTGATTACCGTCATTGAGAAAAGAGCATAATATCACCCTTCAGACCCTCAACATCACCCTTGTGTTGCCCTGAACAACACCACGTGATCACCGTCATTGAGAAAAGAGCATAATATCACCCTTCAGACCCTCAACATCACCCTTGTGGTGCCCTGAACAACACCACGTGATTACCTTCATTGGGAAAAGAGCTTAATTTCACCCTCCAGACCCGCAACATCACCCTTGTGGTGCCCTGAACAACACCACGTGATTAACTTCATTGAGAAAAGAGCATAATATCACCCTCCAGACACGCTACATCACCCTCGTGGTGCCCTGAACAACACCACGTCATTACCGTCATTAAGAAAGAGTATAATTCCACCCTCCAGACACGCAACATCACCCTTGTGGTAACCTGAACAACACCACGTGATTACCATCATTGGGAAAAGAGCATAATATCACCCTCCAGACACGCAACATCACCCTTGTGGTGCCCTGAACAACACCACATGATTACCGTCATTGGGAAAAGAGCATAATATCACCCTCCAGACACGCAACATCACCCTTGTGGTAACCTGAACAACACCACGTGATTAACTTCATTGAGAAAAGAGCATAATATCACCCTCCAGACACGCAACATCACCCTTGTGGTGCCCTGAACAACACCACGTGATTAACTTCATTGGGAAAAGAGCATAATATCACCCTTCAGACACGCAACATCACCCTTGTGGTGCCCTGAACAACACCACGTGATTAACTTCATTGAGAAAAGAGCATAATATCAACCTCCAGACACGCAACATCACCCTTGTGGTGCCCTGAACAACACCACGTGATTAACTTCATTGAGAAAAGAGCATAATATCACCCTCCAGACACGTAACATCACCCTTGTGGTGCCCTGAACAACACCACGTGATTACCGTCATTGAGAAAAGAGCATAATATCACCCTCCAGACACTCAACATCACCCTTGTGGTGTCCTGAACAACACCACGTGATTAACTTCATTGGGAAAAGAGCATAATATCACCCTCCAGACACGCAACATCACCCTTGTGTTGCCCTGAACAACACCACGTGATTAACTTCATTGAGAAAAGAGCATAATATCACCCTTCAGACCCGCAACATCACCCTTGTGTTGCCCTGAACAACACCACGTGATTAACTTCATTAGGAAAAGAGCATAATATCACCCTCCAGACACGCAACATCACCCTTGTGGTGCCCTGAACAACACCACGTGATTAACTTCATTGAGAAAAGAGCATAATATCACCCTTCAGACCCTCAACATCACCCTTGTGTTGCCCTGAACAACACCACGTGATTAACTTCATTGGGAAAAGAGCATAATATCACCCTCCAGACACGCAACATCACCCTTGTGGTGCCCTGAACAACACCACGTGATTACCGTCATTGAGAAAAGAGCATAATATCACCCTCCAGACACGCAACATCACCCTTGTGGTGCCCTGAACAACACCTCGTGATTACCATCATTGAGAAAAGAGCATAATATCACCCTCCAGTCCCGCAACATCAGCCTTGTGGTGCCCTGAACAACATCACGTGATTAACTTCATTGAGAAAAGAGCATAATATCACCCTTCAGACCCGCAACATCACCCTTGTGGTGCCCTGAACAACACCACGTGATTACCATCATTGGGAAAAGAGCATAATATCACCCTCCAGACACGCAACATCACCCTTGTGTTGCCCTGAACAACACCACGTGATAACCGTCATTGAGAAAAGAGCATAATATCACCCTCCAGACACGCAACATCACCCTTGTGGTGCTCTGAACAACACCACGTGATTAACTTCATTGGGAAAAGAGCATAATTTCACCCTTCAGACCCTCAACATCACCCTTGTGGTGCCCTGAACAACACCACGTGATTAACTACATTGGGAAAAGAGCATAATTTCACCCTCCAGACACGCAACATCACCCTTCTGGTGCCCTGAACAACACCACGTGATTAACTTCATTGAGAAAAGAGCATAATATCACCCTCCAGACACGCAACATCACCCTTGTGTTGCCCTGAACAACACCACGTGATTACCGTCATTGAGAAAAGAGCATAATTTCACCCTCCAGACCCTCAACATCACCCTTGTGGTGCCCTGAACAACACCACGTGATTAACTTCATTGAGAAAAGAGCATAATATCACCCTCCAGACACGCAACATCATCCTTGTGGTGCCCTGAACAACACCACGTGATTGACTACATTGAGAAAAGAGCATAATATCACCCTCCAGACCCGCAACATCACCCTTGTGGTGCCCTGAACAACACCACGTGATCAACTTCATTGAGAAAAGAGCATAATATCACCCTCCAGACACGCAACATCACCCTTGTGGTGCCCTGAACAACACCACGTGATTAACTTCATTGGGAAAAGAGCATAATATCACCCTCCAGACACGCAACATCACCCTTGTGGTGCCCTGAACAACACCACGTGATTAACTTCATTGGGAAAAGAGCATAATATCACCCTCCAGACACGCAACATCACCCTTGTGTTGCCCTGAACAACACCACGTGATTACCGTCATTGAGAAAAGAGCATAATTTCACCCTCCAGACCCTCAACATCACCCTTGTGGTGCCCTGAACAACACCACGTGATTACCGTCATTGGGAAAAGAGCATAATATCACCCTCCAGACACGCAACATCACCCTTGTGGTGCCCTGAACAACACCACGTGATTAACTTCATTGGGAAATAAGCATAATATCACCCTCCAGACACGCAACATCACCCTTGTGGTACCCTGAACAACACCACGTGATTAACTTCATTGAGGAAAGAGCATAATATCACCCTCCAGACCCGCAACATCACCCTTGTGGTGCCCTGAACAACACCACGTGATTACCTTCATTGGGAAAAGAGCATAATTTCACCCTCCAGACACGCAACATCACCCTTGTGGTGCCCTGAACAACACCACGTGATTAACTTCATTGAGGAAAGAGCATAATATCACCCTCCAGACCCGCAACATCACCCTTGTGGTGCCCTGAACAACACCACGTGATTAACTTCATTGGGAGAAGAGCATAATATCACCCTCCAGACCCGCAACATCACCCCTGTGGTGCCCTGAACAACACCACGTGATTAACTTCATTGGGAAAAGAGCATAATTTCACCCTCCAGACACGCAACATCACCCTTGTGTTGCCCTGAACAACACCACGTGATTAATTTCATTGAGAAAAGAGCATAATATCACCCTTCAGACACGCAACATCACCCTTGTGGTGCCCTGAACAACACCACGTGATTAACTTCATTGAGGAAAGAGCATAATATCACCCTCCAGACCCGCAACATCACCCTTGTGGTGCCCTGAACAACACCACGTGATTAACTTCATTGGGAGAAGAGCATAATATCACCCTCCAGACCCGCAACATCACCCTTGTGGTACCCTGAACAACACCACGTGATTAACTTCATTGAGGAAAGAGCATAATATCACCCTCCAGACCCGCAACATCACCCTTGTGGTGCCCTGAACAACACCACGTGATTAACTTCATTGGGAAAAGAGCATAATTTCACCCTCCAGACACGCAACATCACCCTTGTGGTGCCCTGAACAACACCACGTGATTAACTTCATTGGGAGAAGAGCATAATATCACCCTCCAGACCCGCAACATCACCCTTGTGGTGCCCTGAACAACACCACGTGATTAACTTCATTGGGAAAAGAGCATAATTTCACCCTCCAGACACGCAACATCACCCTTGTGTTGCCCTGAACAACACCACGTGATTAATTTCATTGAGAAAAGAGCATAATATCACCCTTCAGACACGCAACATCACCCTTGTGGTGCCCTGAACAACACCACGTGATTAACTTCATTGGGAAAAGAGCATAATATCACCCTCCAGACCCGCAACATCACCCTTGTGTTGCCCTGAATAACAACACGTGATTAACTTCATTGGGAAAAGAGCATAATTTCACCCTCCAGACACACAACATCACCCCTGTGTTGCCCTGAACAACACCACGTGATTAACTTCATTGGGAAAAGAGCATAATTTCGCCCTCCAGACACGCAACATCACCCTTGTGGTGCCCTGAACAACACCACGTGATTAACTTCATTGAGAAAAGAGCATAATATCACCCTCCAGACACGCAACATCACCCTTGTGGTGCCCTGAACAACACCACGTGATTAACTTCATTGAGAAAAGAGCATAATATCACCCTTCAGACACGCAACATCACCCTTGTGGTGCCCTGAACAACACCACGTGATTAACTTCATTGGGAAAAGAGCATAATATCACCCTCCAGACCCGCTACATCACCCTTGTGGTGCCCTGAACAACACCACCGTCATTGAGGAAAGAGCATAATATCACCCTCCAGACACGCAACATCACCCTTGTGGTGCCCTGAACAACACCACGTGATTAACTTCATTGGGAAAAGAGCATAATATCACCCTCCAGACCCGCAACATCACCCTTGTGGTGCCCTGAACAACACCACGTGATTAACTTCATTGAGAAAAGATCATAATATCACCCTCCAGACCCGCAACATCACCCTTGTGGTGCCCTGATCAACACCACGTGATTAACTTCATTGAGAAAAAAGCATAATATCACCCTCCAGACACGCAACATCACCCTTGTGGTGCCCTGAACAACACCACGTGATCAACTTCATTGGGAAAAGAGCATAATATCACCCTCCAGACACGCAACATCACCCTTGTGGTGCCCTGAACAACACCACGTGATTAACTTCATTGGGAAAAGAGCATAATATCACCCTCCAGACACGCAACATCACCCTTGTGGTGCCCTGAACAACACCACGTGATTAACTTCATTGAGAAAAGAGCATAATATCACCCTTCAGACCCTCAACATCACCCTTGTGTTGCCCTGAACAACACCACGTGATTAACTTCATTGGGAAAAGAGCATAATATCACCCTCCAGACCCGCAACATCACCCTTGTGGTGCCCTGAACAACACCACGTGATTAACTTCATTGAGAAAAGAGCATAATATCACCCTCCAGACCCGCAACATCACCCTTGTGGTGCCCTGAACAACACCACGTGATTAACTTCATTGAGAAAAGAGCATAATATCACCCTTCAGACCCGCAACATCACCCTTGTGGTTCCCTGAACAACACCACGTGATTAACTTCATTGAGAAAAGAGCATAATATCACCCTCCTGACCCGCAACATCACCCTTGTTTTGCCCTGAACAACACCACGTGATTACCGTCATTGAGAAAAGAGCATAATATCACCCTCCAGACACGCAACATCACCCTTGTGGTGCCCTGAACAACACCACGTGATTAACTTCATTGGGAAAAGAGCATAATATCAACCTCCAGACACGCAACATCACCCTTGTGGTGCCCTGAACAACACCACGTGATTAACTTCATTAGGAAAAGAGCATAATTTCACCCTCCAGACCCGCAACATCACCCTTGTGTTACCCTGAACAACACCACGTGATTAACTTCATTGGGAAAAGAGCATAATATCACCCTCCAGACACGCAACATCACCCTTGTGTTGCCCTGAACAACACCACGTGATTACCGTCATTGAGAAAAGAGCATAATATCACCCTCCAGACACGCAACATCACCCTTGTGGTGCCCTGAACAACACCACGTGATTAACTTCATTGGGAAAAGAGCATAATATCACCCTCCAGACACGCAACATCACCCTTGTGTTGCCCTGAACAACACCACGTGATTAACTTCATTGAGGAAAGAGCATAATATCACCCTCCAGACACGCAACATCACCCTTGTGGTGCCCTGAACAACACCACGTGATTAACTTCATTGGGAGAAGAGCATAATATCACCCTCCAGACCCGCAACATCACCCTTGTGGTGCCCTGAACAACACCACGTGATTAACTTCATTGGGAAAAGAGCATAATTTCACCCTCCAGACACGCAACATCACCCTTGTGTTGCCCTGAACAACACCACGTGATTAACTTCATTGAGAAAAGAGCATAATATCACCCTTCAGACACGCAACATCACCCTTGTGGTGCCCTGAACAACACCACGTGATTAACTTCATTGGGAAAAGAGCATAATATCACCCTCCAGACCCGCAACATCACCCTTGTGTTGCCCTGAACAACACCACGTGAACAACTTCATTGGGAAAAGAGCATAATTCCACCCTCCAGACACGCAACATCACCCTTGTGGTGCCCTGAACAACACCACGTGATTAACTTCATTGGGAAAAGAGCATAATATCACCCTCCAGACACGCAACATCACCCTTGTGGTGCCCTGAACAACACCACGTGATTAACTTCATTGAGAAAAGAGCATAATATCACCCTTCAGAAACGCAACATCACCCTTGTGGTGCCCTGAACAACACCACGTGATTAACTTCATTGGGAAAAGAGCATAATATCACCCTTCAGACACGCAACATCACCCTCGTGGTGCCCTGAACAACACCACGTGATTAACTTCATTGAGAAAAGAGCATAATATCACCCTTCAGACACGCAACATCACCCTTGTGGTACCCTGAACAACACCACGTGATTAACTTCATTGAGAAAAGAGCATAATATCACCCTCCAGACCCGCAACATCACCCTTGTGGTGCCCTGAACAACACCACGTGATTACCTTCATTGAGAAAAAAGCATAATATCACCCTCCAGACACGCAACATCACCCTTGTGGTGCCCTGAACAACACCACGTGATTAACTTCATTGGGAAAAGAGCATAATATCACCCTCCAGACACGCAACATCACCCTTGTGGTGCCCTGAACAACACCACGTGATTAACTTCATTGGGAAAAGAGCATAATATCACCCTCCAGACCCGCAACATCACCCTTGTGGTGCCCTGAACAACACCACGTGATTAACTTCATTGAGAAAAGAGCATAATATCACCCTCCAGACCCGCAACATCACCCTTGTGGTTCCCTGAACAACACCACGTGATTAACTTCATTGAGAAAAGAGCATAATATCACCCTCCAGACCCGCTACATCACCCTTGTGGTGCCCTGAACAACACCACGTGATTACCGTCATTGAGGAAAGAGCATAATATCACCCTCCAGACACGCAACATCACCCTTGTGGTGCCCTGAACAACACCACGTGATTAACTTCATTGGGAAAAGAGCATAATATCACCCTCCAGACCCGCAACATCACCCTTGTGGTGCCCTGAACAACACCACGTGATTACCTTCATTGAGAAAAGAGCATAATATCACCCTCCAGACCCGCAACATCACCCTTGTGGTGCCCTGAACAACACCACGTGATTAACTTCATTGAGAAAAAAGCATAATATCACCCTCCAGACACGCAACATCACCCTTGTGGTGCCCTGAACAACACCACGTGATTAACTTCATTGGGAAAAGAGCATAATATCACCCTCCAGACACGCAACATCACCCTTGTGGTGCCCTGAACAACACCACGTGATTAACTTCATTGGGAAAAGAGCATAATATCACCCTCCAGACCCGCAACATCACCCTTGTGGTGCCCTGAACAACACCACGTGATTAACTTCATTGAGAAAAGAGCATAATATCACCCTCCAGACCCGCAACATCACCCTTGTGGTTCCCTGAACAACACCACGTGATTAACTTCATTGAGAAAAGAGCATAATATCACCCTCCTGACCCGCAACATCACCCTTGTGTTGCCCTGAACAACACCACGTGATTACCGTCATTGAGAAAAGAGCATAATATCACCCTCCAGACACGCAACATCACCCTTGTGGTGCCCTGAACAACACCACGTGATTAACTTCATTGGGAAAAGAGCATAATATCAACCTCCAGACACGCAACATCACCCTTGTGGTGCCCTGAACAACACCACGTGATTAACTTCATTAGGAAAAGAGCATAATTTCACCCTCCAGACACGCAACATCACCCTTGTGTTGCCCTGAACAACACCACGTGATTAACTTCATTGGGAAAAGAGCATAATATCACCCTCCAGACACGCAACATCACCCTTGTGTTGCCCTGAACAACACCACGTGATTACCGTCATTGAGAAAAGAGCATAATATCACCCTCCAGACACGCAACATCACCCTTGTGGTGCCCTGAACAACACCACGTGATTAACTTCATTGGGAAAAGAGCATAATATCACCCTCCAGACACGCAACATCACCCTTGTGTTGCCCTGAACAACACCACGTGATTAACTTCATTGAGAAAAGAGCATAATATCACCCTCCAGACACGCAACATCACCCTTGTGGTGCCCTGAACAACACCACGTGATTAACTTCATTGGGAAAAGAGCATAATTTCACCCTCCAGACCCGCAACATCACCCTTGTGGTGCCCTGAACAACACCACGTGATTAACTTCATTGGGAAAAGAGCATAATATCACCCTCCAGACCCGCGACATCACCCTTGTGTTGCCCTGAACAACACCACGTGATTAACTTCATTGAGAAAAGAGCATAATATCACCCTCCAGACACGCAGCATCACCCTTGTGTTGCCCTGAACAACACCACGTGATTAACTTCATTGAGAAAAGAGCATAATATCACCCTCCAGACCCGCGACATCACCCTTGTGTTGCCCTGAACAACACCACGTGATTACCGTCATTGAGAAAAGAGCATAATATCACCCTCCAGACCCGCGACATCACCCTTGTGTTGCCCTGAACAACACCACGTGATTAACTCCATTGAGAAAAGAGCATAATATCACCCTCCAGACCCGCGACATCACCCTTGTGTTGCCCTGAACAACACCACGTGATTACCGTCATTGAGAAAAGAGCATAATATCACTCTCCAGACACGCAACATCACCCTTGTGGTGCCCTGAACAACACCACGTGATTAACTTCATTGAGAAAAGAGCATAATATCACCCTCCAGACCCGCAACATCACCCTTGTGGTGCCCTGAACAACACCACGTGATTAACTTCATTGGGAAAAGAGCATAATATCACCCTACAGACACGCAACATCACCCTTGTGTTGCCCTGAACAACACCACGTGATTAACTTCATTTGGAAAAGAGCATAATATCACCCTCCAGACACGCAACATCACCCTTGTGTTGCCCTGAACAACACCACGTGATTACCGTCATTGAGAAAAGAGCATAATATCACCCTCCAGACACGCAACATCACCCTTGTGGTGCCCTGAACAACACCACGTGATTACCGTCATTGAGAAAAGAGCATAATATCACCCTCCAGACACGCAACATCACCCTTGTGTTGCCCTGAACAACACCACGTGATTAACTTCATTGGGAAAAGAGCTTAATATCACCCTCCAGACACGCAACATCACCCTTGTGGTGCCCTGAACAACACCACGTGATTACCGTCATTGGGAAAAGAGCATAATATCACCCTCCAGACACGCAACATCACCCTTGTGTTGCCCTGAACAACACCACGTGATTACCGTCATTGAGAAAAGAGCACAATATAACCCTACAGACACGCAACATCACCCTTGTGGTGCCCTGAACAACACCACGTGATTACTGTCATTGAGAAAAGAGCATAATATCACCCTCCAGACACGCAACATCACCCTTGTGGTGCCCTCAACAACACCACGTGATTACCGTCATTGAGAAAAGAGCATAATATCACCCTCCAGACACGCAACATCACCCTTGTGGTGCCCTGAACAACACCACGTGATCAACTTCATCGAGAAAAGAGCATAATATCACCCTCCAGACACGCATCATCACCCTTGTGGTGCCCTGAACAACACCACGTGATTACCGTCATTGAGAAAAGAACATAATATCACCCTCCAGACACGCAACATCACCCTTGTGTTGCCCTGAACAACACCACGTGATTACCGTCATTGAGAAAAGAGCATAATATCACCCTCCAGACACGCAACATCACCCTTGTGGTGCCCTGAACAACACCACGTGATTACCGTCATTGAGAAAAGAGCATAATATCACCCTTCAGACACGCAACATCACCCTTGTGTTGCCCTGAACAACACCACGTGATTAACTTCATTGAGAAAAGAGCATAATTTCACCCTCCAGACACGCAACATCACCCTTGTGGTGCCCTGAACAACACCACGTGATTAACTTCATTGAGGAAAGAGCATAATATCACCCTCCAGACCCGCAACATCACCCTTGTGGTGCCCTAAACAACACCACGTGATTACCGTCATTGAGAAAAGAGCATAATATCACCCTCCAGACACGCAACATCACCCTTGTGGTGCCCTCAACAACACCACGTGATTACCGTCATTGAGAAAAGAGCATAATATCACCCTCCAGACACGCAACATCACCCTTGTGGTGCCCTGAACAACACCACGTGATTACCGTCATTGAGAAAAGAGCATAATATCACCCTCCAGACACGCAACATCACCCTTGTGGTGCCCTCAACAACACCACGTGATTACCGTCATTGAGAAAAGAGCATAATATCACCCTCCAGACACGCAACATCACCCTTGTGGTGCCCTGAACAAGACCAAGTGATTAACTTCATCGAGAAAAGAGCATAATATCACCCTCCAGACACGCAACATCACCCTTGTGGTGCCCTGAACAACACCACGTGATTACCGTCATTGAGAAAAGAGCATAATATCACCCTCCAGACACGCAACATCACCCTTGTGTTGCCCTGAACAAGACCACGTGATTACCGTCATTGAGAAAAGAGCATAATGTCACCCTCCAGACACGCAACATCACCCTTGTGGTGCCCTGAACAACACCACGTGATTACCGTCATTGAGGAAAGAGCATAATATCACCCTCCAGACCCGCAACATCACCCTTGTGTTGCCCTGAACAACACCACGTGATTAACTTCATTGAGAAAAGAGCATAATATCACCCTTCAGACCCGCAACATCACCCTTGTGGTGCCCTGAACAACACCAAGTGATTGACTTCATTGGGAAAAGAGCATAATATCACCCTCCAGACACGCAACATCACCCTTGTGGTGCCCTGAACAACACCAAGTGATTACCGTCATTGAGAAAAGAGCATAATATCACCCTCCAGACACGCTACATCACCCTTGTGGTGCCCTGAACAACACCACGTTATTAACTTCATTGGGAAAAGAGCATAATATCACCCTCCAGACACGCAACATCACCCTTGTGTTGCCCTGAACAATACCACGTGATTAACTTCATTGGGAAAAGAGCATAATATCACCCTCCAGACCCGCAACATCACCCTTGTGGTGCCCTGAACAACACCACGTGATTAACTTCATTGAGAAAAGAGCATATCATCACCCTCCAGACACGCAACATCACCCTTGTGGTGCCCTCAACAACACCACGTGATTACCGTCATTGAGAAAAGAGCATAATATCACCCTCCAGACACGCAACATCACCCTTGTGGTGCCCTGAACAACAACACGTGATTAACTTCATCGAGAAAAGAGCATAATATCACCCTCAAGACACGCAACATCACCCTTGTGGTACCCTGAACAACACCACGTGATTACCGTCATTGAGAAAAGAGCATAATATCACCCTCCAGACACGCAACATCACCCTTGTGTTGCCCTGAACAACACCACGTGATTACCGTCATTGAGAAAAGGGCATAATTTCACCCTCCAGACACGCAACATCACCCTTGTGGTGCCCTGAACAACACCACGTGATTACCGTCATTGAGGAAAGAGCATAATATCACCCTCCAGACCCGCAACATCACCCTTGTGTTGCCCTGAACAACACCACGTGATTAACTTCATTGAGAAAAGAGCATAATATCACCCTTCAGACCCGCAACATCACCCTTGTGGTGCCCTGAACAACACCACGTGATTAACTTCATTGGGAAAAGAGCATAATATCACCCTCCAGACACGCAACATCACCCTTGTGTTGCCCTGAACAACACCACGTGATTAACTTCATTGGGAAAAGAGCATAATATCACCCTCCAGACCCGCAACATCACCCTTGTGGTGCCCTGAACAACACCACGTGATTAACTTCATTGGGAAAAGAGCATAATTTCACCCTCCAGACCCGCAACATCACCCTTGTGGTGCCCTGAACAACACCACGTGATTAACTTCATTGGGAAAACAGCATAATATCACCCTCAAGACCCGCAACATCACCCTTGTGGTGCCCTGAACAACACCACGTGATTAACTTCATTGGGAAAAGAGCATAATATCACCCTCTAGACACGCAACATCAACCTTGTGGTGCCCTGAACAACACCACGTGATTAACTTTATTGGGAAAAGAGCATAATATCACCCTCCGGACCCGCAACATCACCCTTGTGGTGCCCTGAACAACACCACGTGATTAACTTCATTGAGAAAAGAGCATAATATCACCCTCCAGACACTCAACATCACCATTGTGGTGCCCTGAACAACACCACGTGATTAACTTCATTGAGAAAAGAGCATAATATCACCCTCCAGACACGCAACATCACCCTTGTGGTGTCCTGAACAACACCACGTGATTACCGTCATTGAGAAAAGAGCATAATTTCACCCTCCAGACACGCAACATCACCCTTGTGGTGCCCTGAACAACACCACGTGATTAACTTCATTGGGAAAAGAGCATAATATCACCCTCCAGACACGCAACATCACCCTTGTGGTGCCCTGAACAACACCACGTGATTAACTTCATTGGGAAAAGAGCATAATATCACCCTTCAGACACGCAACATCACCATTGTGGTGCCCTGAACAACACCACGTGATTAACCTCATTGAGAAAAGAGCATAATATCACCCTTCAGACACGCAACATCACCATTGTGGTGCCCTGAACAACACCACGTGATTAACTTCATTGGGAAAAGAGCATAATTTCACCCTTCAGACACGCAACATCACCCTTGTGGTGCCATGAACAACACCACGTGATTAACTTCATTGGGAAAAGAGCATAATATCACCCTCCAGACACGCAACATCACCCTTGTGGTGCCCTGAACAACACCACGTGATTAACTTCATTGAGAAAAGAGCATAATATCACCCTCCAGACACGCAACATCACCATTGTGGTGCCCTGAACAACACCACGTGATTAACTTCATTGGGAAAAGAGCATAATATCACCCTCCAGACAAGCAACATCACCCTTGTGGTGCCCTGAACAACACCACGTGATTAACTTCATTGGGAAAAGAGCATAATATCACCCTTCGAACACGCAACATCACCCTTGTGTTGCCCTGAACAACACCACGTGATTACCGTCATTGAGAAAAGAGCATAATATCACCCTCCAGACACGCAACATCACCCTTGTGGTGCCCTGAACAACACCACGTGATTAACTTCATTGGGAAAAGAGCATAATATCACCCTCCAGACCCGCAACATCACCCTTGTGGTGCCCTGAACAACACCACGTGATTACCGTCATTGAGAAAAGAGCATAATATCACCCTCCAGACCCGCAACATCACCCTTGTGGTGCCCTGAACAACACCACGTGATTAACTTCATTGGGAAAAGAGCATAATATCACCCTCCAGACACGCAACATCACCCTTGTGGTGCCCTGAACAACACCACGTGATCACCCTCATTGAGAAAAGAGCATAATATCACCCTTCAGACCCTCAACATCACCCTTGTGTTGCCCTGAACAACACCACGTGAATAACTTCATTGAGGAAAGAGCAAAATATCACCCTCCAGACACGCAACATCACCCTTGTGGTGCCCTGAACAACACCACGTGATCACCGTCATTGAGAAAAGAGCATAATATCACCCTTCAGACCCCCAACATCACCCTTGTGTTGCCCTGAACAACACCACGTGATTAACTTCATTGAGAAAAGAGCATAATATCACCCTTCAGATCCTCAACATCACCCTTGTGTTGCCCTGAACAACACCACGTGATTAACTTCATTGAGGAAAGAGCAAAATATCACCCTCCAGACACGCAACATCACCCTTGTGGTGCCCTGAACAACACCACGTGATCACCGTCATTGAGAAAAGAGCATAATATCACCCTTCAGACCCTCAACATCACCCTTGTGTTGCCCTGAACAACACCACGTGATTAACTTCATTGAGAAAAGAGCATAATATCACCCTCCAGACCCGCAACATCACCCTTGTGGTGCCCTGAACAACACCACGTGATTACCGTCATTGAGAAAAGAGCATAATATCACCCTCCAGACACGCAACATCACCCTTGTGGTGCCCTGAACAACACCACGTGATTAACTTCATTGAGGAAAGAGCAAAATATCACCCTCCAGACACGCAACATCACCCTTGTGGTGCCCTGAACAACACCACGTGATCACCCTCATTGAGAAAAGAGCATAATATCACCCTCCAGACACGCAACATCACCCTTGTGGTGCCCTGAACAACACCACGTGATTAACTTCATTGGGAAAAGAGCATAATATCACCCTTCAGACACGCAACATCACCCTTGTGTTGCCCTGAACAACACCACGTGATTACCGTCATTGAGAAAAGAGCATAATATCACCCTCCAGACACGCAACATCACCCTTGTGGTGCCCTGAACAACACCACGTGATTAACTTCATTGGGAAAAGAGCATAATATCACCCTCCAGACCCGCAACATCACCCTTGTGGTGCCCTGAACAACACCACGTGATTACCGTCATTGAGAAAAGAGCATAATATCACCCTCCAGACCCGCAACATCACCCTTGTGGTGCCCTGAACAACACCACGTGATTAACTTCATTGGGAAAAGAGCATAATATCACCCTCCAGACACGCAACATCACCCTTGTGGTGCCCTGAACAACACCACGTGATCACCCTCATTGAGAAAAGAGCATAATATCACCCTTCAGACCCTCAACATCACCCTTGTGTTGCCCTGAACAACACCACGTGATTAACTTCATTGGGAAAAGAGCATAATATCACCCTCCAGACCCGCAACATCACCCTTGTGTTGCCCTGAACAACACCACGTGATTAACTTCATTGGGAAAAGAGCATAATCTCACCCTCCAGACACGCAACATCACCCTTGTGGTGCCCTGAACAACACCACGTGATTAACTCCATTGGGAAAAGAGCATAATATCACCCTTCAGACCCTCAACATCACCCTTGTGTTGCCCTGAACAACACCACGTGATTAACTTCATTGGGAAAAGAGCATAATATCACCCTCCAGACCTGCAACATCACCCTTGTGGTGCCCTGAACAACACCACGTGATTAACTTCATTGGGAAAAGAGCATAATATCACCCTCCAGACACGCAACATCACCCTTGTGGTGCCCTGAACAACACCACGTGATCACCCTCATTGAGTAAAGAGCATAATATCACCCTTCAGACCCTCAACATCACCCTTGTGTTGCCCTGAACAACACCACGTGATTAACTTCATTGGGAAAAGAGCATAATATCACCCTCCAGACCCGCAACATCACCCTTGTGTTGCCCTGAACAACACCACGTGATTAACTTCATTGAGGAAAGAGCAAAATATCACCCTCCAGACACGCAACATCACCCTTGTGGTGCCCTGAACAACACCACGTGATTAACTTCATTGAGAAAAGAGCATAATATCACCCTCCAGACCCGCAACATCACCCTTGTGGTGCCCTGAACAACACCACGTGATTAACTTCATTGAGAAAAGAGCATAATATCACCCTCCAGACACACAACATCACCCTTGTGTTGCCCTGAACAACACCACGTGATTAACTTCATTGAGGAAAGAGCATAATATCACCCTCCAGACCCGCAACATCACCCTTGTGGTGCCCTGAACAACACCACGTGATTAACTTCATTGAGAAAAGAGCATAATTTCACCCTCCAGACACGCAACATCACCCTTGTGGTGCCCTAAACAACACGTGATTAACTTCATTGGGAAAAGAGCATAATATCACCCTCCAGATCCTCAACATCACCCTTGTGGTGCCCTGAACAACACCACGTGATCAACTTCATTGGGAAAAGAGCATAATATCACCCTCCAGATCCTCAACATCACCCTTGTGGTGCCCTGAACAACACCACGTGATTAACTTCATTGGGAAAAGAGCATAATTTCACCCTCCAGACACGCAACATCACCCTTGTGGTGCCCTGAACAACACCACGTGATTAACTTCATTGGGAAAAGAGCATAATATCACCCTCCAGACACGCAACATCACCCTTGTGGTGTCCTGAACAACACCACGTGATTAACTTCATTGAGAAAAGAGCATAATATCACCCTTCAGACCCGCAACATCACCCCTGTGGTGCCCTGAACAACACCACGTGATTAACTTCATTGGGAAAAGAGCATAATATCACCCTCCAGACCCGCAACATCACCCTTGTGGTGCCCTGAACAACACCACGTGATTATCGTCTTTGAGAAAAGAGCATAATATCACCCTCCAGACCCGCAACATCACCCTTGTGGTGCTCTGAACAACACCACGTGATCAACTTCATTGGGAAAAAAGCCTAATATCACCCTCCAGATCCTCAACATCACCCTTGTGGTGCCCTGAACAACACCACGTGATTAACTTTATTGGGAAAAGAGCATAATATCACCCTTCAGACACGCAACATCACCCTTGTGGTGCCCTGAACAACACCACGTGATCAACTTCATTGGGAAAAGAGCATAATATCACCCTCCAGACACGCAACATCACCCTTTTGTTGCCCTGAACAACACCACGTGATTAACTTCATTGAGAAAAGAGCATAATTTCACCCTTCAGACACGCAACATCACCCTTGTGGTGCCCTGAACAACACCACGTGATCTACTTCATTGGGAAAAGAGCATAATATCACCCTCCAGACACGCAACATCACCCTTGTGGTGCCCTCAACAACACCACGTGATTACCGTCATTGAGAAAAGAGCATAATATCACCCTCCAGACACGCAACATCACCCTTGTGGTGCCCTGAACAACACCACGTGATTACCGTCATTGAGAAAAGAGCATAATATCACCCTCCAGACACGCAACATCACCCTTGTGGTGCCCTCAACAACACCACGTGATTACCGTCATTGAGAAAAGAGCATAATATCACCCTCCAGACACGCAACATCACCCTTGTGGTGCCCTGAACAAGACCACGTGATTAACTTCATCGAGAAAAGAGCATAATATCACCCTCCAGACACGCAACATCACCCTTGTGGTGCCCTGAACAACACCACGTGATTACCGTCATTGAGAAAAGAGCATAATATCACCCTCCAGACACGCAACATCACCCTTGTGTTGCCCTGAACAAGACCACGTGATTACCGTCATTGAGAAAAGAGCATAATGTCACCCTCCAGACACGCAACATCACCCTTGTGGTGCCCTGAACAACACCACGTGATTACCGTCATTGAGGAAAGAGCATAATATCACCCTCCAGACCCGCAACATCACCCTTGTGTTGCCCTGAACAACACCACGTGATTAACTTCATTGAGAAAAGAGCATAATATCACCCTTCAGACCCGCAACATCACCCTTGTGGTGCCCTGAACAACACCACGTGATTGACTTCATTGGGAAAAGAGCATAATATCACCCTCCAGACACGCAACATCACCCTTGTGGTGCCCTGAACAACACCAAGTGATTACCGTCATTGAGAAAAGAGCATAATATCACCCTCCAGACACGCTACATCACCCTTGTGGTGCCCTGAACAACACCACGTTATTAACTTCATTGGGAAAAGAGCATAATATCACCCTCCAGACACGCAACATCACCCTTGTGTTGCCCTGAACAACACCACGTGATTAACTTCATTGGGAAAAGAGCATAATATCACCCTCCAGACCCGCAACATCACCCTTGTGGTGCCCTGAACAACACCACGTGATTAACTTCATTGAGAAAAGAGCATATCATCACCCTCCAGACACGCAACATCACCCTTGTGGTGCCCTCAACAACACCACGTGATTACCGTCATTGAGAAAAGAGCATAATATCACCCTCCAGACACGCAACATCACCCTTGTGGTGCCCTGAACAACAACACGTGATTAACTTCATCGAGAAAAGAGCATAATATCACCCTCAAGACACGCAACATCACCCTTGTGGTGCCCTGAACAACACCACGTGATTACCGTCATTGAGAAAAG
This sequence comes from Brachyptera risi, assembly GCA_964007535.1. NCBI lineage: Eukaryota > Metazoa > Arthropoda > Insecta > Plecoptera > Taeniopterygidae > Brachyptera > Brachyptera risi. Next base: position 7,840,300 of record OZ023326.1, read on the forward strand.
AGCATAATATCACCCTCCAGACACGCAACATCACCCTTGTGTTGCCCTGAACAACACCACGTGATTACCGTCATTGAGAAAAGGGCATAATTTCACCCTCCAGACACGCAACATCACCCTTGTGGTGCCCTGAACAACACCACGTGATTACCGTCATTGAGGAAAGAGCATAATATCACCCTCCAGACCCGCAACATCACCCTTGTGTTGCCCTGAACAACACCACGTGATTAACTTCATTGAGAAAAGAGCATAATATCACCCTTCAGACCCGCAACATCACCCTTGTGGTGCCCTGAACAACACCACGTGATTAACTTCATTGGGAAAAGAGCATAATATCACCCTCCAGACACGCAACATCACCCTTGTGGTGCCCTGAACAACACCACGTGATTACCGTCATTGAGAAAAGTTCATAATATCACCCTCCAGACACGCTACATCACCCTTGTGGTGCCCTGAACAACACCACGTTATTAACTTCATTGGGAAAAGAGCATAATATCACCCTCCAGACACGCAACATCACCCTTGTGTTGCCCTGAACAACACCACGTGATTAACTTCATTGGGAAAAGAGCATAATATCACCCTCCAGACCCGCAACATCACCCTTGTGGTGCCCTGAACAACACCACGTGATTAACTTCATTGGGAAAAGAGCATAATTTCACCCTCCAGACCCGCAACATCACCCTTGTGGTGCCCTGAACAACACCACGTGATTAACTTCGTTGGGAAAACAGCATAATATCACCCTCAAGACCCGCAACATCACCCTTGTGGTGCCCTGAACAACACCACGTGATTAACTTCATTGGGAAAAGAGCATAATATCACCCTCTAGACACGCAACATCAACCTTGTGGTGCCCTGAACAACACCACGTGATTAACTTTATTGGGAAAAGAGCATAATATCACCCTCCGGACCCGCAACATCACCCTTGTGGTGCCCTGAACAACACCACGTGATTAACTTCATTGAGAAAAGAGCATAATATCACCCTCCAGACACTCAACATCACCATTGTGGTGCCCTGAACAACACCACGTGATTAACTTCATTGAGAAAAGAGCATAATATCACCCTCCAGACACGCAACATCACCCTTGTGGTGTCCTGAACAACACCACGTGATTACCGTCATTGAGAAAAGAGCATAATTTCACCCTCCAGACACGCAACATCACCCTTGTGGTGCCCTGAACAACACCACGTGATTAACTTCATTGGGAAAAGAGCATAATATCACCCTCCAGACACGCAACATCACCCCTGTGGTGCCCTGAACAACACCACGTGATTACCGTCATTGGGAAAAGAGCATAATATCACCCTTCAGACACGCAACATCACCATTGTGGTGCCCTGAACAACACCACGTGATTAACCTCATTGAGAAAAGAGCATAATATCACCCTTCAGACACGCAACATCACCATTGTGGTGCCCTGAACAACACCACGTGATTAACTTCATTGGGAAAAGAGCATAATTTCACCCTTCAGACACGCAACATCACCCTTGTGGTGCCATGAACAACACCACGTGATTAACTTCATTGGGAAAAGAGCATAATATCACCCTCCAGACACGCAACATCACCCTTGTGGTGCCCTGAACAACACCACGTGATTAACTTCATTGAGAAAAGAGCATAATATCACCCTCCAGACACGCAACATCACCATTGTGGTGCCCTGAACAACACCACGTGATTAACTTCATTGGGAAAAGAGCATAATATCACCCTCCAGACAAGCAACATCACCCTTGTGGTGCCCTGAACAACACCACGTGATTAACTTCATTGGGAAAAGAGCATAATATCACCCTTCGAACACGCAACATCACCCTTGTGTTGCCCTGAACAACACCACGTGATTACCGTCATTGAGAAAAGAGCATAATATCACCCTCCAGACACGCAACATCACCCTTGTGGTGCCCTGAACAACACCACGTGATTAACTTCATTGGGAAAAGAGCATAATATCACCCTCCAGACCCGCAACATCACCCTTGTGGTGCCCTGAACAACACCACGTGATTACCGTCATTGAGAAAAGAGCATAATATCACCCTCCAGACCCGCAACATCACCCTTGTGGTGCCCTGAACAACACCACGTGATTAACTTCATTGGGAAAAGAGCATAATATCACCCTCCAGACACGCAACATCACCCTTGTGGTGCCCTGAACAACACCACGTGATCACCCTCATTGAGAAAAGAGCATAATATCACCCTTCAGAACCTCAACATCACCCTTGTGTTGCCCTGAACAACACCACGTGAATAACTTCATTGAGGAAAGAGCAAAATATCACCCTCCAGACACGCAACATCACCCTTGTGGTGCCCTGAACAACACCACGTGATCACCGTCATTGAGAAAAGAGCATAATATCACCCTTCAGACCCCCAACATCACCCTTGTGTTGCCCTGAACAACACCACGTGATTAACTTCATTGAGAAAAGAGCATAATATCACCCTTCAGATCATCAACATCACCCTTGTGTTGCCCTGAACAACACCACTTGATTAACTTCATTGAGGAAAGAGCAAAATATCACCCTCCAGACACGCAACATCACCCTTGTGGTGCCCTGAACAACACCACGTGATCACCGTCATTGAGAAAAGAGCATAATATCACCCTTCAGACCCTCAACATCACCCTTGTGTTGCCCTGAACAACACCACGTGATTAACTTCATTGAGAAAAGAGCATAATATCACCCTCCAGACCCGCAACATCACCCTTGTGGTGCCCTGAACAACACCACGTGATTACCGTCATTGAGAAAAGAGCATAATATCACCCTCCAGACACGCAACATCACCCTTGTGGTGCCCTGAACAACACCACGTGATTAACTTCATTGGGAAAAGAGCATAATATCACCCTCCAGACACGCAACATCACCCTTGTGGTGCCCTGAACAACACCACGTGATCACCCTCATTGAGTAAAGAGCATAATATCACCCTTCAGACCCTCAACATCACCCTTGTGTTGCCCTGAACAACACCACGTGATTAACTTAATTGGGAAAAGAGCATAATATCACCCTCCAGACCCGCAACATCACCCTTGTGTTGCCCTGAACAACACCACGTGATTAACTTCATTGAGGAAAGAGCAAAATATCACCCTCCAGACACGCAACATCACCCTTGTGGTGCCCTGAACAACACCACGTGATTAACTTCATTGAGAAAAGAGCATAATATCACCCTCCAGACCCGCAACATCACCCTTGTGGTGCCCTGAACAACACCACGTGATTAACTTCATTGAGAAAAGAGCATAATATCACCCTCCAGACACACAACATCACCCTTGTGTTGCCCTGAACAACACCACGTGATTAACTTCATTGAGGAAAGAGCATAATATCACCCTCCAGACCCGCAACATCACCCTTGTGGTGCCCTGAACAACACCACGTGATTAACTTCATTGAGAAAAGAGCATAATTTCACCCTCCAGACACGCAACATCACCCTTGTGGTGCCCTAAACAACACGTGATTAACTTCATTGGGAAAAGAGCATAATATCACCCTCCAGATCCTCAACATCACCCTTGTGGTGCCCTGAACAACACCACGTGATCAACTTCATTGGGAAAAGAGCATAATATCACCCTCCAGATCCTCAACATCACCCTTGTGGTGCCCTGAACAACACCACGTGATTACCGTCATTGAGAAAAGAGCATAATTTCACCCTCCAGACACGCAACATCACCCTTGTGGTGCCCTGAACAACAACACGTGATTAACTTCATCGAGAAAAGAGCATAATATCACCCTCAAGACACGCAACATCACCCTTGTGGTGCCCTGAACAACACCACGTGATTACCGTCATTGAGAAAAGAGCATAATATCACCCTCCAGACACGCAACATCACCCTTGTGTTGCCCTGAACAACACCACGTGATTACCGTCATTGAGAAAAGGGCATAATTTCACCCTCCAGACACGCAACATCACCCTTGTGGTGCCCTGAACAACACCACGTGATTACCGTCATTGAGGAAAGAGCATAATATCACCCTCCAGACCCGCAACATCACCCTTGTGTTGCCCTGAACAACACCACGTGATTAACTTCATTGAGAAAAGAGCATAATATCACCCTTCAGACCCGCAACATCACCCTTGTGGTGCCCTGAACAACACCACGTGATTAACTTCATTGGGAAAAGAGCATAATATCACCCTCCAGACACGCAACATCACCCTTGTGGTGCCCTGAACAACACCACGTTATTAACTTCATTGGGAAAAGAGCATAATATCACCCTCCAGACACGCAACATCACCCTTGTGTTGCCCTGAACAACACCACGTGATTAACTTCATTGGGAAAAGAGCATAATATCACCCTCCAGACCCGCAACATCACCCTTGTGGTGCCCTGAACAACACCACGTGATTAACTTCATTGGGAAAAGAGCATAATTTCACCCTCCAGACCCGCAACATCACCCTTGTGGTGCCCTGAACAACACCACGTGATTAACTTCATTGGGAAAACAGCATAATATCACCCTCAAGACCCGCAACATCACCCTTGTGGTGCCCTGAACAACACCACGTGATTAACTTCATTGGGAAAAGAGCATAATATCACCCTCTAGACACGCAACATCAACCTTGTGGTGCCCTGAACAACACCACGTGATTAACTTTATTGGGAAAAGAGCATAATATCACCCTCCGGACCCGCAACATCACCCTTGTGGTGCCCTGAACAACACCACGTGATTAACTTCATTGAGAAAAGAGCATAATATCACCCTCCAGACACTCAACATCACCATTGTGGTGCCCTGAACAACACCACGTGATTAACCTCATTGAGAAAAGAGCATAATATCACCCTTCAGACACGCAACATCACCATTGTGGTGCCCTGAACAACACCACGTGATTAACTTCATTGGGAAAAGAGCATAATTTCACCCTTCAGACACGCAACATCACCCTTGTGGTGCCATGAACAACACCACGTGATTAACTTCATTGGGAAAAGAGCATAATATCACCCTCCAGACACGCAACATCACCCTTGTGGTGCCCTGAACAACACCACGTGATTAACTTCATTGAGAAAAGAGCATAATATCACCCTCCAGACACGCAACATCACCATTGTGGTGCCCTGAACAACACCACGTGATTAACTTCATTGGGAAAAGAGCATAATATCACCCTCCAGACAAGCAACATCACCCTTGTGGTGCCCTGAACAACACCACGTGATTAACTTCATTGGGAAAAGAGCATAATATCACCCTTCGAACACGCAACATCACCCTTGTGTTGCCCTGAACAACACCACGTGATTACAGTCATTGAGAAAAGAGCATAATATCACCCTCCAGACACGCAACATCACCCTTGTGGTGCCCTGAACAACACCACGTGATTAACTTCATTGGGAAAAGAGCATAATATCACCCTCCAGACCCGCAACATCACCCTTGTGGTGCCCTGAACAACACCACGTGATTACCGTCATTGAGAAAAGAGCATAATATCACCCTCCAGACCCGCAACATCACCCTTGTGGTGCCCTGAACAACACCACGTGATTAACTTCATTGGGAAAAGAGCATAATATCACCCTCCAGACACGCAACATCACCCTTGTGGTGCCCTGAACAACACCACGTGATCACCCTCATTGAGAAAAGAGCATAATATCACCCTTCAGACCCTCAACATCACCCTTGTGTTGCCCTGAACAACACCACGTGAATAACTTCATTGAGGAAAGAGCAAAATATCACCCTCCAGACACGCAACATCACCCTTGTGGTGCCCTGAACAACACCACGTGATCACCGTCATTGAGAAAAGAGCATAATATCACCCTTCAGACCCCCAACATCACCCTTGTGTTGCCCTGAACAACACCACGTGATTAACTTCATTGAGAAAAGAGCATAATATCACCCTTCAGATCCTCAACATCACCCTTGTGTTGCCCTGAACAACACCACGTGATTAACTTCATTGAGGAAAGAGCAAAATATCACCCTCCAGACACGCAACATCACCCTTGTGGTGCCCTGAACAACACCACGTGATCACCGTCATTGAGAAAAGAGCATAATATCACCCTTCAGACCCTCAACATCACCCTTGTGTTGCCCTGAACAACACCACGTGATTAACTTCATTGAGAAAAGAGCATAATATCACCCTCCAGACCCGCAACATCACCCTTGTGGTGCCCTGAACAACACCACGTGATTACCGTCATTGAGAAAAGAGCATAATATCACCCTCCAGACACGCAACATCACCCTTGTGGTGCCCTGAACAACACCACGTGATTAACTTCATTGAGGAAAGAGCAAAATATCACCCTCCAGACACGCAACATCACCCTTGTGGTGCCCTGAACAACACCACGTGATTACCGTCATTGAGAAAAGAGCATAATTTCACCCTCCAGACACGCAACATCACCCTTGTGGTGCCCTGAACAACACCACGTGATTAACTTCATTGGGAAAAGAGCATAATATCACCCTCCAGACACGCAACATCACCCCTGTGGTGCCCTGAACAACACCACGTGATTACCGTCATTGGGAAAAGAGCATAATATCACCCTTCAGACACGCAACATCACCATTGTGGTGCCCTGAACAACACCACGTGATTAACCTCATTGAGAAAAGAGCATAATATCACCCTTCAGACACGCAACATCACCATTGTGGTGCCCTGAACAACACCACGTGATTAACTTCATTGGGAAAAGAGCATAATTTCACCCTTCAGACACGCAACATCACCCTTGTGGTGCCATGAACAACACCACGTGATTAACTTCATTGGGAAAAGAGCATAATATCACCCTCCAGACACGCAACATCACCCTTGTGGTGCCCTGAACAACACCACGTGATTAACTTCATTGAGAAAAGAGCATAATATCACCCTCCAGACACGCAACATCACCATTGTGGTGCCCTGAACAACACCACGTGATTAACTTCATTGGGAAAAGAGCATAATATCACCCTCCAGACAAGCAACATCACCCTTGTGGTGCCCTGAACAACACCACGTGATTAACTTCATTGGGAAAAGAGCATAATATCACCCTTCGAACACGCAACATCACCCTTGTGTTGCCCTGAACAACACCACGTGATTACCGTCATTGAGAAAAGAGCATAATATCACCCTCCAGACACGCAACATCACCCTTGTGGTGCCCTGAACAACACCACGTGATTAACTTCATTGGGAAAAGAGCATAATATCACCCTCCAGACCCGCAACATCACCCTTGTGGTGCCCTGAACAACACCACGTGATTACCGTCATTGAGAAAAGAGCATAATATCACCCTCCAGACCCGCAACATCACCCTTGTGGTGCCCTGAACAACACCACGTGATTAACTTCATTGGGAAAAGAGCATAATATCACCCTCCAGACACGCAACATCACCCTTGTGGTGCCCTGAACAACACCACGTGATCACCCTCATTGAGAAAAGAGCATAATATCACCCTTCAGAACCTCAACATCACCCTTGTGTTGCCCTGAACAACACCACGTGAATAACTTCATTGAGGAAAGAGCAAAATATCACCCTCCAGACACGCAACATCACCCTTGTGGTGCCCTGAACAACACCACGTGATCACCGTCATTGAGAAAAGAGCATAATATCACCCTTCAGACCCCCAACATCACCCTTGTGTTGCCCTGAACAACACCACGTGATTAACTTCATTGAGAAAAGAGCATAATATCACCCTTCAGATCATCAACATCACCCTTGTGTTGCCCTGAACAACACCACGTGATTAACTTCATTGAGGAAAGAGCAAAATATCACCCTCCAGACACGCAACATCACCCTTGTGGTGCCCTGAACAACACCACGTGATCACCGTCATTGAGAAAAGAGCATAATATCACCCTTCAGACCCTCAACATCACCCTTGTGTTGCCCTGAACAACACCACGTGATTAACTTCATTGAGAAAAGAGCATAATATCACCCTCCAGACCCGCAACATCACCCTTGTGGTGCCCTGAACAACACCACGTGATTACCGTCATTGAGAAAAGAGCATAATATCACCCTCCAGACACGCAACATCACCCTTGTGGTGCCCTGAACAACACCACGTGATTAACTTCATTGGGAAAAGAGCATAATATCACCCTCCAGACACGCAACATCACCCTTGTGGTGCCCTGAACAACACCACGTGATCACCCTCATTGAGTAAAGAGCATAATATCACCCTTCAGACCCTCAACATCACCCTTGTGTTGCCCTGAACAACACCACGTGATTAACTTCATTGGGAAAAGAGCATAATATCACCCTCCAGACCCGCAACATCACCCTTGTGTTGCCCTGAACAACACCACGTGATTAACTTCATTGAGGAAAGAGCAAAATATCACCCTCCAGACACGCAACATCACCCTTGTGGTGCCCTGAACAACACCACGTGATTAACTTCATTGAGAAAAGAGCATAATATCACCCTCCAGACCCGCAACATCACCCTTGTGGTGCCCTGAACAACACCACGTGATTAACTTCATTGAGAAAAGAGCATAATATCACCCTCCAGACACACAACATCACCCTTGTGTTGCCCTGAACAACACCACGTGATTAACTTCATTGAGGAAAGAGCATAATATCACCCTCCAGACCCGCAACATCACCCTTGTGGTGCCCTGAACAACACCACGTGATTAACTTCATTGAGAAAAGAGCATAATTTCACCCTCCAGACACGCAACATCACCCTTGTGGTGCCCTAAACAACACGTGATTAACTTCATTGGGAAAAGAGCATAATATCACCCTCCAGATCCTCAACATCACCCTTGTGGTGCCCTGAACAACACCACGTGATCAACTTCATTGGGAAAAGAGCATAATATCACCCTCCAGATCCTCAACATCACCCTTGTGGTGCCCTGAACAACACCACGTGATTACCGTCATTGAGAAAAGAGCATAATTTCACCCTCCAGACACGCAACATCACCCTTGTGGTGCCCTGAACAACAACACGTGATTAACTTCATCGAGAAAAGAGCATAATATCACCCTCAAGACACGCAACATCACCCTTGTGGTGCCCTGAACAACACCACGTGATTACCGTCATTGAGAAAAGAGCATAATATCACCCTCCAGACACGCAACATCACCCTTGTGTTGCCCTGAACAACACCACGTGATTACCGTCATTGAGAAAAGGGCATAATTTCACCCTCCAGACACGCAACATCACCCTTGTGGTGCCCTGAACAACACCACGTGATTACCGTCATTGAGGAAAGAGCATAATATCACCCTCCAGACCCGCAACATCACCCTTGTGTTGCCCTGAACAACACCACGTGATTAACTTCATTGAGAAAAGAGCATAATATCACCCTTCAGACCCGCAACATCACCCTTGTGGTGCCCTGAACAACACCACGTGATTAACTTCATTGGGAAAAGAGCATAATATCACCCTCCAGACACGCAACATCACCCTTGTGGTGCCCTGAACAACACCACGTTATTAACTTCATTGGGAAAAGAGCATAATATCACCCTCCAGACACGCAACATCACCCTTGTGTTGCCCTGAACAACACCACGTGATTAACTTCATTGGGAAAAGAGCATAATATCACCCTCCAGACCCGCAACATCACCCTTGTGGTGCCCTGAACAACACCACGTGATTAACTTCATTGGGAAAAGAGCATAATTTCACCCTCCAGACCCGCAACATCACCCTTGTGGTGCCCTGAACAACACCACGTGATTAACTTCATTGGGAAAACAGCATAATATCACCCTCAAGACCCGCAACATCACCCTTGTGGTGCCCTGAACAACACCACGTGATTAACTTCATTGGGAAAAGAGCATAATATCACCCTCTAGACACGCAACATCAACCTTGTGGTGCCCTGAACAACACCACGTGATTAACTTTATTGGGAAAAGAGCATAATATCACCCTCCGGACCCGCAACATCACCCTTGTGGTGCCCTGAACAACACCACGTGATTAACTTCATTGAGAAAAGAGCATAATATCACCCTCCAGACACTCAACATCACCATTGTGGTGCCCTGAACAACACCACGTGATTAACTTCATTGAGAAAAGAGCATAATATCACCCTCCAGACACGCAACATCACCCTTGTGATGTCCTGAACAACACCACGTGATTACCGTCATTGAGAAAAGAGCATAATTTCACCCTCCAGACACGCAACATCACCCTTGTGGTGCCCTGAACAACACCACGTGATTAACTTCATTGGGAAAAGAGCATAATATCACCCTCCAGACACGCAACATCACCCTTGTGGTGCCCTGAACAACACCACGTGATTAACTTCATTGGGAAAAGAGCATAATATCACCCTTCAGACACGCAACATCACCATTGTGGTGCCCTGAACAACACCACGTGATTAACCTCATTGAGAAAAGAGCATAATATCACCCTTCAGACACGCAACATCACCATTGTGGTGCCCTGAACAACACCACGTGATTAACTTCATTGGGAAAAGAGCATAATTTCACCCTTCAGACACGCAACATCACCCTTGTGGTGCCATGAACAACACCACGTGATTAACTTCATTGGGAAAAGAGCATAATATCACCCTCCAGACACGCAACATCACCCTTGTGGTGCCCTGAACAACACCACGTGATTAACTTCATTGAGAAAAGAGCATAATATCACCCTCCAGACACGCAACATCACCATTGTGGTGCCCTGAACAACACCACGTGATTAACTTCATTGGGAAAAGAGCATAATATCACCCTCCAGACAAGCAACATCACCCTTGTGGTGCCCTGAACAACACCACGTGATTAACTTCATTGGGAAAAGAGCATAATATCACCCTTCGAACACGCAACATCACCCTTGTGTTGCCCTGAACAACACCACGTGATTACCGTCATTGAGAAAAGAGCATAATATCACCCTCCAGACACGCAACATCACCCTTGTGGTGCCCTGAACAACACCACGTGATTAACTTCATTGGGAAAAGAGCATAATATCACCCTCCAGACCCGCAACATCACCCTTGTGGTGCCCTGAACAACACCACGTGATTACCGTCATTGAGAAAAGAGCATAATATCACCCTCCAGACCCGCAACATCACCCTTGTGGTGCCCTGAACAACACCACGTGATTAACTTCATTGGGAAAAGAGCATAATATCACCCTCCAGACACGCAACATCACCCTTGTGGTGCCCTGAACAACACCACGTGATCACCCTCATTGAGAAAAGAGCATAATATCACCCTTCAGACCCTCAACATCACCCTTGTGTTGCCCTGAACAACACCACGTGAATAACTTCATTGAGGAAAGAGCAAAATATCACCCTCCAGACACGCAACATCACCCTTGTGGTGCCCTGAACAACACCACGTGATCACCGTCATTGAGAAAAGAGCATAATATCACCCTTCAGACCCCCAACATCACCCTTGTGTTGCCCTGAACAACACCACGTGATTAACTTCATTGAGAAAAGAGCATAATATCACCCTTCAGATCCTCAACATCACCCTTGTGTTGCCCTGAACAACACCACGTGATTAACTTCATTGAGGAAAGAGCAAAATATCACCCTCCAGACACGCAACATCACCCTTGTGGTGCCCTGAACAACACCACGTGATCACCGTCATTGAGAAAAGAGCATAATATCACCCTTCAGACCCTCAACATCACCCTTGTGTTGCCCTGAACAACACCACGTGATTAACTTCATTGAGAAAAGAGCATAATATCACCCTCCAGACCCGCAACATCACCCTTGTGGTGCCCTGAACAACACCACGTGATTACCGTCATTGAGAAAAGAGCATAATATCACCCTCCAGACACGCAACATCACCCTTGTGGTGCCCTGAACAACACCACGTGATTAACTTCATTGAGGAAAGAGCAAAATATCACCCTCCAGACACGCAACATCACCCTTGTGGTGCCCTGAACAACACCACGTGATCACCCTCATTGAGAAAAGAGCATAATATCACCCTCCAGACACGCAACATCACCCTTGTGGTGCCCTGAACAACACCACGTGATTAACTTCATTGGGAAAAGAGCATAATATCACCCTTCAGACACGCAACATCACCCTTGTGTTGCCCTGAACAACACCACGTGATTACCGTCATTGAGAAAAGAGCATAATATCACCCTCCAGACACGCAACATCACCCTTGTGGTGCCCTGAACAACACCACGTGATTAACTTCATTGGGAAAAGAGCATAATATCACCCTCCAGACCCGCAACATCACCCTTGTGGTGCCCTGAACAACACCACGTGATTACCGTCATTGAGAAAAGAGCATAATATCACCCTCCAGACCCGCAACATCACCCTTGTGGTGCCCTGAACAACACCACGTGATTAACTTCATTGGGAAAAGAGCATAATATCACCCTCCAGACACGCAACATCACCCTTGTGGTGCCCTGAACAACACCACGTGATCACCCTCATTGAGAAAAGAGCATAATATCACCCTTCAGACCCTCAACATCACCCTTGTGTTGCCCTGAACAACACCACGTGATTAACTTCATTGGGAAAAGAGCATAATATCACCCTCCAGACCCGCAACATCACCCTTGTGTTGCCCTGAACAACACCACGTGATTAACTTCATTGGGAAAAGAGCATAATCTCACCCTCCAGACACGCAACATCACCCTTGTGGTGCCCTGAACAACACCACGTGATTAACTCCATTGGGAAAAGAGCATAATATCACCCTTCAGACCCTCAACATCACCCTTGTGTTGCCCTGAACAACACCACGTGATTAACTTCATTGGGAAAAGAGCATAATATCACCCTCCAGACCTGCAACATCACCCTTGTGGTGCCCTGAACAACACCACGTGATTAACTTCATTGGGAAAAGAGCATAATATCACCCTCCAGACACGCAACATCACCCTTGTGGTGCCCTGAACAACACCACGTGATCACCCTCATTGAGTAAAGAGCATAATATCACCCTTCAGACCCTCAACATCACCCTTGTGTTGCCCTGAACAACACCACGTGATTAACTTCATTGGGAAAAGAGCATAATATCACCCTCCAGACCCGCAACATCACCCTTGTGTTGCCCTGAACAACACCACGTGATTAACTTCATTGAGGAAAGAGCAAAATATCACCCTCCAGACACGCAACATCACCCTTGTGGTGCCCTGAACAACACCACGTGATTAACTTCATTGAGAAAAGAGCATAATATCACCCTCCAGACCCGCAACATCACCCTTGTGGTGCCCTGAACAACACCACGTGATTAACTTCATTGAGAAAAGAGCATAATATCACCCTCCAGACACACAACATCACCCTTGTGTTGCCCTGAACAACACCACGTGATTAACTTCATTGAGGAAAGAGCATAATATCACCCTCCAGACCCGCAACATCCTCCTTGTGGTGCCCTGAACAACACCACGTGATTAACTTCATTGAGAAAAGAGCATAATTTCACCCTCCAGACACGCAACATCACCCTTGTGGTGCCCTAAACAACACGTGATTAACTTCATTGGGAAAAGAGCATAATATCACCCTCCAGATCCTCAACATCACCCTTGTGGTGCCCTGAACAACACCACGTGATCAACTTCATTGGGAAAAGAGCATAATATCACCCTCCAGATCCTCAACATCACCCTTGTGGTGCCCTGAACAACACCACGTGATTAACTTCATTGGGAAAAGAGCATAATTTCACCCTCCAGACACGCAACATCACCCTTGTGGTGCCCTGAACAACACCACGTGATTAACTTCATTGGGAAAAGAGCATAATATCACCCTCCAGACACGCAACATCACCCTTGTGGTGCCCTGAACAACACCACGTGATTAACTTCATTGAGAAAAGAGCATAATATCACCCTTCAGACCCGCAACATCACCCCTGTGGTGCCCTGAACAACACCACGTGATTAACTTCATTGGGAAAAGAGCATAATATCACCCTCCAGACCCGCAACATCACCCTTGTGGTGCCCTGAACAACACCACGTGATTATCGTCTTTGAGAAAAGAGCATAATATCACCCTCCAGACCCGCAACATCACCCTTGTGGTGCTCTGAACAACACCACGTGATCAACTTCATTGGGAAAAAAGCCTAATATCACCCTCCAGATCCTCAACATCACCCTTGTGGTGCCCTGAACAACACCACGTGATTAACTTTATTGGGAAAAGAGCATAATATCACCCTTCAGACACGCAACATCACCCTTGTGGTGCCCTGAACAACACCACGTGATCAACTTCATTGGGAAAAAAGCATAATATCACCCTCCAGACACGCAACATCACCCTTTTGTTGCCCTGAACAACACCACGTGATTAACTTCATTGAGAAAAGAGCATAATTTCACCCTTCAGACACGCAACATCACCCTTGTGGTGCCCTGAACAACACCACGTGATCTACTTCATTGGGAAAAGAGCATAATATCACCCTCCAGACACGCAACATCACCCTTGTGTTGCCCTGAACAACACCACGTGATTAACTTCATTGAGAAAAGAGCATAATTTCACCCTTCGGACACGCAACATCACCCTTGTGGTGCCCTGAACAACACCACGTGATCAACTTCATTGGGAAAAGAGCATAATATCACCCTCCAGACACGCAACATCACCCTTGTGGTGCCCTGAACAACACCACGTGATTAACTTCATTGAGAAAAGAGCATAATTTCACCCTTCAGACACGCAACATCACCCTTGTGGTGCCCTGAACAACACCACGTGATCAACTTCATTGGGAAAAGAGCATAATATCACCCTCCAGATCCTCAACATCACCCTTGTGGTGCCCTGAACAACACCACGTGATTACCTTCATTGGGAAAAGAGCATAATATCACCCTCCAGACACGCAACATCACCCTTGTGGTGCCCTGAACAACACCACGTGATTAACTTCATTGAGAAAAGAGCATAATTTCACCCTTCAGACACGCAACATCACCCTTGTGTTGCCCTGAACAACACCACGTGATTAACTTCATTGAGAAAAGAGCATAATATCACCCTCCAGATCCTCAACATCACCCTTGTGGTGCCCTGAACAACACCACGTGATTAACTTCATTGGGAAAAGAGCATAATATCACCCTCTCGACACGCAACATCACCCTTGTGTTGCCCTGAACAACACCACGTGATTAACTTCATTGAGAAAAGAGCATAATTTCACCCTTCAGACACGCAACATCACCCTTGTGGTGCCCTGAACAACACCACGTGATTAACTTCATTGGGAAAAGAGCATAATATCACCCTGCAGACACGCAACATCACCCTTGTGTTGCCCTGAACAACACCACGTGATTACCGTCATTGAGAAAAGAGCATAATATCACCCTCCAGACACGCAACATCACCCTTGTGGTGCCCTGAACAACACCACGTGATTAACTTCATTGGGAAAAGAGCATAATATCACCCTCCAGACCCGCAACATCACCCTTGTGGTGCCCTGAACAACACCACGTGATTACCGTCATTGAGAAAAGAGCATAATATCACCCTCCAGACCCGCAACATCACCCTTGTGGTGCCCTGAACAACACCACGTGATTAACTTCATTGGGAAAAGAGCATAATATCACCCTCCAGACACGCAACATCACCCTTGTGGTGCCCTGAACAACACCACGTGATCACCCTCATTGAGAAAAGAGCATAATATCACCCTTCAGACCCTCAACATCACCCTTGTGTTGCCCTGAACAACACCACGTGATTAACTTCATTGAGGAAAGAGCAAAATATCACCCTCCAGACACGCAACATCACCCTTGTGTTGCCCTGAACAACACCACGTGATTAACTTCATTGAGAAAAGAGCATAATTTCACCCTTCAGACACGCAACATCACCCTTGTGGTGCCCTGAACAACACCACGTGATTAACTTCATTGGGAAAAGAGCATAATATCACCCTGCAGACACGCAACATCACCCTTGTGTTGCCCTGAACAACACCACGTGATTACCGTCATTGAGAAAAGAGCATAATATCACCCTCCAGACACGCAACATCACCCTTGTGGTGCCCTGAACAACACCACGTGATTAACTTCATTGGGAAAAGAGCATAATATCACCCTCCAGACCCGCAACATCACCCTTGTGGTGCCCTGAACAACACCACGTGATTACCGTCATTGAGAAAAGAGCATAATATCACCCTCCAGACCCGCAACATCACCCTTGTGGTGCCCTGAACAACACCACGTGATTAACTTCATTGGGAAAAGAGCATAATATCACCCTCCAGACACGCAACATCACCCTTGTGGTGCCCTGAACAACACCACGTGATCACCCTCATTGAGAAAAGAGCATAATATCACCCTTCAGACCCTCAACATCACCCTTGTGTTGCCCTGAACAACACCACGTGATTAACTTCATTGAGGAAAGAGCAAAATATCACCCTCCAGACACGCAACATCACCCTTGTGGTGCCCTGAACAACACCACGTGATCACCGTCATTGAGAAAAGAGCATAATATCACCCTTCAGACCCTCAACATCACCCTTGTGTTGCCCTGAACAACACCACGTGATTAACTTCATTGAGAAAAGAGCATAATATCACCCTTCAGATCCTCAACATCACCCTTGTGTTGCCCTGAACAACACCACGTGATTAACTTCATTGAGGAAAGAGCAAAATATCACCCTCCAGACACGCAACATCACCCTTGTGGTGCCCTGAAGAACACCACGTGATCACCGTCATTGAGAAAAGAGCATAATATCACCCTTCAGACCCTCAACATCACCCTTGTGTTGCCCTGAACAACACCACGTGATTAACTTCATTGAGAAAAGAGCATAATATCACCCTCCAGACCCGCAACATCACCCTTGTGGTGCCCTGAACAACACCACGTGATTACCGTCATTGAGAAAAGAGCATAATATCACCCTCCAGACACGCAACATCACCCTTGTGGTGCCCTGAACAACACCACGTGATTAACTTCATTGAGGAAAGAGCAAAATATCACCCTCCAGACACGCAACATCACCCTTGTGGTGCCCTGAACAACACCACGTGATCATCCTCATTGAGAAAAGAGCATAATATCACCCTCCAGACACGCAACATCACCCTTGTGGTGCCCTGAACAACACCACGTGATTAACTTCATTGGGAAAAGAGCATAATATCACCCTTCAGACACGCAACATCACCCTTGTGGTGCCCTGAACAACACCACGTGATCACCGTCATTGAGAAAAGAGCATAATATCACCCTTCAGACCCTCAACATCACCCTTGTGTTGCCCTGAACAACACCACGTGATTAACTTCATTGAGAAAAGAGCATAATATCACCCTCCAGACCCGCAACATCACCCTTGTGGTGCCCTGAACAACACCACGTGATTACCGTCATTGAGAAAAGAGCATAATATCACCCTCCAGACACGCAACATCACCCTTGTGTTGCCCTGAACAACACCACGTGATTAACTTCATTGAGAAAAGAGCATAATTTCACCCTTCGGACACGCAACATCACCCTTGTGGTGCCCTGAACAACACCACGTGATCAACTTCATTGGGAAAAGAGCATAATATCACCCTCCAGACACGCAACATCACCCTTGTGGTGCCCTGAACAACACCACGTGATTAACTTCATTGAGAAAAGAGCATAATTTCACCCTTCAGACACGCAACATCACCCTTGTGGTGCCCTGAACAACACCACGTGATCAACTTCATTGGGAAAAGAGCATAATATCACCCTCCAGATCCTCAACATCACCCTTGTGGTGCCCTGAACAACACCACGTGATTACCTTCATTGGGAAAAGAGCATAATATCACCCTCCAGACACGCAACATCACCCTTGTGGTGCCCTGAACAACACCACGTGATTAACTTCATTGAGAAAAGAGCATAATTTCACCCTTCAGACACGCAACATCACCCTTGTGTTGCCCTGAACAACACCACGTGATTAACTTCATTGAGAAAAGAGCATAATATCACCCTCCAGATCCTCAACATCACCCTTGTGGTGCCCTGAACAACACCACGTGATTAACTTCATTGGGAAAAGAGCATAATATCACCCTCTCGACACGCAACATCACCCTTGTGTTGCCCTGAACAACACCACGTGATTAACTTCATTGAGAAAAGAGCATAATTTCACCCTTCAGACACGCAACATCACCCTTGTGGTGCCCTGAACAACACCACGTGATTAACTTCATTGGGAAAAGAGCATAATATCACCCTGCAGACACGCAACATCACCCTTGTGTTGCCCTGAACAACACCACGTGATTACCGTCATTGAGAAAAGAGCATAATATCACCCTCCAGACACGCAACATCACCCTTGTGGTGCCCTGAACAACACCACGTGATTAACTTCATTGGGAAAAGAGCATAATATCACCCTCCAGACCCGCAACATCACCCTTGTGGTGCCCTGAACAACACCACGTGATTACCGTCATTGAGAAAAGAGCATAATATCACCCTCCAGACCCGCAACATCACCCTTGTGGTGCCCTGAACAACACCACGTGATTAACTTCATTGGGAAAAGAGCATAATATCACCCTCCAGACACGCAACATCACCCTTGTGGTGCCCTGAACAACACCACGTGATCACCCTCATTGAGAAAAGAGCATAATATCACCCTTCAGACCCTCAACATCACCCTTGTGTTGCCCTGAACAACACCACGTGATTAACTTCATTGAGGAAAGAGCAAAATATCACCCTCCAGACACGCAACATCACCCTTGTGTTGCCCTGAACAACACCACGTGATTAACTTCATTGAGAAAAGAGCATAATTTCACCCTTCAGACACGCAACATCACCCTTGTGGTGCCCTGAACAACACCACGTGATTAACTTCATTGGGAAAAGAGCATAATATCACCCTGCAGACACGCAACATCACCCTTGTGTTGCCCTGAACAACACCACGTGATTACCGTCATTGAGAAAAGAGCATAATATCACCCTCCAGACACGCAACATCACCCTTGTGGTGCCCTGAACAACACCACGTGATTAACTTCATTGGGAAAAGAGCATAATATCACCCTCCAGACCCGCAACATCACCCTTGTGGTGCCCTGAACAACACCACGTGATTACCGTCATTGAGAAAAGAGCATAATATCACCCTCCAGACCCGCAACATCACCCTTGTGGTGCCCTGAACAACACCACGTGATTAACTTCATTGGGAAAAGAGCATAATATCACCCTCCAGACACGCAACATCACCCTTGTGGTGCCCTGAACAACACCACGTGATCACCCTCATTGAGAAAAGAGCATAATATCACCCTTCAGACCCTCAACATCACCCTTGTGTTGCCCTGAACAACACCACGTGATTAACTTCATTGAGGAAAGAGCAAAATATCACCCTCCAGACACGCAACATCACCCTTGTGGTGCCCTGAACAACACCACGTGATCACCGTCATTGAGAAAAGAGCATAATATCACCCTTCAGACCCTCAACATCACCCTTGTGTTGCCCTGAACAACACCACGTGATTAACTTCATTGAGAAAAGAGCATAATATCACCCTTCAGATCCTCAACATCACCCTTGTGTTGCCCTGAACAACACCACGTGATTAACTTCATTGAGGAAAGAGCAAAATATCACCCTCCAGACACGCAACATCACCCTTGTGGTGCCCTGAAGAACACCACGTGATCACCGTCATTGAGAAAAGAGCATAATATCACCCTTCAGACCCTCAACATCACCCTTGTGTTGCCCTGAACAACACCACGTGATTAACTTCATTGAGAAAAGAGCATAATATCACCCTCCAGACCCGCAACATCACCCTTGTGGTGCCCTGAACAACACCACGTGATTACCGTCATTGAGAAAAGAGCATAATATCACCCTCCAGACACGCAACATCACCCTTGTGGTGCCCTGAACAACACCACGTGATTAACTTCATTGAGGAAAGAGCAAAATATCACCCTCCAGACACGCAACATCACCCTTGTGGTGCCCTGAACAACACCACGTGATCATCCTCATTGAGAAAAGAGCATAATATCACCCTCCAGACACGCAACATCACCCTTGTGGTGCCCTGAACAACACCACGTGATTAACTTCATTGGGAAAAGAGCATAATATCACCCTTCAGACACGCAACATCACCCTTGTGGTGCCCTGAACAACACCACGTGATCACCGTCATTGAGAAAAGAGCATAATATCACCCTTCAGACCCTCAACATCACCCTTGTGTTGCCCTGAACAACACCACGTGATTAACTTCATTGAGAAAAGAGCATAATATCACCCTCCAGACCCGCAACATCACCCTTGTGGTGCCCTGAACAACACCACGTGATTACCGTCATTGAGAAAAGAGCATAATATCACCCTCCAGACACGCAACATCACCCTTGTGGTGCCCTGAACAACACCACGTGATTAACTTCATTGAGGAAAGAGCAAAATATCACCCTCCAGACACGCAACATCACCCTTGTGGTGCCCTGAACAACACCACGTGATCACCCTCATTGAGAAAAGAGCATAATATCACCCTCCAGACACGCAACATCACCCTTGTGGTGCCCTGAACAACACCACGTGATTAACTTCATTGGGAAAAGAGCATAATATCACCCTTCAGACACGCAACATCACCCTTGTGTTGCCCTGAACAACACCACGTGATTACCGTCATTGAGAAAAGAGCATAATATCACCCTCCAGACACGCAACATCACCCTTGTGGTGCCCTGAACAACACCACGTGATTAACTTCATTGGGAAAAGAGCATAATATCACCCTCCAGACCCGCAACATCACCCTTGTGGTGCCCTGAACAACACCACGTGATTACCGTCATTGAGAAAAGAGCATAATATCACCCTCCAGACCCGCAACATCACCCTTGTGGTGCCCTGAACAACACCACGTGATTAACTTCATTGGGAAAAGAGCATAATATCACCCTCCAGACACGCAACATCACCCTTGTGGTGCCCTGAACAACACCACGTGATCACCCTCATTGAGAAAAGAGCATAATATCACCCTTCAGACCCTCAACATCACCCTTGTGTTGCCCTGAACAACACCACGTGATTAACTTCATTGGGAAAAGAGCATAATATCACCCTCCAGACCCGCAACATCACCCTTGTGTTGCCCTGAACAACACCACGTGATTAACTTCATTGGGAAAAGAGCATAATCTCACCCTCCAGACACGCAACATCACCCTTGTGGTGCCCTGAACAACACCACGTGATTAACTCCATTGGGAAAAGAGCATAATATCACCCTTCAGACCCTCAACATCACCCTTGTGTTGCCCTGAACAACACCACGTGATTAACTTCATTGGGAAAAGAGCATAATATCACCCTCCAGACCTGCAACATCACCCTTGTGGTGCCCTGAACAACACCACGTGATTAACTTCATTGGGAAAAGAGCATAATATCACCCTCCAGACACGCAACATCACCCTTGTGGTGCCCTGAACAACACCACGTGATCACCCTCATTGAGTAAAGAGCATAATATCACCCTTCAGACCCTCAACATCACCCTTGTGTTGCCCTGAACAACACCACGTGATTAACTTCATTGGGAAAAGAGCATAATATCACCCTCCAGACCCGCAACATCACCCTTGTGTTGCCCTGAACAACACCACGTGATTAACTTCATTGAGGAAAGAGCAAAATATCACCCTCCAGACACGCAACATCACCCTTGTGGTGCCCTGAACAACACCACGTGATTAACTTCATTGAGAAAAGAGCATAATATCACCCTCCAGACCCGCAACATCATCCTTGTGGTGCCCTGAACAACACCACGTGATTAACTTCATTGAGAAAAGAGCATAATATCACCCTCCAGACACACAACATCACCCTTGTGTTGCCCTGAACAACACCACGTGATTAACTTCATTGAGGAAAGAGCATAATATCACCCTCCAGACCCGCAACATCCTCCTTGTGGTGCCCTGAACAACACCACGTGATTAACTTCATTGAGAAAAGAGCATAATTTCACCCTCCAGACACGCAACATCACCCTTGTGGTGCCCTAAACAACACGTGATTAACTTCATTGGGAAAAGAGCATAATATCACCCTCCAGATCCTCAACATCACCCTTGTGGTGCCCTGAACAACACCACGTGATCAACTTCATTGGGAAAAGAGCATAATATCACCCTCCAGATCCTCAACATCACCCTTGTGGTGCCCTGAACAACACCACGTGATTAACTTCATTGGGAAAAGAGCATAATTTCACCCTCCAGACACGCAACATCACCCTTGTGGTGCCCTGAACAACACCACGTGATTAACTTCATTGGGAAAAGAGCATAATATCACCCTCCAGACACGCAACATCACCCTTGTGGTGCCCTGAACAACACCACGTGATTAACTTCATTGAGAAAAGAGCATAATATCACCCTTCAGACCCGCAACATCACCCCTGTGGTGCCCTGAACAACACCACGTGATTAACTTCATTGGGAAAAGAGCATAATATCACCCTCCAGACCCGCAACATCACCCTTGTGGTGCCCTGAACAACACCACGTGATTATCGTCTTTGAGAAAAGAGCATAATATCACCCTCCAGACCCGCAACATCACCCTTGTGGTGCTCTGAACAACACCACGTGATCAACTTCATTGGGAAAAAAGCCTAATATCACCCTCCAGATCCTCAACATCACCCTTGTGGTGCCCTGAACAACACCACGTGATTAACTTTATTGGGAAAAGAGCATAATATCACCCTTCAGACACGCAACATCACCCTTGTGGTGCCCTGAACAACACCACGTGATCAACTTCATTGGGAAAAGAGCATAATATCACCCTCCAGACACGCAACATCACCCTTTTGTTGCCCTGAACAACACCACGTGATTAACTTCATTGAGAAAAGAGCATAATTTCACCCTTCAGACACGCAACATCACCCTTGTGGTGCCCTGAACAACACCACGTGATCTACTTCATTGGGAAAAGAGCATAATATCACCCTCCAGACACGCAACATCACCCTTGTGTTGCCCTGAACAACACCACGTGATTAACTTCATTGAGAAAAGAGCATAATTTCACCCTTCGGACACGCAACATCACCCTTGTGGTGCCCTGAACAACACCACGTGATCAACTTCATTGGGAAAAGAGCATAATATCACCCTCCAGACACGCAACATCACCCTTGTGGTGCCCTGAACAACACCACGTGATTAACTTCATTGAGAAAAGAGCATAATTTCACCCTTCAGACACGCAACATCACCCTTGTGGTGCCCTGAACAACACCACGTGATCAACTTCATTGGGAAAAGAGCATAATATCACCCTCCAGATCCTCAACATCACCCTTGTGGTGCCCTGAACAACACCACGTGATTACCTTCATTGGGAAAAGAGCATAATATCACCCTCCAGACACGCAACATCACCCTTGTGGTGCCCTGAACAACACCACGTGATTAACTTCATTGAGAAAAGAGCATAATTTCACCCTTCAGACACGCAACATCACCCTTGTGTTGCCCTGAACAACACCACGTGATTAACTTCATTGAGAAAAGAGCATAATATCACCCTCCAGATCCTCAACATCACCCTTGTGGTGCCCTGAACAACACCACGTGATTAACTTCATTGGGAAAAGAGCATAATATCACCCTCTCGACACGCAACATCACCCTTGTGTTGCCCTGAACAACACCACGTGATTAACTTCATTGAGAAAAGAGCATAATTTCACCCTTCAGACACGCAACATCACCCTTGTGGTGCCCTGAACAACACCACGTGATTAACTTCATTGGGAAAAGAGCATAATATCACCCTGCAGACACGCAACATCACCCTTGTGTTGCCCTGAACAACACCACGTGATTACCGTCATTGAGAAAAGAGCATAATATCACCCTCCAGACACGCAACATCACCCTTGTGGTGCCCTGAACAACACCACGTGATTAACTTCATTGGGAAAAGAGCATAATATCACCCTCCAGACCCGCAACATCACCCTTGTGGTGCCCTGAACAACACCACGTGATTACCGTCATTGAGAAAAGAGCATAATATCACCCTCCAGACCCGCAACATCACCCTTGTGGTGCCCTGAACAACACCACGTGATTAACTTCATTGGGAAAAGAGCATAATATCACCCTCCAGACACGCAACATCACCCTTGTGGTGCCATGAACAACACCACGTGATCACCCTCATTGAGAAAAGAGCATAATATCACCCTTCAGACCCTCAACATCACCCTTGTGTTGCCCTGAACAACACCACGTGATTAACTTCATTGAGGAAAGAGCAAAATATCACCCTCCAGACACGCAACATCACCCTTGTGGTGCCCTGAACAACACCACGTGATCACCGTCATTGAGAAAAGAGCATAATATCACCCTTCAGACCCTCAACATCACCCTTGTGTTGCCCTGAACAACACCACGTGATTAACTTCATTGAGAAAAGAGCATAATATCACCCTTCAGATCCTCAACATCACCCTTGTGTTGCCCTGAACAACACCACGTGATTAACTTCATTGAGGAAAGAGCAAAATATCACCCTCCAGACACGCAACATCACCCTTGTGGTGCCCTGAAGAACACCACGTGATCACCGTCATTGAGAAAAGAGCATAATATCACCCTTCAGACCCTCAACATCACCCTTGTGTTGCCCTGAACAACACCACGTGATTAACTTCATTGAGAAAAGAGCATAATATCACCCTCCAGACCCGCAACATCACCCTTGTGGTGCCCTGAACAACACCACGTGATTACCGTCATTGAGAAAAGAGCATAATATCACCCTCCAGACACGCAACATCACCCTTGTGGTGCCCTGAACAACACCACGTGATTAACTTCATTGAGGAAAGAGCAAAATATCACCCTCCAGACACGCAACATCACCCTTGTGGTGCCCTGAACAACACCACGTGATCATCCTCATTGAGAAAAGAGCATAATATCACCCTCCAGACACGCAACATCACCCTTGTGGTGCCCTGAACAACACCACGTGATTAACTTCATTGGGAAAAGAGCATAATATCACCCTTCAGACACGCAACATCACCCTTGTGTTGCCCTGAACAACACCACGTGATTACCGTCATTGAGAAAAGAGCATAATATCACCCTCCAGACACGCAACATCACCCTTGTGGTGCCCTGAACAACACCACGTGATTAACTTCATTGGGAAAAGAGCATAATATCACCCTCCAGACCCGCAACATCACCCTTGTGGTGCCCTGAACAACACCACGTGATTACCGTCATTGAGAAAAGAGCATAATATCACCCTCCAGACCCGCAACATCACCCTTGTGGTGCCCTGAACAACACCACGTGAATAACTTCATTGGGAAAAGAGCATAATATCACCCTCCAGACACGCAACATCACCCTTGTGGTGCCCTGAACAACACCACGTGATCACCCTCATTGAGAAAAGAGCATAATATCACCCTTCAGACCCTCAACATCACCCTTGTGTTGCCCTGAACAACACCACGTGATTAACTTCATTGGGAAAAGAGCATAATATCACCCTCCAGACCCGCAACATCACCCTTGTGTTGCCCTGAACAACACCACGTGATTAACTTCATTGGGAAAAGAGCATAATCTCACCCTCCAGACACGCAACATCACCCTTGTGGTGCCCTGAACAACACCACGTGATTAACTTCATTGGGAAAAGAGCATAATATCACCCTTCAGACCCTCAACATCACCCTTGTGTTGCCCTGAACAACACCACGTGATTAACTTCATTGGGAAAAGAGCATAATATCACCCTCCAGACCTGCAACATCACCCTTGTGGTGCCCTGAACAACACCACGTGATTAACTTCATTGGGAAAAGAGCATAATATCACCCTCCAGACACGCAACATCACCCTTGTGGTGCCCTGAACAACACCACGTGATCACCCTCATTGAGTAAAGAGCATAATATCACCCTTCAGACCCTCAACATCACCCTTGTGTTGCCCTGAACAACACCACTTGATTAACTTCATTGGGAAAAGAGCATAATATCACCCTCCAGACCCGCAACATCACCCTTGTGTTGCCCTGAACAACACCACGTGATTAACTTCATTGAGGAAAGAGCAAAATATCAACCTCCAGACACGCAACATCACCCTTGTGGTGCCCTGAACAACACCACGTGATTAACTTCATTGAGAAAAGAGCATAATATCACCCTCCAGACCCGCAACATCACCCTTGTGGTGCCCTGAACAACACCACGTGATTAACTTCATTGAGAAAAGAGCATAATATCACCCTCCAGACACACAACATCACCCTTGTGTTGCCCTGAACAACACCACGTGATTAACTTCATTGAGGAAAGAGCATAATATCACCCTCCAGACCCGCAACATCACCCTTGTGGTGCCCTGAACAACACCATGTGATTAACTTCATTGAGAAAAGAGCATAATTTCACCCTCCAGACACACAACATCACCCTTGTGGTGCCCTAAACAACACGTGATTAACTTCATTGGGAAAAGAGCATAATATCACCCTCCAGATCCTCAACATCACCCTTGTGGTGCCCTGAACAACACCACGTGATCAACTTCATTGGGAAAAGAGCATAATATCACCCTCCAGATCCTCAACATCACCCTTGTGGTGCCCTGAACAACACCACGTGATTAACTTCATTGGGAAAAGAGCATAATTTCACCCTCCAGACACGCAACATCACCCTTGTGGTGCCCTGAACAACACCACGTGATTAACTTCATTGGGAAAAGAGCATAATATCACCCTCCAGACACGCAACATCACCCTTGTGGTGCCCTGAACAACACCACGTGATTAACTTCATTGAGAAAAGAGCATAATATCACCCTTCAGACCCGCAACATCACCCCTGTGGTGCCCTGAACAACACCACGTGATTAACTTCATTGGGAAAAGAGCATAATATCACCCTCCAGACCCGCAACATCACCCTTGTGGTGCCCTGAACAACACCACGTGATTATCGTCTTTGAGAAAAGAGCATAATATCACCCTCCAGACCCGCAACATCACCCTTGTGGTGCTCTGAACAACACCACGTGATCAACTTCATTGGGAAAAAAGCATAATATCACCCTCCAGATCCTCAACATCACCCTTGTGGTGCCCTGAACAACACCACGTGATTAACTTTATTGGAAAAAGAGCATAATATCACCCTTCAGACACGCAACATCACCCTTGTGGTGCCCTGAACAACACCACGTGATCAACTTCATTGGGAAAAGAGCATAATATCACCCTCCAGACACGCAACATCACCCTTTTGTTGCCCTGAACAACACCACGTGATTAACTTCATTGAGAAAAGAGCATAATTTCACCCTTCAGACACGCAACATCACCCTTGTGGTGCCCTGAACAACACCACGTGATCTACTTCATTGGGAAAAGAGCATAATATCACCCTCCAGACACGCAACATCACCCTTGTGTTGCCCTGAACAACACCACGTGATTAACTTCATTGAGAAAAGAGCATAATTTCACCCTTCAGACACGCAACATCACCCTTGTGGTGCCCTGAACAACACCACGTGATCAACTTCATTGGGAAAAGAGCATAATATCACCCTCCAGACACGCAACATCACCCTTGTGGTGCCCTGAACAACACCACGTGATTAACTTCATTGAGAAAAGAGCATAATTTCACCCTTCAGACACGCAACATCACCCTTGTGGTGCCCTGAACAACACCACGTGATCAACTTCATTGGGAAAAGAGCATAAAATCACCCTCCAGATCCTCAACATCACCCTTGTGGTGCCCTGAACAACACCACGTGATTAACTTCATTGGGAAAAGAGCATAATATCACCCTCCAGACACGCAACATCACCCTTGTGGTGCCCTGAACAACACCACGTGATTAACTTCATTGAGAAAAGAGCATAATTTCACCCTTCAGACACGCAACATCACCCTTGTGTTGCCCTGAACAACACCACGTGATTAACTTCATTGAGAAAAGAGCATAATATCACCCTCCAGATCCTCAACATCACCCTTGTGGTGCCCTGAACAACACCACGTGATTAACTTCATTGGGAAAAGAGCATAATATCACCCTCTAGACACGCAACATCACCCTTGTGTTGCCCTGAACAACACCACGTGATTAACTTCATTGAGAAAAGAGCATAATTTCACCCTTCAGACACGCAACATCACCCTTGTGGTGCCCTGAACAACACCACGTGATTAAATTCATTGGGAAAAGAGCATAATATCACCCTTCAGACACGCAACATCACCCTTGTGTTGCCCTGAACAACACCACGTGATTAACTTCATTGGGAAAAGAGCATAATATCACCCTCCAGACACGCAACATCACCCTTGTGGTGCCCTGAACAACACCACGTGATCACCCTCATTGAGAAAAGAGCATAATATCACCCTTCAGACCCTCAACATCACCCTTGTGTTGCCCTGAACAACACCACGTGATTAACTTCATTGAGGAAAGAGCAAAATATCACCCTCCAGACACGCAACATCACCCTTGTGGTGCCCTGAACAACACCACGTGATCACCGTCATTGAGAAAAGAGCATAATATCACCCTTCAGACCCTCAACATCACCCTTGTGTTGCCCTGAACAACAACACGTGAATAACTTCATTGAGAAAAGAGCATAATATCACCCTTCAGATCCTCAACATCACCCTTGTGTTGCCCTGAACAACACCACGTGATTAACTTCATTGAGGAAAGAGCAAAATATCACCCTCCAGACACGCAACATCACCCTTGTGGTGCCCTGAACAACACCACGTGATCACCGTCATTGAGAAAAGAGCATAATATCACCCTTCAGACCCTCAACATCACCCTTGTGTTGCCCTGAACAACACCACGTGATTAACTTCATTGAGAAAAGAGCATAATATCACCCTCCAGACCCGCAACATCACCCTTGTGGTGCCCTGAACAACACCACGTGATTACCGTCATTGAGAAAAGAGCATAATATCACCCTCCAGACACGCAACATCACCCTTGTGGTGCCCTGAACAACACCACGTGATTAACTTCATTGAGGAAAGAGCAAAATATCACCCTCCAGACACGCAACATCAGCCTTGTGGTGCCCTGAACAACACCACGTGATCACCCTCATTGAGAAAAGAGCATAATATCACCCTCCAGACACGCAACATCACCCTTGTGGTGCCCTGAACAACACCACGTGATTAACTTCATTGGGAAAAGAGCATAATATCACCCTTCAGACACGCAACATCACCCTTGTGTTGCCCTGAACAACACCACGTGATTACCGTCATTGAGAAAAGAGCATAATATCACCCTCCAGACACGCAACATCACCCTTGTGGTGCCCTGAACAACACCACGTGATTAACTTCATAGGGAAAAGAGCATAATATCACCCTCCAGACCCGCAACATCACCCTTGTGGTGCCCTGAACAACACCACGTGATTACCGTCATTGAGAAAAGAGCATAATATCACCCTCCAGACCCGCAACATCACCCTTGTGGTGCCCTGAACAACACCACGTGATTAACTTCATTGGGAAAAGAGCATAATATCACCCTCCAGACACGCAACATCACCCTTGTGGTGCCCTGAACAACACCACGTGATCACCCTCATTGAGAAAAGAGCATAATATCACCCTTCAGACCCTCAACATCACCCTTGTGTTGCCCTGAACAACACCACGTGATTAACTTCATTGGGAAAAGAGCATAATATCACCCTCCAGACCCGCAACATCACCCTTGTGTTGCCCTGAACAACACCACGTGATTAACTTCATTGGGAAAAGAGCATAATCTCACCCTCCAGACACGCAACATCACCCTTGTGGTGCCCTGAACAACACCAAGTGATTAACTTCATTGAGGAAAGAGCAAAATATCACCCTCCAGACACGCAACATCACCCTTGTGGTGCCCTGAACAACACCACGTGATTAACTTCATTGAGAAAAGAGCATAATATCACCCTCCAGACCCGCAACATCACCCTTGTGGTGCCCTGAACAACACCACGTGATTAACTTCATTGAGAAAAGAGCATAATATCACCCTCCAGACACACAACATCACCCTTGTGTTGCCCTGAACAACACCACGTGATTAACTTCATTGAGGAAAGAGCATAATATCACCCTCCAGACCCGCAACATCACCCTTGTGGTGCCCTGAACAACACCACGTGATTAACTTCATTGAGAAAAGAGCATAATTTCACCCTCCAGACACGCAACATCACCCTTGTGGTGCCCTAAACAACACGTGATTAACTTCATTGGGAAAAGAGCATAATATCACCCTCCAGATCCTCAACATCACCCTTGTGGTGCCCTGAACAACACCACTTGATCAACTTCATTGGGAAAAGAGCATAATATCACCCTCCAGATCCTCAACATCACCCTTGTGGTGCCCTGAACAACACCACGTGATTAACTTCATTGAGAAAAGAGCATAATTTCACCCTCCAGACACGCAACATCACCCTTGTGGTGCCCTGAACAACACCACGTGATTAACTTCATTGGGAAAAGAGCATAATATCACCCTCCAGACACGCAACATCACCCTTGTGGTGCCCTGAACAACACCACGTGATTAACTTCATTGAGAAAAGAGCATAATATCACCCTTCAGACCCGCAACATCACCCCTGTGGTGCCCTGAACAACACCACGTGATTAACTTCATTGGGAAAAGAGCATAATATCACCCTCCAGACCCGCAACATCACCCTTGTGGTGCCCTGAACAACACCACGTGATTATCGTCTTTGAGAAAAGAGCATAATATCACCCTCCAGACCCGCAACATCACCCTTGTGGTGCTCTGAACAACACCACGTGATCAACTTCATTGGGAAAAAAGCATAATATCACCCTCCAGATCCTCAACATCACCCTTGTGGTGCCCTGAACAACACCACGTGATTAACTTTATTGGGAAAAGAGCATAATATCACCCTTCAGACACGCAACATCACCCTTGTGGTGCCCTGAACAACACCATGTGATCAACTTCATTGGGAAAAGAGCATAATATCACCCTCCAGACACGCAACATCACCCTTTTGTTGCCCTGAACAACACCACGTGATTAACTTCATTGAGAAAAGAGCATAATTTCACCCTTCAGACACGCAACATCACCCTTGTGGTGCCCTGAACAACACCACGTGATCTACTCCATTGGGAAAAGAGCATAATATCACCCTCCAGACACGCAACATCACCCTTGTGTTGCCCTGAACAACACCACGTGATTAACTTCATTGAGAAAAGAGCATAATTTCACCCTTCAGACACGCAACATCACCCTTGTGGTGCCCTGAACAACACCACGTGATCAACTTCATTGGGAAAAGAGCATAATATCACCCTCCAGACACGCAACCTCACCCTTGTGGTGCCCTGAACAACACCACGTGATTAACTTCATTGAGAAAAGAGCATAATTTCACCCTTCAGACACGCAACATCACCCTTGTGGTGCCCTGAACAACACCACGTGATCAACTTCATTGGGAAAAGAGCATAATATCACCCTCCAGATCCTCAACATCACCCTTGTGGTGCCCTGAACAACACCACGTGATTAACTTCATTGGGAAAAGAGCATAATATCACCCTCCAGACACGCAACATCACCCTTGTGGTGCCCTGAACAACACCACGTGATTAACTTCATTGAGAAAAGAGCATAATTTCACCCTTCAGACACGCAACATCACCCTTGTGTTGCCCTGAACAACACCACGTGATTAACTTCATTGAGAAAAGAGCATAATATCACCCTCCAGATCCTCAACATCACCCTTGTGGTGCCCTGAACAACACCACGTGATTAACTTCATTGGGAAAAGAGCATAATATCACCCTCTAGACACGCAACATCACCCTTGTGTTGCCCTGAACAACACCACGTGATTAACTTCATTGAGAAAAGAGCATAATTTCACCCTTCAGACACGCAACATCACCCTTGTGGTGCCCTGAACAACACCACGTGATTAACTTCATTGGGAAAAGAGCATAATATCACCCTTCAGACACGCAACATCACCCTTGTGTTGCCCTGAACAACACCACGTGATTACCGTCATTGAGAAAAGAGCATAATATCACCCTCCAGACACGCAACATCACCCTTGTGGTGCCCTGAACAACACCACGTGATTAACTTCATTGGGAAAAGAGCATAATATCACCCTCCAGACCCGCAACATCACCCTTGTGGTGCCCTGAACAACACCACGTGATTACCGTCATTGAGAAAAGAGCATAATATCACCCTCCAGACCCGCAACATCACCCTTGTGGTGCCCTGAACAACACCACGTGATTAACTTCATTGGGAAAAGAGCATAATATCACCCTCCAGACACGCAACATCACCCTTGTGGTGCCCTGAACAACACCACGTGATCACCCTCATTGAGAAAAGAGCATAATATCACCCTTCAGACCCTCAACATCACCCTTGTGTTGCCCTGAACAACACCACGTGATTAACTTCATTGAGGAAAGAGCAAAATATCACCCTCCAGACACGCAACATCACCCTTGTGGTGCCCTGAACAACACCACGTGATCACCGTCATTGAGAAAAGAGCATAATATCACCCTTCAGACCCTCAACATCACCCTTGTGTTGCCCTGAACAACACCACGTGATTAACTTCATTGAGAAAAGAGCATAATATCACCCTTCAGATCCTCAACATCACCCTTGTGTTGCCCTGAACAACACCACGTGATTAACTTCATTGAGGAAAGAGCAAAATATCACCCTCCAGACACGCAACATCACCCTTGTGGTGCCCTGAACAACACCACGTGATCACCGTCATTGAGAAAAGAGCATAATATCACCCTTCAGACCCTCAACATCACCCTTGTGTTGCCCTGAACAACACCACGTGATTAACTTCATTGAGAAAAGAGCATAATATCACCCTCCAGACCCGCAACATCACCCTTGTGGTGCCCTGAACAACACCACGTGATTACCGTCATTGAGAAAAGAGCATAATATCACCCTCCAGACACGCAACATCACCCTTGTGGTGCCCTGAACAACACCACGTGATTAACTTCATTGAGGAAAGAGCAAAATATCACCCTCCAGACACGCAACATCACCCTTGTGGTGCCCTGAACAACACCACATGATCACCCTCATTGAGAAAAGAGCATAATATCACCCTCCAGACACGCAACATCACCCTTGTGGTGCCCTGAACAACACCACGTGATTAACTTCATTGGGAAAAGAGCATAATATCACCCTTCAGACACGCAACATCACCCTTGTGTTGCCCTGAACAACACCACGTGATTACCGTCATTGAGAAAAGAGCATAATATCACCCTCCAGACACGCAACATCACCCTTGTGGTGCCCTGAACAACACCACGTGATTAACTTCATTGGGAAAAGAGCATAATATCACCCTCCAGACCCGCAACATCACCCTTGTGGTGCCCTGAACAACACCACGTGATTACCGTCATTGAGAAAAGAGCATAATCTCACCCTCCAGACCCGCAACATCACCCTCGTGGTGCCCTGAACAACACCACGTGAATAACTTCATTGGGAAAAGAGCATAATATCACCCTCCAGACACGCAACATCACCCTTGTGGTGCCCTGAACAACACCACGTGATCACCCTCATTGAGAAAAGAGCATAATATCACCCTTCAGACCCTCAACATCACCCTTGTGTTGCCCTGAACAACACCACGTGATTAACTTCATTGGGAAAAGAGCATAATATCACCCTCCAGACCCGCAACATCACCCTTGTGTTGCCCTGAACAACACCACGTGATTAACTTCATTGGGAAAAGAGCATAATCTCACCCTCCAGACACGCAACATCACCCTTGTGGTGCCCTGAACAACACCACGTGATTAACTTCATTGGGAAAAGAGCATAATATCACCCTTCAGACCCTCAACATCACCCTTGTGTTGCCCTGAACAACACCACGTGATTAACTTCATTGGGAAAAGAGCATAATATCACCCTCCAGACCTGCAACATCACCCTTGTGGTGCCCTGAACAACACCACGTGATTAACTTCATTGGGAAAAGAGCATAATATCACCCTCCAGACACGCAACATCACCCTTGTGGTGCCCTGAACAACACCACGTGATCACCCTCATTGAGTAAAGAGCATAATATCACCCTTCAGACCCTCAACATCACCCTTGTGTTGCCCTGAACAACACCACGTGATTAACTTCATTGGGAAAAGAGCATAATATCACCCTCCAGACCCGCAACATCACCCTTGTGTTGCCCTGAACAACACCACGTGATTAACTTCATTGAGGAAAGAGCAAAATATCAACCTCCAGACACGCAACATCACCCTTGTGGTGCCCTGAACAACACCACGTGATTAACTTCATTGAGAAAAGAGCATAATTTCACCCTCCAGACCCGCAACATCACCCTTGTGGTGCCCTGAACAACACCACGTGATTAACTTCATTGAGAAAAGAGCATAATATCACCCTCCAGACACACAACATCACCCTTGTGTTGCCCTGAACAACACCACGTGATTAACTTCATTGAGGAAAGAGCATAATATCACCCTCCAGACCCGCAACATCACCCTTGTGGTGCCCTGAACAACACCACGTGATTAACTTCATTGAGAAAAGAGCATAATTTCACCCTCCAGACACGCAACATCACCCTTGTGGTGCCCTGAACAACACGTGATTAACTTCATTGGGAAAAGAGCATAATATCACCCTCCAGATCCTCAACATCACCCTTGTGGTGCCCTGAACAACACCACGTGATCAACTTCATTGGGAAAAGAGCATAATATCACCCTCCAGATCCTCAACATCACCCTTGTGGTGCCCTGAACAACACCACGTGATTAACTTCATTGGGAAAAGAGCATAATTTCACCCTCCAGACACGCAACATCACCCTTGTGGTGCCCTGAACAACACCACGTGATTAACTTCATTGGGAAAAGAGCATAATATCACCCTCCAGACACGCAACATCACCCTTGTGGTGCCCTGAACAACACCACGTGATTAACTTCATTGAGAAAAGAGCATAATATCACCCTTCAGACCCGCAACATCACCCCTGTGGTGCCCTGAACAACACCACGTGATTAACTTCATTGGGAAAAGAGCATAATATCACCCTCCAGACCCGCAACATCACCCTTGTGGTGCCCTGAACAACACCACGTGATTATCGTCTTTGAGAAAAGAGCATAATATCACCCTCCAGACCCGCAACATCACCCTTGTGGTGCTCTGAACAACACCACGTGATCAACTTCATTGGGAAAAAAGCATAATATCACCCTCCAGATCCTCAACATCACCATTGTGGTGCCCTGAACAACACCACGTGATTAACTTTATTGGGAAAAGAGCATAATATCACCCTTCAGACACGCAACATCACCCTTGTGGTGCCCTGAACAACACCACGTGATCAACTTCATTGGGAAAAGAGCATAATATCACCCTCCAGACACGCAACATCACCCTTTTGTTGCCCTGAACAACACCACGTGATTAACTTCATTGAGAAAAGAGCATAATTTCACCCTTCAGACACGCAACATCACCCTTGTGGTGCCCTGAACAACACCACGTGATCTACTTCATTGGGAAAAGAGCATAATATCACCCTCCAGACACGCAACATCACCCTTGTGTTGCCCTGAACAACACCACGTGATTAACTTCATTGAGAAAAGAGCATAATTTCACCCTTCAGACACGCAACATCACCCTTGTGGTGCCCTGAACAACACCACGTGATCAACTTCATTGGGAAAAGAGCATAATATCACCCTCCAGACACGCAACATCACCCTTGTGGTGCCCTGAACAACACCACGTGATAACCTTCATTGAGAAAAGAGCATAATTTCACCCTTCAGACACGCAACATCACCCTTGTGGTGCCCTGAACAACACCACGTGATCAACTTCATTGGGAAAAGAGCATAAAATCACCCTCCAGATCCTCAACATCACCCTTGTGGTGCCCTGAACAACACCACGTGATTAACTTCATTGGGAAAAGAGCATAATATCACCCTCCAGACACGCAACATCACCCTTGTGGTGCCCTGAACAACACCACGTGATTAACTTCATTGAGAAAAGAGCATAATTTCACCCTTCAGACACGCAACATCACCCTTGTGTTGCCCTGAACAACACCACGTGATTAACTTCATTGAGAAAAGAGCATAATATCACCCTCCAGATCCTCAACATCACCCTTGTGGTGCCCTGAACAACACCACGTGATTAACTTCATTGGGAAAAGAGCATAATATCACCCTCTAGACACGCAACATCACCCTTGTGTTGCCCTGAACAACACCACGTGATTAACTTCATTGAGAAAAGAGCATAATTTCACCCTTCAGACACGCAACATCACCCTTGTGGTGCCCTGAACAACACCACGTGATTAACTTCATTGGGAAAAGAGCATAATATCACCCTTCAGACACGCAACATCACCCTTGTGTTGCCCTGAACAACACCACGTGATTAACTTCATTGGGAAAAGAGCATAATATCACCCTCCAGACACGCAACATCACCCTTGTGGTGCCCTGAACAACACCACGTGATCACCCTCATTGAGAAAAGAGCATAATATCACCCTTCAGACCCTCAACATCACCCTTGTGTTGCCCTGAACAACACCACGTGATTAACTTCATTGAGGAAAGAGCAAAATATCACCCTCCAGACACGCAACATCACCCTTGTGGTGCCCTGAACAACACCACGTGATCACCGTCATTGAGAAAAGAGCATAATATCACCCTTCAGACCCTCAACATCACCCTTGTGTTGCCCTGAACAACACCACGTGAATAACTTCATTGAGAAAAGAGCATAATATCACCCTTCAGATCCTCAACATCACCCTTGTGTTGCCCTGAACAACACCACGTGATTAACTTCATTGAGGAAAGAGCAAAATATCACCCTCCAGACACGCAACATCACCCTTGTGGTGCCCTGAACAACACCACGTGATCACCGTCATTGAGAAAAGAGCATAATATCACCCTTCAGACCCTCAACATCACCCTTGTGTTGCCCTGAACAACACCACGTGATTAACTTCATTGAGAAAAGAGCATAATATCACCCTCCAGACCCGCAACATCACCCTTGTGGTGCCCTGAACAACACCACGTGATTACCGTCATTGAGAAAAGAGCATAATATCACCCTCCAGACACGCAACATCACCCTTGTGGTGCCCTGAACAACACCACGTGATTAACTTCATTGAGGAAAGAGCAAAATATCACCCTCCAGACACGCAACATCACCCTTGTGGTGCCCTGAACAACACCACGTGATCACCCTCATTGAGAAAGGAGCATAATATCACCCTCCAGACACGCAACATCACCCTTGTGGTGCCCTGAACAACACCACGTGATTAACTTCATTGGGAAAAGAGCATAATATCACCCTTCAGACACGCAACATCACCCTTGTGTTGCCCTGAACAACACCACGTGATTACCGTCATTGAGAAAAGAGCATAATATCACCCTCCAGACACGCAACATCACCCTTGTGGTGCCCTGAACAACACCACGTGATTAACTTCATAGGGAAAAGAGCATAATATCACCCTCCAGACCCGCAACATCACCCTTGTGGTGCCCTGAACAACACCACGTGATCACCGTCATTGAGAAAAGAGCATAATATCACCCTCCAGACCCGCAACATCACCCTTGTGGTGCCCTGAACAACACCACGTGATTAACTTCATTGGGAAAAGAGCATAATATCACCCTCCAGACACGCAACATCACCCTTGTGGTGCCCTGAACAACACCACGTGATCACCCTCATTGAGAAAAGAGCATAATATCACCCTTCAGACCCTCAACATCACCCTTGTGTTGCCCTGAACAACACCACGTGAATAACTTCATTGGGAAAAGAGCATAATATCACCCTCCAGACCCGCAACATCACCCTTGTGTTGCCCTGAACAACACCACGTGATTAACTTCATTGGGAAAAGAGCATAATCTCACCCTCCAGACACGCAACATCACCCTTGTGGTGCCCTGAACAACACCACGTGATTAACTTCATTGGGAAAAGAGCATAATATCACCCTTCAGACCCTCAACAGCACCCTTGTGTTGCCCTGAACAACACCACGTGATTAACTTCATTGGGAAAAGAGCATAATATCACCCTCCGGACCTGCAACATCACCCTTGTGGTGCCCTGAACAACACCACGTGATTAACTTCATTGGGAAAAGAGCATAATATCACCCTCCAGACACGCAACATCACCCTTGTGGTGCCCTGAACAACACCACGTGATCACCCTCATTGAGAAAAGAGCATAATATCACCCTTCAGACCCTCAACATCACCCTTGTGTTGCCCTGAACAACACCACGTGATTAACTTCATTGGGAAAAGAGCATAATATCACCCTCCAGACCCGCAACATCACCCTTGTGTTGCCCTGAACAACACCACGTGATTAACTTCATTGAGGAAAGAGCAAAATATCACCCTCCAGACACGCAACATCACCCTTGTGGTGCCCTGAACAACACCACGTGATTAACTTCATTGAGAAAAGAGCATAATATCACCCTCCAGACCCGCAACATCACCCTTGTGGTGCCCTGAACAACACCACGTGATTAACTTCATTGAGAAAAGAGCATAATATCACCCTCCAGACACACAACATCACCCTTGTGTTGCCCTGAACAACACCACGTGATTAACTTCATTGAGGAAAGAGCATAATATCACCCTCCAGACCCGCAACATCACCCTTGTGGTGCCCTGAACAACACCACGTGATTAACTTCATTGAGAAAAGAGCATAATTTCACCCTCCAGACACGCAACATCACCCTTGTGGTGCCCTAAACAACACGTGATTAACTTCATTGGGAAAAGAGCATAATATCACCCTCCAGATCCTCAACATCACCCTTGTGGTGCCCTGAACAACACCATGTGATTAACTTCATTGGGAAAAGAGCATAATATCACCCTCCAGATCCTCAACATCACCCTTGTGGTGCCCTGAACAACACCACGTGATTAACTTCATTGGGAAAAGAGCATAATTTCACCATCCAGACACGCAACATCACTTTTGTGGTGCCCTGAACAACACCACGTGATTAACTTCATTGGGAAAAGAGCATAATATCACCCTCCAGACACGCAACATCACCCTTGTGGTGCCCTGAACAACACCACGTGATTAACTTCATTGAGAAAAGAGCATAAAATCACCCTTCAGACCCGCAACATCACCCCTGTGGTGCCCTGAACAACACCACGTGATTAACTTCATTGGGAAAAGAGCATAATATCACCCTCCAGACCCGCAACATCACCCTTGTGGTGCCCTGAACAACACCACGTGATTATCGTCTTTGAGAAAAGAGCATAATATCACCCTTCAGACCCGCAACATCACCCTTGTGGTGCTCTGAACAACACCACGTGATCAACTTCATTGGGAAAAGAGCATAATATCACCCTCCAGATCCTCAACATCACCCTTGTGGTGCCCCGAACAACACCACGTGATTAACTTCATTGGGAAAAGAGCATATTATCACCCTTCAGACACGCAACATCACCCTTGTGGTGCCCTGAACAACACCACGTGATCAACTTCATTGGGAAAAGAGCATAATATCACCCTCCAGACACGCAACATCACCCTTTTGTTGCCCTGAACAACACCACGTGAATAACTTCATTGAGAAAAGAGCATAATTTCACCCTTCAGACACGCAACATCACCCTTGTGGTGCCCTGAACAACACCACGTGATCTACTTCATTGGGAAAAGAGCATAATATCACCCTCCAGACACGCAACATCACCCTTGTGTTGCCCTGAACAACACCACGTGATTAACTTCATTGAGAAAAGAGCATAATTTCACCCTTCAGACACGCAACATCACCCTTGTGGTGCCCTGAACAACACCACGTGATCAACTTCATTGGGAAAAGAGCATAATATCACCCTCCAGACACGCAACATCACCCTTGTGGTGCCCTGAACAACACCACGTGATTAACTTCATTGAGAAAAGAGCATAATTTCACCCTTCAGACACGCAACATCACCCTTGTGGTGCCCTGAACAACACCACGTGATCAACTTCATTGGGAAAAGAGCATAATATCACCCTCCAGATCCTCAACATCACCCTTGTGGTGCCCTGAACAACACCACGTGATTAACTTCATTGGGAAAAGAGCATAATATCACCCTCCAGACACGCAACATCACCCTTGTGGTGCCCTGAACAACACCACGTGATTAACTTCATTGAGAAAAGAGCATAATTTCACCCTTCGGACACGCAACATCACCCTTGTGTTGCCCTGAACAACACCACGTGATTAACTTCATTGAGAAAAGAGCATAATATCACCCTCCAGATCCTCAACATCACCCTTGTGGTGCCCTGAACAACACCACGTGTTTAACTTCATTGGGAAAAGAGCATAATATCACCCTCTAGACACGCAACATCACCCTTGTGTTGCCCTGAAAAACACCACGTGATTAACTTCATTGAGAAAAGAGCATAATTTCACCCTTCAGACACGCAACATTACCCTTGTGGTGCCCTGAACAACACCACGTGATCTACTTCATTGGGAAAAGAGCATAATATCACCCTCCAGACACGCAACATCACCCTTGTGTTGCCCTGAACAACACCACGTGATCAACTTCATTGGGAAAAGAGCATAATATCGACCTCCAGACACGCAACATCACCCTTGTGTTGCCCTGAACAACACCACGTGATTACCTTCAATGAGGAAAGAGCAAAATATACCCTCCAGACACGCAACATCACCCTTGTGGTGCCCTGAACAACACCACGTGATTAACTTCATTGAGAAAAGAGCATAATATCACCCTCCAGACCCGCAACATCACCCTTGTGGTTCCCTGAACAACACCACGTGATTAACTTCATTGAGAAAAGAGCATAATATCACCCTCCAGACACACAACATCACCCTTGTGTTGCCCTGAACAACACCACGTGATTAACTTCATTGAGGAAAGAGCATAATATCACCCTCCAGACCCGCAACATCACCCTTGTGGTGCCCTGAACAACACCACGTGATCAACTTCATTGAGAAAAGAGCATAATTTCACCCTCCAGACACGCAACATCACCCTTGTGGTGCCCTAAACAACACGTGATTAACTTCATTGGGAAAAGAGCATAATATCACCCTCCAGATCCTCAACATCACCCTTGTGGTGCCCTGAACAACACCACGTGATTAACTTCATTGGGAAAAGAGCATAATATCACCCTCCAGATCCTCAACATCACCCTTGTGGTGCCCTGAACAACACCACG
This sequence comes from Brachyptera risi, assembly GCA_964007535.1. NCBI lineage: Eukaryota > Metazoa > Arthropoda > Insecta > Plecoptera > Taeniopterygidae > Brachyptera > Brachyptera risi. Next base: position 7,882,082 of record OZ023326.1, read on the forward strand.
TGATTAACTTCATTGGGAAAAGAGCATAATTTCACCCTCCAGACACGCAACATCACCCTTGTGGTGCCCTGAACAACACCACGTGATTAACTTCATTGGGAAAAGAGCATAATATCACCCTCCAGACACGCAACATCACCCTCGTGGTGCCCTGAACAACACCACGTGATTAACTTCATTGAGAAAAGAGCATAATATCACCCTTCAGACCCGCAACATCACCCCTGTGGTGCCCTGAACAACACCACGTGATTAACTCCATTGAGAAAAGAGCATAATATCACCCTCCAGACCCGCAACATCACCCTTGTGGTGCCCTGAACAACACCACGTGATTATCGTCTTCGAGAAAAGAGCATAATATCACCCTCCAGACCCGCAACATCACCCTTGTGGTGCTCTGAACAACACCACGTGATCAACTTCATTGGGAAAAGAGCATAATATCACCCTCCAGATCCTCAACATCACCCTTGTGGTGCCCTGAACAACACCACGTGATTAACTTCATTGGGAAAAGAGCATAATATCACCCTTCAGACACGCAACATCACCCTTGTGGTGCCCTGAACATCACCACGTGTTCAACTTCATTGGGAAAAGAGCATAATATCACCCTCCAGACACGCAACATCACCCTTTTGTTGCCCTGAACAACACCACGTGATTAACTTCATTGAGAAAAGAGCATAATTTCACCCTTCAGACACGCAACATCACCCTTGTGGTGCCCTGAACAACACCACGTGATCTACTTCATTGGGAAAAGAGCATAATATCACCCTCCAGACACGCAACATCACCCTTGTGTTGCCCTGAACAACACCACGTGATTAACTTCATTGAGAAAAGAGCATAATTTCACCCTTCAGACACGCAACATCACCCTTGTGGTGCCCTGAACAACACCACGTGATCAACTTCATTGGGAAAAGAGCATAATTTCACCCTCCAGACACGCAACATCACCCTTGTGTTGCCCTGAACAACACCACGTGATTAACTTCATTGAGAAAAGAGCATAATTTCACCCTTCAGACACGCAACATCACCCTTGTGGTGCCCTGAACAACACCACGTGATCAACTTCATTGGGAAAAGAGCATAATATCACCCTCCAGATCCTCAACATCACCCTTGTGGTGCCCTGAACAACACCACGTGATTAACTTCATTGGGAAAAGAGCATAATATCACCCTCCAGACACGCAACATCACCCTTGTGATGCCCTGAACAACACCACGTGATTAACTTCATTGAGAAAAGAGCATAAATTCACCCTTCAGACACGCAACATCACCCTTGTGTTGCCCTGAACAACACCACGTGATTAACTTCATTGAGAAAAGAGCATAATATCACCCTCCAGATCCTCAACATCACCCTTGTGGTGCCCTGAACAACACCACGTGATTAACTTCATTGGGAAAAGAGCATAATATCACCCTCTAGACACGCAACATCACCCTTGTGTTGCCCTGAACAACACCACGTGATTAACTTCATTGAGAAAAGAGCAGAATTTCACCCTTCAGACACGCAACATCACCCTTGTGGTGCCCTGAACAACACCACGTGATCTACTTCATTGGGAAAAGAGCATAATATCACCCTCCAGACACGCAACATCACCCTTTTGTTGCCCTGAACAACACCACGTGATCAACTTCATTGGGAAAAGAGCATGATATCGACCTCCAGACACGCAACATCACCCTTGTGGTGCCCTGAACAACACCACGTGATTAACTTCATTGAGAAAAGAGCATAATTTCACCCTTCAGACACGCAACATCACCCTTGTGGTGCTATGAACAACACCACGTGATCAATTTCATTGGGAAAAGAGCATAATATCACCCTCCGGATCCTCAACATCACCCTTGTGGTGCCCTGAACAACACCACGTGATTAACTTCATTGGGAAAAGAGCATAATATCACCCTCCAGACCCGCAACATCACCCTTGTGGTGCCCTGAACAACACCACGTGATTAACTTCATTGAGAAAAGAGCATAATATCACCCTCCAGACCCGCAACATCACCCTTGTGGTGCCCTGAACAACACCACGTGATTAACTTCATTGGGAAAAGAGCATAATATCACCCTCCAGACCCGCAACATCACCCTTGTGGTGCCCTGAACAACACCACGTGATTACCTCCATTGGGAAAAGAGCATAAGATCACCCTCCAGACCCTCAACATCACCCTTGTGGTGCCCTGAACAACACCACGTGATTACCGTCATTGGGAAAAGAGCATAATATCACCCTCCAGACCCGCAACATCACCCTTGTGGTGCCCTGAACAACACCACGTGATTAACTTCATTGGGAAAAGAGCATAATATCACCCTCCAGACCCGCAACATCACCCTTGTGGTGCCCTGAACAACACCACGTGATTAACTTCATTGAGAAAAGAGCATAATATCACCCTTCAGACATGCAACATCACCCTTGTGGTGCCCTGAACAACACCACGTGATTAACTCCATTGGGAAAAGAGCATAATATCAACCTCCAGACACGCAACATCACCCTTGTGGTGCCCTGAACAACACCACGTGATTAACTTCATTGGGAAAAGAGCATAATATCACCCTCCAGACCCGCAACATCACCCTTGTGGTGCCCTGAACAACACCACGTGATTAACTTCATTGGGAAAAGAGCATAATATCACCCTCCAGATCCTCAACATCACCCTTGTGGTGCCCTGAACAACACCACGTGATTAACTTTATTGAGAAAAGAGCATAATATCACCCTCCAGACACGCAACATCACCCTTGTGGTGCCCTGAACAACACCACGTTATTACCGTCATTGAGAAAAGAGCATAATATCACCCTCCAGACCCGCAACATCACCCTTGTGGTGCCCTGAACAACACCACGTGATTAACTTCATTGGGAAAAGAGCATAATATCACCCTCCAGACCCGCAACATCACCCTTGTGTTGCCCTGAACAACACCACGTGATTAACTTCATTGAGGAAAGAGCAAAATATCACCCTCCAGACACGCAACATCACCCTTGTGGTGCCCTGAACAACACCACGTGAATACCGTCATTGAGAAAAGAGCATAATATCACCCTCCAGACCCGCAACATCACCCTTGTGGTGCCCTGAACAACACCACGTGATTAACTTCATTGAGAAGAGAGCATAATATCACTCTCCAGATCCTCAACATCACCCTTGTGGTGCCCTGAACAACACCACGTGATTAACTTCATTGGGAAAAGAGCATAATATCACCCTCCAGATCCTCAACATCACCCTTGTTGTGCCCTGAACAACACCACGTGATTACCGTCATTGAGAAAAGAGCATAATATCACCCTCCAGACCCGCAACATCACCCTTGTGGTGCTCTGAACAACACCACGTGATTAACTTCATTGGGAAAAGAGCATAATATCACCCTCCAGACACGCAACATCACCCTTGTGGTGCCCTGAACAACACCACGTGATTACCGTCATTGAGAAAAGAGCATAATATCACCCTCCAGACACGCAACATCACCCTTGTGGTGCCCTGAACAACACCACGTGATTACCGTCATTGAGAAAAGAGCATAATATCACCCTCCAGACACGCAACATCACCCTTGTGGTGCCCTGAACAACACCACGTGATTACCGTCATTGAGAAAAGAGCATAATATCACCCTCCAGACCCGCAACATCACCCTTGTGGTGCCCTGAACAACACCACGTGATTAACTTCATTGGAAAAAGAGCATAATATCACCCTCCAGACCCGCAACATCACCCTTGTGGTGCCCTGAACAACACCACGTGATTACCGTCATTGAGAAAAGAGCATAATATCACCCTCCAGACACGCAACATCACCCTTGTGGTGCCCTGAACAACACCACGTGATTAACTTCATTGGGAAAAGAGCATAATATCACCCTCCAGACCCGCAACATCACCCTTGTGTTGCCCTGAACAACACCACGTGAAAAACTTCATTGGGAAAAGAGCATAATATCACCCTCCAGACCCGCAACATCACCCTTGTGGTGCCCTGAACAACACCACGTGATTAACTTCATTGGGAAAAGAGCATAATATCACCCTCCAGACCCGCAACATCACCCTTGTGGTGCCCTGAACAACACCACGTGATTAACTACATTGGGAAAAGAGCATAATATCACCCTCCAGATCCTCAACATCACCCTTGTGGTGCCCTGAACAACACCACGTGATTACCGTCATTGAGAAAAGAGCATAATATCACCCTCCAGACACGCAACATCACCCTTGTGGTGCCCTGAACAACACCACGTGATTAACTTCATTGAGAAAAGAGCATAATTTCACCCTCCAGACACGCAATATCACCCTTGTGGTGCCCTGAACAACACCACGTGATTAACTTCATTGAGAAAAGAGCCTAATATCACCCTCCAGACACGCAACATCACCCTTGTGGTGCCCTGAACAAGACCACGTGATTAACTTCATTGGGAAAAGAGCATAATAACACCCTCCAGACCCGCAACATCACCCTTGTGGTGCCCTGAACAACACCACGTGATTACCGTCATTGGGAAAAGAGCATAATATCACCCTCCAGACATGCAACATCACCCTTGTGATGCCCTGAACAACACCACGTGATTAACTTCATTGGGAAAAGAGCATAATATCACCATCCAGACCCGCAACATCACCCTTGTGGTGCCCTGAACAACACCACGTGATTAACTTCATTGAGAAAAGAGCATAATATCAACCTCCAGACACGCAACATCACCCTTGTGGTGCCCTGAACAACACCACGTGATCACCCTCATTGAGAAAAGAGCATAATATCACCCTCCAGACACGCAACATCACCCTTGTGGTGCCCTGAACAACACCACGTGATCAACTTCATTGGGAAAAGAGCATAATATCACCCTCCAGACACGCAACATCACCCTTGTGGTGCCCTGAACAACACCACGTGATCACCCTCATTGAGAAAAGAGCATAATATCACCCTTCAGACCCTCAACATCACCCTTGTGTTGCCCTGAACAACACCACGTGATTAACTTCATTGGGAAAAGAGCATAATATCACCCTCCAGACCCGCAACATCACCCTTGTGGTGCCCTGAACAACACCACGTGTTACCGTCATTGGGAAAAGAGCATAATATCACCCTCCAGACACGCAACATCACCCTTGTGGTGCCCTGAACAACACCACGTGATTAACTTCATTGAGAAAAGAGCATAATTTCACCCTCCAGACACGCAACATCACCCTTGTGGTGCCCTGAACAACACCACGTGATTAACTTCATTGAGAAAAGAGCATAATATCACCCTCCAGACCCGCAACATCACCCTTGTGGTGCCCTGAACAACACCACGTGATTACCGTCATTGGGAAAAGAGCATAATATCACCCTTCAGACACGCAACATCACCCTTGTGTTGCCCTGAACAACACCACGTGATTAACTTCATTGGGAAAAGAGCATAATATCACCCTCCAGACCCGCAACATCACCCTTGTGGTGCCCTGAACAACACCACGTGATTACCGTCATTGGGAAAAGAGCATAATATCACCCTCCAGACACGCAACATCACCCTTGTGGTGCCCTGAACAACACCACGTGATTAACTTCATTGGGAAAAGAGCATAATATCACCCTTCAGACACGCAACATCACCCTTGTGTTGCCCTGAACAACACAACGTGATTAACTTCATTGGGAAAAGAGCATAATATCACCCTCCAGACACGCAACATCACCCTTGTGGTGCCCTGAACAACACCACGTGATCACCCTCATTGAGAAAAGAGCATAATATCACCCTTCAGACCCTCAACATCACCCTTGTGGTGCCCTGAACAACACCACGTGAATAACTTCATTGAGAAAAGAGCATAATATCACCCTCCAGACACGCAACATCACCCTTGTGGTGCCCTGAACAACACCACGTGATTACCGTCATTGGGAAGAGAGCATAATATCACCCTTCAGACACGCAACATCACCCTTGTGTTGCCCTGAACAACACCACGTGATTAACTTCATTGGGAAAAGAGCATAATAACACCCTCCAGACCCGCAACATCACCCTTGTGGTGCCCTGAACAACACCACGTGATTACCGTCATTGGGAAAAGAGCATAATATCACCCTCCAGACACGCAACATCACCCTTGTGGTGCCCTGAACAACACCACGTGATTAACTTCATTGGGAAAAAAGCATAATTTCACCCTCCAGACACGCAACATCACCCTTGTGGTGCCCTGAACAACACCACGTGATTACCTTCATTGGGAAAAGAGCATAATATCACCCTCCAGACCCGCAACATCACCCTTGTGGTACCCTGAACAACACCACGTGATTAACTTCATTGAGAAAAGAGCATAATATCACCCTCCAGACACGCAACATCACCCTTGTGGTGCCCTGAACAACACAACGTGATTAACTTCATTGAGAAAAGAGCATAATATCACCCTCCAGACCCGCAACATCACCCTTGTGGTGCCCTGAACAACACCACGTGATTACCGTCATTGAGAAAAGAGCATAATATCACACTCCAGACACTCAACATCACCCTTGTGGTGCCCTGAACAACACCACGTGATTAACTTCATTGGGAAAAGAGCATAATTTCACCCTCCAGACACGCAACATCACCCTTGTGGTGCCCTGAACATCACCACGTGATTAACTTCATTGGGAAAAGAGCATAATTTCACCCTCCAGACACGCAACATCACCCTTGTGATGCCCTGAACAACACCACGTGATTAACTTCATTGAGAAAAGAGCATAATATCACCCTCCAGACACGCAACATCACCCCTGTGATGCCCTGAACAACACCACGTGATTAACTTCATTGAGAAAAGAGCCTAATATCACCCTTCAGACACTCAACATCACCCTTGTGGTGCCCTGAACAACACCACGTGATTACCGTCATTGAGGAAAGAGCATAATTTCACCCTCCAGACACGCAACATCACCCTTGTGGTGCCCTGAACAACACCACGTGATTAACTTCATTAAGAAAAGAGCATAATATCACCCTTCAGACACGCAACATCACCCTTGTGTTGCCCTGAACAACACCACGTGATTACCGTCATTGAGAAAAGAGCATAATATCACCCTCCAGACCCGCAACATCACCCTTGTGGTGCCCTGAACAACACCACGTGATTACCGTCATTGAGAAAAGAGCATAATATCACCCTTCAGACACGCAACATCACCCTTGTGGTGTCCTGAACAACACCACGTGATTAACTTCATTGAGAAAAGAGCATAATATCACCCTCCAGACACGCAACATCACCCTTGTGTTGCCCTGAACAACACCACGTGATCACCGTCATTGGGAAAAGAGCATAATATCACCCTCCAGATACGCAACATCACCCTTGTGGTGCCCTGAACAACACCACGTGATTAACTTCATTGAGAAAAGAGCATAATATCACCCTTCAGACCCTCAACATCACCCTTGTGGTGCCCTGAACAACACCACGTGATTACCGTCATTGAGAAAAGAGCATAATATCACCCTTCAGACACGCAACATCACCCTTGTGGTGCCCTGAACAACACCACGTGATTAACTTCATTGGGAAAAGAGCATAATTTCACCCTCCAGAAATGCAACATCACCCTTGTGGTGCCCTGAACAACACCACGTGATTAACTTCATTGAGAAAAGAGCATAATATCACCCTCCAGACACGCAACATCACCCTTGTGATGCCCTGAACAACACCACGTGATTACCGTCATTGAGAAAAGAGCATAATATCAACCTCCAGACACGCAACATCCTCCTTGTGGTGCCCTGAACAACACCACGTGATTAACTTCATTGAGAAAAGAGCATAATATCACCCTTCAGACACGCAACATCACCCTTGTGTTGCCCTGAACAACACCACGTGATTACCGTCATTGAGAAAAGAGAATAATATCAACCTCCAGACACGCAACATCACCCTTGTGGTGCCCTGAACAACACCACGTGATTAACTTCATTGAGAAAAGAGCATAATATCACCCTTCAGACACGCAACATCACCCTTGTGTTGCCCTGAACAACACCACGTGATTACCGTCATTGAGAAAAGAGCATAATATCAACCTCCAGACACGCAACATCCTCCTTGTGGTGCCCTGAACAACACCACGTGATTAACTTCATTGAGAAAAGAGCATAATATCACCCTTCAGACACGCAACATCACCCTTGTGTTGCCCTGAACAACACCACGTGATTACCGTCATTGAGAAAAGAGCATAATATCAACCTCCAGACACGCAACATCACCCTTGTGGTGCCCTGAACAACACCACGTGAATAACTTCATTGTGAAAAGAGCATAATTTCACCCTCCAGACACGCAACATCACCCTTGTGGTGCCCTGAACAACACCACGTGATTAACTTCATTGAGAAAAGAGCATAATATCACCCTCCAGACACGCGACATCACCCTTGTGGTGCCCTGAACAACACCACGTGATTAACTTCATTGAGAAAAGAGCATAATATCACCCTCCAGACACGCAACATCAACCTTGTGATGCCCTGAATAACACCACGTGATTAACTTCATTGAGAAAAGAGCATAATATCACCCTTCAGACACTCAACATCACCCTTGTGGTGCCCTGAACAACACCACGTGATTAACTTCATTGAGAAAAGAGCATGATCACACCCTTCAGACACGCAACATCACCCTTGTGGTGCCCTGAACAACACCACGTGATTAACTTCATTGAGAAAAGAGCATAATATCCCCCTTCAGATACGCTACATCACCCTTGTGGTGCCCTGAACAACACCACGTGATTACCGTCATTGAGGAAAGAGCATAATTTCACCCTTCGGACTCTCAACATCACCCTTGTGGTGCCCTGAACAACACCACGTGATTACCGTCATTAGGAAAAGAGCATAATATCACCCTCCAGACACGCAACATCACCCTTGTGTTGCCCTGAACAACACCACGTGATTAACTTCATTGAGAAAAGAGCATAATTTCACCCTCCAGACACGCAACATCACCCTTGTGTTGCCCTGAACAACACCACGTGATTAACTTCATTGAGAAAAGAGCATAATTTCACCCTCCAGACACGCAACATCACCCTTGTGGTGCCCTGAACAACACCACGTGATTAACTTCATTGAGAAAAGAGCATAATATCACCCTCCAGACACGCAACATCACCCTTGTGGTGCCCTGAACAACACCACGTGATTAACTTCATTGGGAAAAGAGCATAACATCACCCTCCAGACACGCAACATCACCCTTGTGGTGCCCTGAACAACACCACGTGATTAACTTCATTGGGAAAAGAGCATAATATCACCCTTCAGACCCGCAACATCACCCTTGTGGTGCCCTGAACAACACCACGTGATTAACTTCATTGAGAAAAGAGCATAATATCACCCTTCAGACACGCAACATCACCCTTGTGGTGCCCTGAACAACACCACGTGATTAACTTCATTGAGAAAAGAGCATAATATCACCCTCCAGACACGCAACATCACCCTTGTGGTGCCCTGAACAACACCACGTGATTAACTTCATTGAGAAAAGAGCATAATATCACCCTCCAGACCCGCAACATCACCCTTGTGGTGCCCTGAACAACACCACCCGATTACCGTCATTGAGAAAAGAGCATGATATCACCCTTCAGACCCACAACATCACCCTTGTGGTGCCCTGAACAACACCACGTGATTAACTTCATTGGGAAAAGAGCATAATATCACCCTCCAGACCCGCAACATCACCCTTGTGGTACCCCGAACAACACCACGTTATTACCGTCATTGAGAAAAGAGCATAATATCACCCTTCAGACACGCAACATCACCCTTGTGTTGTCCTGAACAACACCACGTGATTAACTTCATTGAGAAAAGAGCATAATATCAACCTCCAGACCCGCAACATCACCCTTGTGGTGTCCTGAACAACACCACGTGAATAACTTCATTGAGAAAAGAGCATAATATCACCCTCCAGACCCGCAACATCACCCTTGTGATGCCCTGAACAACACCACGTGATTAACTTCATTGAGAAAAGAGCATAATATCACCCTCCAGACACGCAACATCACCCTTGTGGTGCCCTGAACAACACCACGTGATCAACTTCATTGGGAAAAGAGCATGATATCACCCTTCAGACCCGCAACATCACCCTTGTGGTGCCCTGAACAACACCACGTGATTACCGTCATTGAGAAAAGAGCATAATATCACCCTTCAGACACGCAACATCACCCTTGTGGTGCCCTGAACAACACCACGTGATTAACTTCATTGGGAAAAGAGCATAATTTCACCCTCCAGACACGCAACATCACCCTTGTGTTGCCCTGAACAACACCACGTGATTACCGTCATTGGGAAAAGAGCATAATATCACCCTCCAGACACGCAACATCCCCCTTGTGGTGCCCTGAACAACACCACGTGATCAACTTCATTGGGAAAAGAGCATAATATCACCCTACAGACACGCAACATCACCCTTGTGGTGCCCTAAACAACACGTGATTAACTTCATTGGGAAAAGAGCATAATATCACCCTCCAGACCCGCAACATCACCCTTGTGGTACCCTGAACAACACCACGTGATTAACTTCATTGGGAAAAGAGCATAATATCACCCTCCAGACACGCAACATCACCCTTGTGTTGCCCTGAACAACACCACGTGATTACCGTCATTGGGAAAAGAGCATAATATCACCCTCCAGACACGCAACATCCCCCTTGTGGTGCCCTGAACAACACCACGTGATTAACTTCATTAAAAAAGAGCATAATATCACCCTACAGACACGCAACATCACCCTTGTGGTGCCCTGAACAACACCACGTGATTAACTTCATTGGGAAAAGAGCATAATATCACAGTCCAGACCCGCTACATCACCCTTGTGGTGCCCTGAACAACACCACGTTATTACCGTCATTGAGAAAAGAGCATAATATCACCCTCCAGACACGCAACATCACCCTTGTGGTGCCCTGAACAACACCACGTGATTAATTTCATTGAGAAAAGAGCATAATTTCACCCTCCAGACACGCAACATCACCCTTGTGGTGCCCTGAACAACACCACGTGAATAACTTCATTGAGAAAAGAGCATAATATCACCCTTCAGACCCGCAACATCACCCTTGTGGTGCCCTGAACAACACCACGTGATTAACTTCATTGGGAAAAGAGCATAATATCACCCTCCAGACACGCAACATCATTCTTGTGGTGCCCTGAACAACACCACGTGATTAACTCCATTGAGAAAAGAGCATAATATCACCCTCCAGACACGCAACATCACCCTTGTGGTGCCCTGAACAACACCACGTGATTACCGTCATTGAGAAAAGAGCATAATATCACCCTTCAGACCCGCAACATCACCCTTGTGGTGCCCTGAACAACACCACGTGATTAACTTCATTGAGAAAAGAGCATAATATCACCCTCCAGACCCGCAACATCACCCTTGTGGTGCCCTGAACAACACCACGTGATTAACCTCATTGGGAAAAGAGCATAATATCACCCTTCAGACACGCAACATCACCCTTGTGTTGCCCTGAACAACACCACGTGATTAACTTCATTGAGAAAAGAGCATAATATCACCCTTCAGACACGCAACATCACCCTTGTGGTGCCCTGAACAACACCACGTGATTACCGTCATTGAGAAAAGAGCATAATATCACCCTCCAGACACGCAACATCACCCTTGTGGTGCCCTGAACAACACCACGTGATCAACTTCATTTGGAAAAGAGCATAATATCACCCTCCAGACACGCAACATCACCCTTGTGATGCCCTGAACATCACCACGTGATTAACTTCATTGGGAAAAGAGCATAATATCACCCTCCAGACCCGCAACATCACCCTCGTGGTGCCCTGAACAACACCACGTGTTTAACTTCATTGGGAAAAGAGCATAATATCACCCTCCAGACACGCAACAACACCCTTGTGGTGCCCTGAACAACACCACGTGATTAACTTCATTGAGAAAAGAGCATAATATCACCCTCCAGACACGCAACATCACCCTTGTGTTGCCCTGAACAACACCACGTGATTACCGTCATTGAGAAAAGAGCATAATATCACCCTCCAGACACGCAACATCACCCTTGTGGTGCCCTGAACAACACCACGTGATTAACTTCATTGGGAAAAGAGCATAATATCACCCTCCAGACACGCAACATCACCCTTGTGTTGCCCTGAACAACACCACGTGATTAACTTCATTGAGAAAAGAGCATAATATCACCCTCCAGACACGCAACATCACCCTTGTGGTGCCCTGAACAACACCACGTGATTAACTTCATTGAGAAAAGAGCATAATATCACCCTCCAGACACGCAACATCACCCTTGTGGTGCCCTGAACAACACCACGTGATTACCATCATTGGGAAAAAAGCATAATATCACCCTCCAGACACGCAACATCACCCTTGTGGTGCCCTGAACAACACCACGTGATTACCGTCATTGAGAAAAGGGCATAATATCACCCTCCAGACACGCAACATCACCCTTGTGGTGGCCTGAACAACACCACGTGATTACCGTCATTGGGAAAAGAGCATAATATCACCCTCAAGACACGTAACATCACCCTTGTGGTGCCCTGAACAACACCACGTGATTACCATCATTGGGAAAAGAGCATAATATCACCCTCCAGACACGCAACATCACCCTTGTGGTGCCCTGAACAACACCACGTGATTACCATCATTGGGAAAAGAGCATAATATCACCCTCCAGACACGCAACATCACCCTTGTGGTGCCCTGAACAACACCACGTGATTACCGTCATTGAGAAAAGAGCATAATATCACCCTCCAGACACGCAACATCACCCTTGTGGTGCCCTGAACAACACCACGTGATTACCGTCATTGGGAAAAGAGCATAATATCACCCTCCAGACACGCAACATCACCCTTGTGGTGCCCTGAACAACACCACGTGATTACCGTCATTGGGAAAAGAGCATGACTTCACCCTCCAGACACGCAACATCACCCTTGTGGTGCCCTGAACAACACCACGTGATTACCATCATTGGGAAAAGAGCATAATATCACCCTCCAGACACGCAACATCACCCTTGTGGTGCCCTGAACAACACCACGTGATTACCGTCATTGAGAAAAGAGCATAATATCACCCTCCAGACCCGCAACATCACCCTTGTGGTGCCCTGAACAACACCACGTGATTACCGTCATTGAGAAAAGAGCATAATATCACCCTTCAGACACGCAACATCACCCTTGTGGTGCCCTGAACAACACCACGTGATTAACTTCATTGGGAAAAGAGCATAATATGACCCTCCAGACCCGCAACATCACCCTTGTGTTGCCCTGAACAACACCACGTGATTACCGTCATTGAGAAAAGAGCATAATATCACCCTCCAGACACGCAACATCACCCTTGTGGTGCCCTGAACAACACCACGTGATTACTGTCATTGAGAAAAGAGCATAATATCACCCTCCAGACACGCAACATCACCCTTGTGGTGCCCTGAACAACACCACGTGATTACCGTCATTGAGAAAAGAGCTTAATATCACCCTCCAGACACGCAACATCACCCTTGTGTTGCCCTGAACAACACCACGTGATTAACTTCATTGGGAAAAGATCATAATTTCACCCTCCAGACCCTCAACATCACCCTTGTGGTGCCCTGAACAACACCACGTGATTACCGTCATTGGGAAAAGAGCATAATATCACCCTTCAGACCCGCAACATCACCCTTGTGGTACCCTGAACAACACCACGTGATTAACTTCATTGAGAAAAGAGCATAATATCACCCTCCAGACACGCAACATCACCCTTGTGGTGCCCTGAACAACACCACGTGATTAACTTCATTGAGGAAAGAGCATAATATCACCCTTCAGACCCGCAACATCACCCTTGTGGTACCCTGAACAACACCACGTGATTAACTTCATTGAGAAAAGAGCATAATATCACCCTTCAGACCCTCAACATCACCCTTGTGGTGCCCTGAACAACACCACGTGATTAACTTCATTGAGAAAAGAGCATAATATCACCCTCCAGACACGCAACATCACCCTTGTGGTACCCTGAACAACACCACGTGATTAACTTCATTGAGAAAAGAGCATAATATCACCCTTCAGACCCTCAACATCACCCTTGTGGTGCCCTGAACAACACCACGTGATTAACTTCATTGAGAAAAGAGCATAATATCACCCTTCAGACCCGCAACATCACCCTTGTGGTACCCTGAACAACACCACGTGATTAACTTCATTGAGAAAAGAGCATAATATCACCCTTCAGACCCTCAACATCACCCTTGTGGTGCCCTGAACAACACCACGTGATTAACTTCATTGAGAAAAGAGCATAATATCACCCTTCAGACACGCAACATCACCCTTGTGGTGCCCTGAACAACACCACGTGATTACCGTCATTGGGAAAAGAGCATAATATCAACCTCCAGACACGCAACATCACCCTTGTGTTGCCCTGAACAACACCACGTGATTACCGTCATTGGGAAAAGAGCATAATATGACTCTCCAGACACGCAACATCACCCTTGTGGTGCCCTGAACAACACCACGTGATTAACTTCATTGAGAAAAGAGCATAATATCACCCTCCAGACACGCAACATCACCCTTGTGGTGCCCTGAACAACACCACGTGAATAACTTAATTGGGAAAAGAGCATAATATCACCCTCCAGACACGCAACATCAACCTTGTGGTGCCCTGAACAACACCACGTGATTAACTTCATTGAGAAAAGAGCATAATATCACCCTCCAGACACGCAACATCACCCTTGTGGTACCCTGAACAACACCACGTGATTAACTTCATCGAGAAAAGAGCATAATATCATCCTCCAGACACGCAACATCACCCTTGTGGTGCCCTGAACAACACCACGTGATTACCGTCATTGAGAAAAGAGCATAATATCAACCTCCAGACACGCAACATCACCCTTGTGGTGCCATGAACAACACCACGTGATTACCGTCATTGGGAAAAGAGCATAATATCAACCTCCAGACCCGCAACATCACCCTTGTGGTACCCTGAACAACACCACGTGATTGACTTCATTGAGAAAAGAGCATAATATCACCCTTCAGACCCTCAACATCACCCTTGTGGTGCCCTGAACAACACCACGTGATTAACTTCATTGAGAAGAGAGCATAATATCACCCTTCAGACACGCAACATCACCCTTGTGGTGCCCTGAACAACACCACGTGATTACCGTCATTGGGAAAAGAGCATAATATCAACCTCCAGACACGCAACATCACCCTTGTGTTGCCCTGAACAACACCACGTGATTACCGTCATTGGGAAAATAGCATAATATCACCCTCCAGACACGCAACATCACCCTTGTGGTGCCCTGAACAACACCACGTGATTAACTTCATTGAGAAAAGAGCATAATATCACCCTCCAGACACGCAACATCACCCTTGTGGTGCCCTGAACAACACCACGTGATTAACTTCATTGGGAAAAGAGCATAATATCACCCTCCAGACACGCAACATCACCCTTGTGGTGCCCTGAACAACACCACGTGATTAACTTCATTGAGAAAAGAGCATAATATCACCCTCCAGACACGCAACATCACCCTTGTGGTGCCCTGAACAACACCACGTGATTACCGTCATTGAGAAAAGAGCATAATATCAACCTCCAGACACGCAACATCACCCTTGTGGTGCCCTGAACAACACCACGTGATTACCGTCATTGGGAAAAGAGCATAATATCAACCTCCAGACACGCAACATCACCCTTGTGGTGCCCTGAACAACACCACGTGATTACCGTCATTGGGAAAAGAGCATAATATCACCCTCCAGACACGCAACATCACCCTTGTGTTGCCCTGAACAACACCACGTGATTAACTTCATTGAGAAAAGAGCATAATATCAACCTCCAGACCCGCAACATCACCCTTGTGTTGCCCTGAACAACACCACGTGATTAACTTCATTGGGAAAAGAGCATAATATCACCCTCCAGACACGCAACATCACCCTTGTGGTGCCCTGAACAACACCACGTGATTAACTTCATTGAGAAAAGAGCATAATATCACCCTCCAGACACGCAACATCACCCTTGTGGTGCCCTGAACAACACCACGTGATTAACTTCATTGGGAAAAGAGCATAATATCACCCTCCAGACACGCAACATCACCCTTGTGGTGCCCTGAACAACACCACGTGATAACCGTCATTGGGAAAAGAGCATAATATCACCCTCCAGACCCGCAACATCACCCTTGTGGTGCCCTGAACAACACCACGTGATTAACTTCATTGAGAAAAGAGCATAATATCAACCTCCAGACACGCAACATCACCCTTGTGTTGCCCTGAACAACACCACGTGATTAACTTCATTGAGAAAAGAGCATAATATCAACCTCCAGACACGCAACATCACCCTTGTGGTGCCCTGAACAACACCACGTGATTACCGTCATTGGGAAAAGAGCATAATATCACCCTCCAGACCCGCAACATCACCCTTGTGGTGCCCTGAACAACACCACGTGATTAACTTCATTGAGAAAAGAGCATAATATCACCCTGCAGACACGCAACATCACCCTTGTGGTGTCCTGAACAACACCACGTGATTACCGTCATTGGGAAGAGAGCATAATATCACCCTCCAGACACGCAACATCACCCTTGTGGTGCCCTGAACAACACCACGTGATTAACTTCATTGGGAAAAGAGCATAATATCACCCTTCAGACCCGCAACATCACCCTTGTGGTACCCTGAACAACACCACGTGATTAACTTCATTGAGAAAAGAGCATATTATCACCCTCCAGACACGCAACATCACCCTTGTGGTGCCCTGAACAACACCACGTGATTACCGTCATTGGGAAAAGAGCATAATATCACCCTCCAGACACGCAACATCACCCTTGTGGTGCCCTGAACAACACCACGTGATTAACTTCATTGGGAAAAGAGCATAATATCACCCTTCAGACCCGCAACATCACCCTTGTGGTACCCTGAACAACACCACGTGATTAACTTCATTGAGAAAAGAGCATAATATCACCCTCCAGACCCGCAACATCACCCTTGTGGTGCCCTAAACAACACCACGTGATTAACTTCATTGAGAAAAGAGCATAATATCACCCTCCAGACACGCAACATCACCCTTGTGGTGCCCTGAACAACACCACGTGATTAACTTCATTGGGAAAAGAGCATAATATCACCCTCCAGACACGCAACATCACCCTTGTGGTGCCCTGAATAACACCACGTGATTAACTTCATTGGGGAAAGAGCATAATATCACCCTCCGGACACGCAACATCACCCTTGTGGTGCCCTGAACAACACCACGTGATTAACTTCATTGGGAAAAGAGCATAATATCACCCTTCAGACCCGCAACATCACCCTTGTGGTGCCCTGAACAACACCACGTGATTAACTTCATTGGGAAAAGAGCATAATTTCACCCTCCAGACACGCAACATCACCCTTGTGGTGCCCTGAACATCACAACGTGATTAACTTCATTGGGAAAAGAGCATAATTTCACCCTCCAGACACGCAACATCACCCTTGTGATGCCCTGAACAACACCACGTGATTAACTTCATTGAGAAAAGAGCATAATATCACCCTCCAGACACGCAACATCACCCCTGTGATGCCCTGAACAACACCACGTGATTAACTTCATTGAGAAAAGAGCATAATATCACCCTTCAGACACTCAACATCACCCTTGTGGTGCCCTGAACAACACCACGTGATTACCGTCATTGAGAAAAGAGCATAATTTCACCCTCCAGACACGCAACATCACCCTTGTGGTGCCCTGAACAACACCACGTGATTAACTTCATTGGGAAAAGAGCATAATATCAACCTCCAGACACGCAACATCACCCTTGTGGTGCCCTGAACAACACCACGTGATTAACTTCATTGAGAAAAGAGCATAATATCACCCTCCAGACACGCAACATCACCCTTGTGGTGCCCTGAACAACACCACGTGATTAACTTCATTGGGAAAAGAGCATAATATCATCCTCCAGACCCGCTACATCACCCTTGTGGTGCCCTGAACAACACCACGTGATTACCGTCATTGAGAAAAGAGCATAATATCACCCTTCAGACACGCAACATCACCCTTGTGGTGCCCTGAACAACACCACGTGATTAACTTCATTGGGAAAAGAGCATAATTTCACCCTCCAGAAATGCAACATCACCCTTGTGGTGCCCTGAACAACACCACGTGATTAACTCCATTGAGAAAAGAGCATATTATCAACCTCCAGACACGCAACATCACCCTTGTGGTGCCCTGAACAACACCACGTGATTACCGTCATTGGGAAAAGAGCATAATATCACCCTCCAGACCCGCAACATCACCCTTGTGGTGCCCTGAACAACACCACGTGATTAACTTCATTGAGAAAAGAGCATAATATCACCCTCCAGACACGCAACATCACCCTTGTGGTGTCCTGAACAACACCACGTGATTACCGTCATTGGGAAGAGAGCATAATATCACCCTCCAGACACGCAACATCACCCTTGTGGTGCCCTGAACAACACCACGTGATTAACTTCATTGGGAAAAGAGCATAATATCACCCTTCAGACCCGCAACATCACCCTTGTGGTACCCTGAACAACACCACGTGATTAACTTCATTGAGAAAAGAGCATATTATCACCCTCCAGACACGCAACATCACCCTTGTGGTGCCCTGAACAACACCACGTGATTACCGTCATTGGGAAAAGAGCATAATATCACCCTCCAGACACGCAACATCACCCTTGTGGTGCCCTGAACAACACCACGTGATTAACTTCATTGGGAAAAGAGCATAATATCACCCTTCAGACCCGCAACATCACCCTTGTGGTACCCTGAACAACACCACGTGATTAACTTCATTGAGAAAAGAGCATAATATCACCCTCCAGACCCGCAACATCACCCTTGTGGTGCCCTAAACAACACCACGTGATTAACTTCATTGAGAAAAGAGCATAATATCACCCTCCAGACACGCAACATCACCCTTGTGGTGCCCTGAACAACACCACGTGATTAACTTCATTGGGAAAAGAGCATAATATCACCCTCCAGACACGCAACATCACCCTTGTGGTGCCCTGAATAACACCACGTGATTAACTTCATTGGGGAAAGAGCATAATATCACCCTCCGGACACGCAACATCACCCTTGTGGTGCCCTGAACAACACCACGTGATTAACTTCATTGGGAAAAGAGCATAATATCACCCTTCAGACCCGCAACATCACCCTTGTGGTGCCCTGAACAACACCACGTGATTAACTTCATTGGGAAAAGAGCATAATTTCACCCTCCAGACACGCAACATCACCCTTGTGGTGCCCTGAACATCACAACGTGATTAACTTCATTGGGAAAAGAGCATAATTTCACCCTCCAGACACGCAACATCACCCTTGTGATGCCCTGAACAACACCACGTGATTAACTTCATTGAGAAAAGAGCATAATATCACCCTCCAGACACGCAACATCACCCCTGTGATGCCCTGAACAACACCACGTGATTAACTTCATTGAGAAAAGAGCATAATATCACCCTTCAGACACTCAACATCACCCTTGTGGTGCCCTGAACAACACCACGTGATTACCGTCATTGAGAAAAGAGCATAATTTCACCCTCCAGACACGCAACATCACCCTTGTGGTGCCCTGAACAACACCACGTGATTAACTTCATTAAGAAAAGAGCATAATATCACCCTTCAGACACGCAACATCACCCTTGTGTTGCCCTGCACAACACCACGTGATTACCGTCATTGAGAAAAGAGCATAATATCACCCTCCAGACCCGCAACATCACCCTTGTGGTGCCCTGAACAACACCACGTGATTACCGTCATTGAGAAAAGAGCATAATATCACCCTTCAGACACGCAACATCACCCTTGTGGTGTCCTGAACAACACCACGTGATTAACTTCATTGAGAAAAGAGCATAATATCACCCTCCAGACACGCAACATCACCCTTGTGTTGCCCTGAACAACACCACGTGATCACCGTCATTGGGAAAAGAGCATAATATCAACCTCCAGATACGCAACATCACCCTTGTGGTGCCCTGAACAACACCACGTGATTAACTTCATTGAGAAAAGAGCATAATATCACCCTTCAGACCCTCAACATCACCCTTGTGTTGCCCTGAACAACACCACGTGATAACCGTCATTGAGAAAAGAGCATAATTTCACCCTCCAGATACGCAACATCACCCTTGTGGTGCCCTGAACAACACCACGTGATTAACTTCATTGAGAAAAGAGCATAATATCACCCTTCAGACCCTCAACATCACCCTTGTGTTGCCCTGAACAACACCACGTGATAACCGTCATTGGGAAAAGAGCATAATATCACCCTCCAGACACGCAACATCACCCTTGTGGTGCCCTGAACAACACCACGTGATCAACTTCATTGAGAAAAGAGCATAATATCACCCTTCAGACCCTCAACATCACCCTTGTGTTGCCCTGAACAACACCACGTGATAACCGTCATTGAGAAAAGAGCATAATTTCACCCTCCAGATACGCAACATCACCCTTGGGGGTGCCCTGAACAACACCACGTGATTACCGTCATTGGGAAAAGAGCATAATATCACCCTCCAGACACGCAACATCCCCCCTGTGGTGCCCTGAACAACACCACGTGATTAACTTCATTGGGAAAAGAGCATAATATCAACCTCCAGACACGCAACATCACCCTTGTGGTGCCCTGAACAACACCACGTGATTAACTTCATTGAGAAAAGAGCATAATATCACCCTCCAGACACGCAACATCACCCTTGTGGTGCCCTGAACAACACCACGTGATTAACTTCATTGGGAAAAGAGCATAATATCATCCTCCAGACCCGCTACATCACCCTTGTGGTGCCCTGAACAACACCACGTGATTACCGTCATTGAGAAAAGAGCATAATATCACCCTTCAGACACGCAACATCACCCTTGTGGTGCCCTGAACAACACCAGGTGATTAACTTCATTGGGAAAAGAGCATAATTTCACCCTCCAGAAATGCAACATCACCCTTGTGGTGCCCTGAACAACACCACGTGATTAACTCCATTGAGAAAAGAGCATAATATCACCCTCCAGACACGCAACATCACCCTTGTGATGCCCTGAACAACACCACGTGATTACCGTCATTGAGAAAAGAGCATAATATCAACCTCCAGACACGCAACATCCTCCTTGTGGTGCCCTGAACAACACCACGTGATTAACTTCATTGAGAAAAGAGCATAATATCACCCTTCAGACACGCAACATCACCCTTGTGTTGCCCTGAACAACACCACGTGATTACCGTCATTGAGAAAAGAGCATAATATCAACCTCCAGACACGCAACATCACCCTTGTGGTGCCCTGAACGACACCACGTGATTAACTTCATTGAGAAAAGAGCATAATATCACCCTTCAGACACGCAACATCACCCTTGTGTTGCCCTGAACAACACCACGTGATTACCGTCATTGAGAAAAGAGCATAATATCAACCTCCAGACACGCAACATCCTCCTTGTGGTGCCCTGAACAACACCACGTGATTAACTTCATTGAGAAAAGAGCATAATATCACCCTTCAGACACGCAACATCACCCTTGTGTTGCCCTGAACAACACCACGTGATTACCGTCATTGAGAAAAGAGCATAATATCAACCTCCAGACACGCAACATCACCCTTGTGGTGCCCTGAACAACACCACGTGAATAACTTCATTGTGAAAAGAGCATAATTTCACCCTCCAGACACGCAACATCACCCTTGTGGTGCCCTGAACAACACCACGTGATTAACTTCATTGAGAAAAGAGCATAATATCACCCTCCAGACACGCGACATCACCCTTGTGGTGCCCTGAACAACACCACGTGATTAACTTCATTGAGAAAAGAGCATAATATCACCCTCCAGACACGCAACATCACCCTTGTGATGCCCTGAACAACACCACGTGATTAACTTCATTGAGAAAAGAGCATAATATCACCCTTCAGACACTCAACATCACCCTTGTGGTGCCCTGAACAACACCACGTGATTAACTTCATTGAGAAAAGAGCATGATCACACCCTTCAGACACGCAACATCACCCTTGTGGTGCCCTGAACAACACCACGTGATTAACTTCATTGAGAAAAGAGCATAATATCACCCTCCAGATACGCTACATCACCCTTGTGGTGCCCTGAACAACACAACGTGATTACCGTCATTGAGAAAAGAGCATAATATCACCCTCCAGACCCGCAACATCACCCTTGTGTTGCCCTGAACAACACCACGTGATAACCTTCATTGAGAAAAGAGCATAATATCACCCTCGAACACGCTACATCACCCTTGTGGTGCCCTGAACAACACCAAGTGATTAACTTCATTGAGAAAAGAGCATAATATCAACCTTCAGACACGCAACATCACCCTTGTGGTGCCCTGAACAACACCACGTGATCACCGTCATTGAGAAAAGAGCATAATATCAACCTCCAGACACGCAACATCACCCTTGTGGTGCCCTGAACAACACCACGTGATTACCTTCATTGAGAAAAGAGCATAATATCACCCTTCAGACACGCAACATCACCCTTGTGTTGCCCTGAACAACACCACGTGATTACCATCATTGAGAAAAGAGCATAATATCACCCTCCAGACACGCAACATCACCCTTGTGGTGCCCTGAACAACACCACGTGATTAACTTCATTGAGAAAAGAGCATAATATCACCCTCCGGACACGCAACATCACCCTTGTGGTGCCCTGAACAACACCACGTGATTAACTTCATTGGGAAAAGAGCATAATATCACCCTTCAGACCCGCAACATCACCCTTGTGGTGCCCTGAACAACACCACGTGATTAACTTCATTGGGAAAAGAGCATAATTTCACCCTCCAGACACGCAACATCACCCTTGTGGTGCCCTGAACATCACAACGTGATTAACTTCATTGGGAAAAGAGCATAATTTCACCCTCCAGACACGCAACATCACCCTTGTGATGCCCTGAACAACACCACGTGATTAACTTCATTGAGAAAAGAGCATAATATCACCCTCCAGACACGCAACATCACCCCTGTGATGCCCTGAACAACACCACGTGATTAACTTCATTGAGAAAAGAGCATAATATCACCCTTCAGACACTCAACATCACCCTTGTGGTGCCCTGAACAACACCACGTGATTACCGTCATTGAGAAAAGAGCATAATTTCACCCTCCAGACACGCAACATCACCCTTGTGGTGCCCTGAACAACACCACGTGATTAACTTCATTAAGAAAAGAGCATAATATCACCCTTCAGACACGCAACATCACCCTTGTGTTGCCCTGCACAACACCACGTGATTACCGTCATTGAGAAAAGAGCATAATATCACCCTCCAGACCCGCAACATCACCCTTGTGGTGCCCTGAACAACACCACGTGATTACCGTCATTGAGAAAAGAGCATAATATCACCCTTCAGACACGCAACATCACCCTTGTGGTGTCCTGAACAACACCACGTGATTAACTTCATTGAGAAAAGAGCATAATATCACCCTCCAGACACGCAACATCACCCTTGTGTTGCCCTGAACAACACCACGTGATCACAGTCATTGGGAAAAGAGCATAATATCAACCTCCAGATACGCAACATCACCCTTGTGGTGCCCTGAACAACACCACGTGATTAACTTCATTGAGAAAAGAGCATAATATCACCCTTCAGACCCTCAACATCACCCTTGTGTTGCCCTGAACAACACCACGTGATAACCGTCATTGAGAAAAGAGCATAATTTCACCCTCCAGATACGCAACATCACCCTTGTGGTGCCCTGAACAACACCACGTGATTAACTTCATTGAGAAAAGAGCATAATATCACCCTTCAGACCCTCAACATCACCCTTGTGTTGCCCTGAACAACACCACGTGATAACCGTCATTGGGAAAAGAGCATAATATCACCCTCCAGACACGCAACATCACCCTTGTGGTGCCCTGAACAACACCACGTGATCAACTTCATTGAGAAAAGAGCATAATATCACCCTTCAGACCCTCAACATCACCCTTGTGTTGCCCTGAACAACACCACGTGATAACCGTCATTGAGAAAAGAGCATAATTTCACCCTCCAGATACGCAACATCACCCTTGGGGGTGCCCTGAACAACACCACGTGATTACCGTCATTGGGAAAAGAGCATAATATCACCCTCCAGACACGCAACATCCCCCCTGTGGTGCCCTGAACAACACCACGTGATTAACTTCATTGGGAAAAGAGCATAATATCAACCTCCAGACACGCAACATCACCCTTGTGGTGCCCTGAACAACACCACGTGATTAACTTCATTGAGAAAAGAGCATAATATCACCCTCCAGACACGCAACATCACCCTTGTGGTGCCCTGAACAACACCACGTGATTAACTTCATTGGGAAAAGAGCATAATATCATCCTCCAGACCCGCTACATCACCCTTGTGGTGCCCTGAACAACACCACGTGATTACCGTCATTGAGAAAAGAGCATAATATCACCCTTCAGACACGCAACATCACCCTTGTGGTGCCCTGAACAACACCACGTGATTAACTTCATTGGGAAAAGAGCATAATTTCACCCTCCAGAAATGCAACATCACCCTTGTGGTGCCCTGAACAACACCACGTGATTAACTCCATTGAGAAAAGAGCATAATATCACCCTCCAGACACGCAACATCACCCTTGTGATGCCCTGAACAACACCACGTGATTACCGTCATTGAGAAAAGAGCATAATATCAACCTCCAGACACGCAACATCCTCCTTGTGGTGCCCTGAACAACACCACGTGATTAACTTCATTGAGAAAAGAGCATAATATCACCCTTCAGACACGCAACATCACCCTTGTGTTGCCCTGAACAACACCACGTGATTACCGTCATTGAGAAAAGAGCATAATATCAACCTCCAGACACGCAACATCACCCTTGTGGTGCCCTGAACGACACCACGTGATTAACTTCATTGAGAAAAGAGCATAATATCACCCTTCAGACACGCAACATCACCCTTGTGTTGCCCTGAACAACACCACGTGATTACCGTAATTGAGAAAAGAGCATAATATCAACCTCCAGACACGCAACATCCTCCTTGTGGTGCCCTGAACAACACCACGTGATTAACTTCATTGAGAAAAGAGCATAATATCACCCTTCAGACACGCAACATCACCCTTGTGTTGCCCTGAACAACACCACGTGATTACCGTCATTGAGAAAAGAGCATAATATCAACCTCCAGACACGCAACATCACCCTTGTGGTGCCCTGAACAACACCACGTGAATAACTTCATTGTGAAAAGAGCATAATTTCACCCTCCAGACACGCAACATCACCCTTGTGGTGCCCTGAACAACACCACGTGATTAACTTCATTGAGAAAAGAGCATAATATCACCCTCCAGACACGCGACATCACCCTTGTGGTGCCCTGAACAACACCACGTGATTAACTTCATTGAGAAAAGAGCATAATATCACCCTCCAGACACGCAACATCACCCTTGTGATGCCCTGAACAACACCACGTGATTAACTTCATTGAGAAAAGAGCATAATATCACCCTTCAGACACTCAACATCACCCTTGTGGTGCCCTGAACAACACCACGTGATTAACTTCATTGAGAAAAGAGCATGATCACACCCTTCAGACACGCAACATCACCCTTGTGGTGCCCTGAACAACACCACGTGATTAACTTCATTGAGAAAAGAGCATAATATCACCCTCCAGATACGCTACATCACCCTTGTGGTGCCCTGAACAACACCACGTGATTACCGTCATTGAGAAAAGAGCATAATATCACCCTCCAGACCCGCAACATCACCCTTGTGTTGCCCTGAACAACACCACGTGATAACCTTCATTGAGAAAAGAGCATAATATCACCCTCGAACACGCTACATCACCCTTGTGGTGCCCTGAACAACACCACGTGATTAACTTCATTGAGAAAAGAGCATAATATCAACCTTCAGACACGCAACATCACCCTTGTGGTGCCCTGATCAACACCACGTGATCACCGTCATTGAGAAAAGAGCATAATATCAACCTCCAGACACGCAACATCACCCTTGTGGTGCCCTGAACAACACCACGTGATTACCTTCATTGAGAAAAGAGCATAATATCACCCTTCAGACACGCAACATCACCCTTGTGTTGCCCTGAACAACACCACGTGATTACCATCATTGAGAAAAGAGCATAATATCACCCTCCAGACACGCAACATCACCCTTGTGGTGCCCTGAACAACACCACGTGATTAACTTCATTGAGAAAAGAGCATAATATCAACCTCCAGACACGCAACATCACCCTTGTGGTGCCCTGAACAACACCACGTGAATAACTTCATCGAGAAAAGAGCATAATATCACCCTCCAGACACGCAACATCACCCTTGTGGTGCCCTGAACAACACCACGTGATTAACTTCATTGGGAAAAGAGCATAATATCACCCTTCAGACCCGCAACATCACCCTTGTGGTGCCCTGAACAACACCACGTGATTACCGTCATTGAGAAAAGAGCATAATTTCACCCTCCAGACACGCAACATCACCCTTGTGTTGCCCTGAACAACTCCACGTGATTAACTTCATTGAGAAAAGAGCATAATTTCACCCTCCAGACACGCAACATCACCCTTGTGGTGCCCTGAACAACACCACGTGATTAACTTCATCGAGAAAAGAGCATAATATCACCCTCCAGACACGCAACATCACCCTTGTGGTGCCCTGAACAACACCACGTGATTAACTTCATTGGGAAAAGAGCATAACATCACCCTCCAGACACGCAACATCACCCTTGTGGTGCCCTGAACAACACCACGTGATTAACTTCATTGGGAAAAGAGCATAATATCACCCTTCAGACCCGCAACATCACCCTTGTGGTGCCCTGAACAACACCACGTGATTAACTTCATTGAGAAAAGAGCATAATATCACCCTTCAGACACGCAACATCACCCTTGTGGTGCCCTGAACAACACCACGTGATTAACTTCATTGAGAAAAGAGCATAATATCACCCTCCAGACACGCAACATCACCCTTGTGGTGCCCTGAACAACAACACGTGATTAACTCCATTGAGAAAAGAGCATAATATCACCCTCCAGACCCGCAACATCACCCTTGTGGTGCCCTGAACAACACCACCCGATTACCGTCATTGAGAAAAGAGCATGATATCACCCTTCAGACCCACAACATCACCCTTGTGGTGCCCTGAACAACACCACGTGATTAACTTCATTGGGAAAAGAGCATAATATCACCCTCCAGACCCGCAACATCACCCTTGTGGTACCCCGAACAACACCACGTTATAACCGTCATTGAGAAAAGAGCATAATATCACCCTTCAGACACGCAACATCACCCTTGTGTTGTCCTGAACAACACCACGTGATTAACTTCATTGAGAAAAGAGCATAATATCAACCTCCAGACCCGCAACATCACCCTTGTGGTGTCCTGAACAACACCACGTGAATAACTTCATTGAGAAAAGAGCATAATATCACCCTCCAGACCCGCAACATCACCCTTGTGATGCCCTGAACAACACCACGTGATTAACTTCATTGAGAAAAGAGCATAATATCACCCTCCAGACACGCAACATCACCCTTGTGGTGCCCTGAACAACACCACGTGATCAACTTCATTGGGAAAAGAGCATGATATCACCCTTCAGACCCGCAACATCACCCTTGTGGTGCCCTGAACAACACCACGTGATTACCGTCATTGAGAAAAGAGCATAATATCACCCTACAGACACGCAACATCACCCTTGTGGTGCCCTGAACAACACCACTTGATTAACTTCATTGGGAGAAGAGCATAATTTCACCCTCCAGACACGCAACATCACCCTTGTGTTGCCCTGAACAACACCACGTGATTACCGTCATTGGGAAAAGAGCATAATATCACCCTCCAGACACGCAACATCCCCCTTGTGGTGCCCTGAACAACACCACGTGATTAACTTCATTGGGAAAAGAGCATAATATCACCCTACAGACACGCAACATCACCCTTGTGGTGCCCTAAACTACACGTGATTAACTTCATTGGGAAAAGAGCATAATATCACCCTCCAGACCCGCAACATCACCCTTGTGGTACCCTGAACAACACCACGTGATTAACTTCATTGGGAAAAGAGCATAATATCACCCTCCAGACACGCAACATCACCCTTGTGTTGCCCTGAACAACACCACGTGATTACCGTCATTGGGAAAAGAGCATAATATCACCCTCCAGACACGCAACATCCCCCTTGTGGTGCCCTGAACAACACCACGTGATTAACTTCATTGGGAAAAGAGCATAATATCACCCTACAGACACGCAACATCACCCTTGTGGTGCCCTGAACAACACCACGTGATTAACTTCATTGGGAAAAGAGCATAATATCACCCTCCAGACCCGCTACATCACCCTTGTGGTGCCCTGAACAACACCACGTTATTACCGTCATTGAGAAAAGAGCATAATATCACCCTCCAGACACGCAACATCACCCTTGTTGTGCCCTGAACAACACCACGTGATTAATTTCATTGAGAAAAGAGCATAATTTCACCCTCCAGACACGCAACATCACCCTTGTGGTGCCCTGAACAACACCACGTGAATAACTTCATTGAGAAAAGAGCATAATATCACCCTTCAGACCCGCAACATCACCCTTGTGGTGCCCTGAACAACACCAAGTGATTAACTTCATTGGGAAAAGAGCATAATATCACCCTCCAGACACGCAACATCACCCTTGTGGTGCCCTGAACAACACCACGTGATTAACTCCATTGAGAAAAGAGCATAATATCACCCTCCAGACACGCAACATCACCCTTGTGGTGCCCTGAACAACACCACGTGATTACCGTCATTGAGAAAAGAGCATAATATCACCCTTCAGACCCGCAACATCACCCTTGTGGTGCCCTGAACAACACCACGTGATTAACTTCATTGAGAAAAGAGCATAATATCACCCTCCAGACCCGCAACATCACCCTTGTGGTGCCCTGAACAACACCACGTGATTAACCTCATTGGGAAAAGAGCATAATATCACCCTTCAGACACGCAACATCACCCTTGTGTTGCCCTGAACAACACCACGTGATTAACTTCATTGAGAAAAGAGCATAATATCACCCTTCAGACACGCAACATCACCCTTGTGGTGCCCTGAACAACACCACGTGATTACCGTCATTGAGAAAAGAGCATAATATCACCCTCCAGACACGCAACATCACCCTTGTGGTGCCCTGAACAACACCACGTGATTAACTTCATTTGGAAAAGAGCATAATATCACCCTCCAGACACGCAACATCACCCTTGTGATGCCCTGAACATCACCACGTGATTAACTTCATTGGGAAAAGAGCATAATATCACCCTCCAGACCCGCAACATCACCCTCGTGGTGCCCTGAACAACACCACGTGTTCAACTTCATTGGGAAAAGAGCATAATATCACCCTCCAGACACGCAACAACACCCTTGTGGTGCCCTGAACAACACCACGTGATTAACTTCATTGAGAAAAGAGCATAATATCACCCTCCAGACACGCAACATCACCCTTGTGTTGCCATGAACAACACCACGTGATTACCGTCATTGAGAAAAGAGCATAATATCACCCTCCAGACACGCAACATCACCCTTGTGGTGCCCTGAACAACACCACGTGATTAACTTCATTGAGAAAAGAGCATAATATCACCCTCCAGACACGCAACATCACCCATGTGGTGCCCTGAACAACACCACGTGATTACCATCATTGGGAAAAAAGCATAATATCACCCTCCAGACACGCAACATCACCCTTGTGGTGCCCTGAACAACACCACGTGATTACCGTCATTGAGAAAAGGGCATAATATCACCCTCCAGACACGCAACATCACCCTTGTGGTGGCCTGAACAACACCACGTGATTACCGTCATTGGGAAAAGAGCATAATATCACCCTCCAGACACGCAACATCACCCTTGTGGTGCCCTGAACAACACCACGTGATTAGCATCATTGGGAAAAGAGCATAATATCACCCTCCAGACACGCAACATCACCCTTGTGGTGCCCTGAACAACACCACGTGATTACCATCATTGGGAAAAGAGCATAATATCACCCTCCAGACACGCAACATCACCCTTGTGGTGCCCTGAACAACACCACGTGATTACCGTCATTAAGAAAAGAGCATAATATCACCCTCCAGACACGCAACATCACCCTTGTGGTGCCCTGAACAACACCACGTGATTACCGTCATTGGGAAAAGAGCATAATATCACCCTCCAGACACGCAACATCACCCTTGTGGTGCCCTGAACAACACCACGTGATTACCGTCATTGGGAAAAGAGCATGATTTCACCCTCCAGACACGCAACATCACCCTTGTGGTGCCCTGAACAACACCACGTGATTACCATCATTGGGAAAAGAGCATAATATCACCCTCCAGACACGCAACATCACCCTTGTGGTGCCCTGAACAACACCACGTGATTACCGTCATTGAGAAAAGAGCATAATATCACCCTCCAGACCCGCAACATCACCCTTGTGGTGCCCTGAACAACACCACGTGATTACCGTCATTGAGAAAAGAGCATAATATCACCCTTCAGACACGCAACATCACCCTTGTGGTGCCCTGAACAACACCACGTGATTAACTTCATTGGGAAAAGAGCATAATATGACCCTCCAGACCCGCAACATCACCCTTGTGTTGCCCTGAACAACACCACGTGATTACCGTCATTGAGAAAAGAGCATAATATCACCCTCCAGACACGCAACATCACCCTTGTGGTGCCCTGAACAACACCACGTGATTACTGTCATTGAGAAAAGAGCATAATATCACCCTCCAGACACGCAACATCACCCTTGTGGTGCCCTGAACAACACCACGTGATTACCGTCATTGAGAAAAGAGCTTAATATCACCCTCCAGACACGCAACATCACCCTTGTGGTGCCCTGAACAACACCACGTGATTAACTTCATTGAGAAAAGAGCATAATATCACCCTCCAGACACGCAACATCACCCTTGTGGTGCCCTGAACAACACCACGTGATTACCGTCATTGAGGAAAGAGCATAATATCACCCTTCAGACCCTCAACATCACCCTTGTGGTGCCCTGAACAACACCACGTGATTAACTTCATTGAGAAAAGAGCATAATATCACCCTTCAGACCCGCAACATCACCCTTGTGGTACCCTGAACAACACCACGTGATTAACTTCATTGAGAAAAGAGCATAATATCACCCTTCAGACCCTCAACATCACCCTTATGGTGCCCTGAACAACACCACGTGATTAACTTCATTGAGAAAAGAGCATAATATCACCCTCCAGACACGCAACATCACCCTTGTGGTACCCTGAACAACACCACGTGATTAACTTCATTGAGAAAAGAGCATAATATCATCCTCCAGACACGCAACATCACCCTTGTGGTGCCCTGAACAACACCACGTGATTACCGTCATTGAGAAAAGAGCATAATATCAACCTCCAGACACGCAACATCACCCTTGTGGTGCCCTGAACAACACCACGTGATAACCGTCATTGGGAAAAGAGCATAATATCAACCTCCAGACCCGCAACATCACCCTTGTGGTACCCTGAACAACACCACGTGATTGACTTCATTAAGAAAAGAGCATAATATCACCCTTCAGACCCTCAACATCACCCTTGTGGTGCCCTGAACAACACCACGTGATTAACTTCATTGAGAAAAGAGCATAATATCACCCTTCAGACACGCAACATCACCCTTGTGGTGCCCTGAACAACACCACGTGATTACCGTCATTGGGAAAAGAGCATAATATCAACCTCCAGACACGCAACATCACCCTTGTGTTGCCCTGAACAACACCACGTGATTACCGTCATTGGGAAAATAGCATAATATCACCCTCCAGACACGCAACATCACCCTTGTGGTGCCCTGAACAACACCACGTGATTAACTTCATTGAGAAAAGAGCATAATATCACCCTCCAGACACGCAACATCACCCTTGTGGTGCCCTGAACAACACCACGTGATTAACTTCATTGGGAAAAGAGCATAATATCACCCTCCAGACACGCAACATCACCCTTGTGGTGCCCTGAACAACACCACGTGATTAACTTCATTGAGAAAAGAGCATAATATCACCCTCCAGACACGCAACATCACCCTTGTGGTGCCCTGAACAACACCACGTGATTACCGTCATTGAGAAAAGAGCATAATATCAACCTCCAGACACGCAACATCACCCTTGTGGTGCCCTGAACAACACCACGTGATTACCGTCATTGGGAAAAGAGCATAATATCAACCTCCAGACACGCAACATCACCCTTGTGGTGCCCTGAACAACACCACGTGATTACCGTCATTGGGAAAAGAGCATAATATCACCCTCCAGACACGCAACATCACCCTTGTGTTGCCCTGAACAACACCACGTG
Source organism: Brachyptera risi (assembly GCA_964007535.1). Classification (NCBI taxonomy): domain Eukaryota; kingdom Metazoa; phylum Arthropoda; class Insecta; order Plecoptera; family Taeniopterygidae; genus Brachyptera; species Brachyptera risi. The sequence continues at coordinate 7,915,110 of OZ023326.1, forward strand.
ATTAACTTCATTGAGAAAAGAGCATAATATCAACCTCCAGACCCGCAACATCACCCTTGTGTTGCCCTGAACAACACCACGTGATTAACTTCATTGGGAAAAGAGCATAATATCACCCTCCAGACACGCAACATCACCCTTGTGGTGCCCTGAACAACACCACGTGATTAACTTCATTGAGAAAAGAGCATAATATCACCCTCCAGACACGCAACATCACCCTTGTGGTGCCCTGAACAACACCACGTGATTAACTTCATTGGGAAAAGAGCATAATATCACCCTCCAGACACGCAACATCACCCTTGTGGTGCCCTGAACAACACCACGTGATAACCGTCATTGGGAAAAGAGCATAATATCACCCTCCAGACCCGCAACATCACCCTTGTGGTGCCCTGAACAACACCACGTGATTAACTTCATTGAGAAAAGAGCATAATATCAACCTCCAGACACGCAACATCACCCTTGTGTTGCCCTGAACAACACCACGTGATTAACTTCATTGAGAAAAGAGCATAATATCAACCTCCAGACACGCAACATCACCCTTGTGGTGCCCTGAACAACACCACGTGATTACCGTCATTGGGAAAAGAGCATAATATCACCCTCCAGACCCGCAACATCACCCTTGTGGTGCCCTGAACAACACCACGTGATTAACTTCATTGAGAAAAGAGCATAATATCACCCTCCAGACACGCAACATCACCCTTGTGGTGTCCTGAACAACACCACGTGATTACCGTCATTGGGAAGAGAGCATAATATCACCCTCCAGACACGCAACATCACCCTTGTGGTGCCCTGAACAACACCACGTGATTAACTTCATTGGGAAAAGAGCATAATATCACCCTTCAGACCCGCAACATCACCCTTGTGGTACCCTGAACAACACCACGTGATTAACTTCATTGAGAAAAGAGCATATTATCACCCTCCAGACACGCAACATCACCCTTGTGGTGCCCTGAACAACACCACGTGATTACCGTCATTGGGAAAAGAGCATAATATCACCCTCCAGACACGCAACATCACCCTTGTGGTGCCCTGAACAACACCACGTGATTAACTTCATTGGGAAAAGAGCATAATATCACCCTTCAGACTCGCAACATCACCCTTGTGGTACCCTGAACAACACCACGTGATTAACTTCATTGAGAAAAGAGCATAATATCACCCTCCAGACCCGCAACATCACCCTTGTGGTGCCCTAAACAACACCACGTGATTAACTTCATTGAGAAAAGAGCATAATATCACCCTCCAGACACGCAACATCACCCTTGTGGTGCCCTGAACAACACCACGTGATTAACTTCATTGGGAAAAGAGCATAATATCACCCTCCAGACACGCAACATCACCCTTGTGGTGCCCTGAATAACACCACGTGATTAACTTCATTGGGGAAAGAGCATAATATCACCCTCCGGACACGCAACATCACCCTTGTGGTGCCCTGAACAACACCACGTGATTAACTTCATTGGGAAAAGAGCATAATATCACCCTTCAGACCCGCAACATCACCCTTGTGGTACCCTGAACAACACCACGTGATTAACTTCATTGGGAAAAGAGCATAATATCACCCTCCAGACACGCAACATCACCCTTGTGGTGCCCTGAACAACACCACGTGATTAACTTCATTGAGAAAAGAGCATAATATCACCCTCCAGACACGCAACATCACCCTTGTGGTGCCCTGAACAACACCACGTGATTAACTTCATTGGGAAAAGAGCATATTATCACCCTCCAGACACGCAACATCACCCTTGTGTTGCCCTGAACAACACCACGTGATTAACTTCATTGAGAAAAGAGCATAATATCACCCTCCAGACACGCAACATCACCCTTGTGGTGCCCTGAACAACACCACGTGATTAACTTCATTGAGAAAAGAGCATAATATCACCCTCCAGACACGCAACATCACCCTTGTGGTGTCCTGAACAACACCACGTGATTAACTTCATTGAGAAAAGAGCATAATATCACCCTCCAAACACGCAACATCACCCTTGTGGTGCCCTGAACAACACCACGTGATCAACTTCATTGGGAAAAGAGCATAATATCACCCTCCAGACACGCAACATCACCCTTGTGGTGCCCTGAACAACACCAAGTGATTAACTTCATTGAGAAAAGAGCATAATATCACCCTCCAGACACGCAACATCACCCTTGTGGTGTCCTGAACAACACCACGTGATTAACTTCATTGAGAAAAGAGCATAATATCACCCTCCAGACACGCAACATCACCCTTGTGGTGCCCTGAACAACACCACGTGATTAACTTCATTGGGAAAAGAGCATAATATCACCCTCCAGACACGCAACATCACCCTTGTGGTGCCCTGAACAACACCACGTGATTAACTTCATTGGGAAAAGAGCATAATATCACCCTCCAGACACGCAACATCACCCTTGTGGTGCCCTGAACAACACCACGTGATTAACTTCATTGGGAAAAGAGCATAATATCACCCTCCAGACACGCAACATCACCCTTGTGGTGCCCTGAACAACACCACGTGATAAACTTCATTGGGAAAAGAGCATAATATCACCCTCCAGACACGCAACATCACCCTTGTGTTGCCCTGAACAACACCACGTGATTAACTTCATTGGGAAAAAAGCATAATATCACCCTCCAGACACGCAACATCACCCTTGTGGTGCCCTGAACAACACCACGTGATTAACTTCATTGAGAAAAGAGCATAATATCACCCTCCAGACACGCAACATCACCCTTGTGGTGCCCTGAACAACACCACGTGATTAACTTCATTGGGAAAAGAGCATAATATCACCCTCCAGACCCGCAACATCACCCTTGTGGTACCCTGAACAACACCACGTGATTAACTTCATTGAGGAAAGAGCATAATATCACCCTCCAGACCCGCAACATCACCCTTGTGGTGCCCTGAACAACACCACGTGATTAACTTCATTGAGGAAAGAGCATGATATCACCCTCCAGACACGCAACATCACCCTTGTGATGCCCTGAACAACACCACGTGATTACCATCATTGGGAAAAGAGCATAATATCACCTTCCAGACACGCAACATCATCCTTGTGGTGCCCTGAACAACACCACGTGATTACCGTCATTGAGGAAAGAGCATAATATCACCCTCCAGACACGCAACATCACCCTTGTGATGCCCTGAAAAACACCACGTGATTAACTTCATTGGGAAAAGAGCATAATATCACCCTCCAGACACGCAACATCACCCTTGTGTTGCCCTGAACAACACCACGTGATTAACTTCATTGAGAAAAGAGCATAATATCACCCTCCAGACACGCAACATCACCCTTGTGTTGCCCTGAATAACACCACGTGATTAACTTCATTGAGAAAAGAGCATAATATCAACCTCCAGACACGCTACATCACCCTTGTGGTGCCCTGAACAACACCACGTGATTACCGTCATTGGGAAAAGAGCATAATATCACCCTTCAGACACGCTACATCACCCTTGTGGTGTCCTGAACAACACCACGTGATTAACTTCATTGAGAAAAGAGCATAATATCACCCTCCAGACACGCAACATCACCCTTGTGTTGCCCTGAACAACACCACGTGATTAACTTCATTGAGAAAAGAGCATAATATCAACCTCCAGACCCGCAACATCACCCTTGTGTTGCCCTGAACAACACCACGTGATTAACTTCATTGGGAAAAGAGCATAATATCACCCTTCAGACACGCTACATCACCCTTGTGGTGCCCTGAACAACACCACGTGATTACCGTCATTGGGAAAAGAGCATAATATCACCCTCCAGACCCGCAACATCACCCTTGTGGTACCCTGAACAACACCACGTGAATAACTTCATTGAGAAAAGAGCATAATATCAACCTCCAGACACGCAACATCACCCTTGTGGTGTCCTGAACAACACCACGTGATTAACTTCATTGGGAAAAGAGCATAATATCACCCTCCAGACACGCTACATCACCCTTGTGGTGCCCTGAACAACACCACGTGATTAACTTCATTGAGAAAAGAGCATAATATCACCCTTCAGACACGCAACATCACCCTTGTGTTGCCCTGAACAACACCACGTGATTAACTTCATTGAGAAAAGAGCATAATATCACCCTCCAGACACGCTACATCACCCTTGTGGTGCCCTGAACAACACCACGTGATTAACTTCATTGAGAAAAGAGCATAATATCACCCTTCAGACACGCAACATCACCCTTGTGGTGCCCTGAACAACACCACGTGATTAACTTCATTGAGAAAAGAGCATAATATCACCCTCCAGACACGCAACATCACCCTTGTGGTGCCCTGAACAACACCACGTGATTAACTTCATTGAGAAAAGAGCATAATATCAACCTCCAGACACGCAACATCACCCTTGTGTTGCCCTGAACAACACCACGTGATTAACTTCATTGAGAAAAGAGCATAATATCACCCTTCAGACCCTCAACATCACCCTTGTGGTGCCCTGAACAACACCACGTGATTACCGTCATTGGGAAAAGAGCTTAATATCAACCTCCAGACACGCTACATCACCCTTGTGGTGCCCTGAACAACACCAGGTGATTAACTTCATTGAGAAAAGAGCATAATATCAACCTCCAGACACGCAACATCACCCTTGTGTTGCCCTGAACAACACCACGTGATTAACTTCATTGAGAAAAGAGCATAATATCACCCTTCAGACCCTCAACATCACCCTTGTGGTGCCCTGAACAACACCACGTGATTACCGTCATTGGGAAAAGAGCATAATATCAACCTCCAGACACGCAACATCACCCTTGTGTTGCCCTGAACAACACCACGTGATTAACTTCATTGAGAAAAGAGCATAATATCACCCTTCAGACCCTCAACATCACCCTTGTGGTGCCCTGAACAACACCACGTGATTACCGTCATTGGGAAAAGAGCATAATATCAACCTCCAGACACGCAACATCACCCTTGTGTTGCCCTGAACAACACCACGTGATTAACTTCATTGAGAAAAGTGCATAATATCACCCTTCAGACCCTCAACATCACCCTTGTGGTGCCCTGAACAACACCACGTGATTAACTTCATTGAGAAAAGAGCATAATATCACCCTTCAGACCCGCAACATCACCCTTGTGGTGCCCTGAACAACACCACGTGATTAACTTCATTGAGAAAAGAGCATAATATCAACCTCCAGACACGCAACATCACCCTTGTGGTGCCCTGAACAACACCACGTGATTACCGTCATTGGGAAAAGAGCATAATATCAACCTCCAGACACGCAACATCACCCTTGTGTTGCCCTGAACAACACCACGTGATTAACTTCATTGAGAAAAGAGCATAATATCTCCCTTCAGACCCTCAACATCACCCTTGTGGTGCCCTGAACAACACCACGTGATTACCGTCATTGGGAAAAGAGCATAATATCAACCTCCAGACACGCAACATCACCCTTGTGTTGCCCTGAACAACACCACGTGAATAACTTCATTGAGAAAAGAGCATAATATCACCCTCCAGACACGCTACATCACCCTTGTGGTGCCCTTAACAACACCACGTGAAAACCGTCATTGAGAAAAGAGCATAATATCACCCTCCAGACCCGCAACATCACCCTTGTGGTGCCCTGAACGACACCACGTGATTAACTTCATTGAGAAAAGAGCATAATATCACCCTTCAGACACGCAACATCACCCTTGTGGTGCCCTGAACAACACCACGTGATTACCGTCATTGAGAAAAGAGCATAATATCAACCTCCAGACACGCAACATCACCCTTGTGGTGCCCTGAACAACACCACGTGATTAACTTCATTGGGAAAAGAGCATAATATCACCCTCCAGACACGCAACATCACCCTTGTGGTGCCCTGAACAACACCACGTGATTACCGTCATTGAGAAAAGAGCATAATATCACCCTCCAGACACGCAACATCACCCTTGTGTTGCCCTGAACAACACCACGTGATTAACTTCATTGGGAAAAGAGCATGATATCACCCTCCAGACACGCAACATCTCCCTTGTGGTGCCCTGAACAACACCACGTGATTAACTTCATTGAGAAAAGAGCATAATATCACCCTCCAGACACGCAACATCACCCTTGTGTTGCCCTGAACAACACCACGTGATTAACTTCATTGAGAAAAGAGCATAATATCACCCTTCAGACCCGCAACATCACCCTTGTGGTGCCCTGAACAACACCACGTGATTAACTTCATTGAGAAAAGAGCATAATATCACCCTTCAGACCCGCAACATCACCCTTGTGGTGCCCTGAACAACACCACGTGATTAACTTCATTGAGAAAAGAGCATAATATCACCCTTCAGACCCGCAACATCACCCTTGTGGTGCCCTGAACAACACCACGTGATTAACTTCATTGAGAAAAGAGCATAATATCACCCTTCAGACCCGCAACATCACCCTTGTGGTGCCCTGAACATCACCACGTGATTTACTTCATTGGGAAAAGAGCATAATATCACCCTCCAGACACGCTACATCACCCTTGTGTTGCCCTGAACAACACCACGTGATTAACTTCATTGAGAAAAGAGCATAATATCACCCTCCAGACACGCAACATCACCCTTGTGGTGCCCTGAACAACACCAAGTGATTAACTTCATTGAGAAAAGAGCATAATATCACTCTTCAGACACGCAACATCACCCTTGTGGTGCCCTGAACAACATCACGTGATTAACTTCATTGGGAAAAGAGCATTATATCACCCTCCAGACACGCAACATCACCCTTGTGGTGCCCTGAACAACACCACGTGATTACCGTCATTGAGGAAAGAGCATAATATCACCCTTCAGACACGCTACATCACCCTTGTGGTGCCCTGAACAACACCACGTGATTACCGTCATTGAGAAGAGAGCATAATATCACCCTCCAGACACGCAACATCACCCTTGTGTTGCCCTGAACAACACCACGTGATTACCGTCATTGAGAAAAGAGCATAATATCACCCTTCAGACACGCTACATCACCCTTGTGGTGCCCTGAACAACACCACGTGATTACCGTCATTGAGAAAAGAGCATAATATCACCCTCCAGACACGCAACATCACCCTTGTGGTTCCCTGAACAACACCACGTGATTACCGTCATTGAGAAAAGAGCATAATTTCACCCTTCAGACCCTCAACATCACCCTTGTGGTGCCCTGAACAACACCACGTGATTACCGTCATTGGGAAAAGAGCATAATATCACCCTTCAGACACGCAACATCACCCTTGTGGTGCCCTGAACAACACCACGTGATTACCGTCATTGAGAAAAGAGCATAATTTCACCCTCCAGACACACAACATCACCCTTGTGGTGCCCTGAACAACACCACGTGATTAACTTCATTGGGAAAAGAGCATAATATCACCCTCCAGACTCGCAACATCACCCTTGTGGTGCCCTGAACAACACCACGTGATTACCGTCATTGAGAAAAGAGCATAATATCACCCTCCAGACACGCAACATCACCCTTGTGGTGCCCTGAACAACACCACGTGATTAACTTCATTGGGAAAAGAGCATAATATCACCCTCCAGACCCGCAACATCACCCTTGTGGTGCCCTGAACAACACCACGTGATTACCGTCATTGAGAAAAGAGCATAATTTCACCCTCCAGACACACAACATCACCCTTGAGGTGCCCTGAACAACACCACGTGATTAACTCCATTGGGAAAAGAGCATAATATCACCCTCCAGACCCGCAACATCACCCTTGTGGTGCCCTGAACAACACCACCTGAATACCGTCATTGAGAAAAGAGCATAATATCACCCTCCAGACACACAACATCACCCTTGTGGTGCTCTGAACAACACCACGTGATTAACTTCATTGGGAAAAGAGCATAATATCACCCTTCAGACACGCTACATCACCCTTGTGGTGCCCTGAACAACACCACGTGATTACCGTCATTGAGAAAAGAGCATAATATCACCCTCCAGACACGCAACATCACCCTTGTGGTGCCCTGAACAACACCACGTGATTAACTTCATTGAGAAAAGAGCATAATATCACCCTCCAGACACGCAACATCACCCTTGTGGTGCCCTGAACAACACCACGTGATCACCCTCATTGGGAAAAGAGCATAATATCACCCTCCAGACCCGCAACATCACCCTTCTGGTGCCCTGAACAACACCACGTGATTAACTTCATTGGGAAAAGAGCATAATATCACCCTCCAGACACGCAACATCACCCTTGTGGTGCCCTGAACAACACCACGTTATTACCGTCATTGAGAAAAGAGCATAATATCACCCTCCAGACCCGCTACATCACCCTTGTGGTGTCCTGAACAACACCACGTGATTAACTTCATTGGGAAAAGAGCATAATATCACCCTCCAGACACGCTACATCACCCTTGTGGTGCCCTGAACAACACCACGTGATTAACTTCATTGAGAAAAGAGCATAATTTCACCCTCCAGACACGCAACATCACCCTTGTGGTGCCCTGAACAACACCACGTGATTAACTTCATTGGGAAAAGAGCATAATATCACCCTCCAGACACGCAACATCACCCTTGTGGTGTCCTGAACAACACCACCTGATTAACTTCATTGGGAAAAGAGCATAATATCACCCTCCAGACACGCTACATCACCCTTGTGGTGCCCTGAACAACACCACGTGATTAACTTCATTGAGAAAAGAGCATAATTTCACCCTCCAGACCCTCAACATCACCCTTGTGGTGTCCTGAACAACACCACGTTATTACCGTCATTGAGAAAAGAGCATAATATCACCCTCCAGACCCGCAACATCACCCTTGTGGTGTCCTGAACAACACCACGTGATTAACTTCATAGGGAAAAGAGCATAATATCACCCTCCAGACACGCTACATCACCCTTGTGGTGCCCTGAACAACACCACGTGATTAACTTCATTGAGAAAAGAGCATAATATCACCCTTCAGACACGCAACATCACCCTTGTGGTGCCCTGAACAACACCACGTGATTACCGTCATTGAGAAAAGAGCATAATATCAACCTCCAGACACGCAACATCACCCTTGTGGTGCCCTGAACAACACCACGTGATTAACTTCATTGGGAAAAGAGCATAATATCACCCTCCAGACACGCAACATCACCCTTGTGGTGCCCTGAACAACACCACGTGATTACCGTCATTGAGAAAAGAGCATAATATCACCCTCCAGACACGCCACATCACCCTTGTGTTGCCCTGAACAACACCACGTGATTAACTTCATTGGGAAAAGAGCATAATATCACCCTCCAGACACGCAACATCTCCCTTGTGGTGCCCTGAACAACACCACGTGATTAACTTCATAGAGAAAAGAGCATAATATCACCCTCCAGACACGCAACATCACCCTTGTGTTGCCCTGAACAACACCACGTGATTAACTTCATTGAGGAAAGAGCATAATACCACCCTTCAGACCCGCAACATCACCCTTGTGGTGCCCTGAACAACACCACGTGATTAACTTCATTGAGAAAAGAGCATAATATCACCCTTCAGACCCGCAACATCACCCTTGTGGTGCCCTGAACAACACCACGTGATTAACTTCATTGAGAAAAGAGCATAATATCACCCTTCAGACCCGCAACATCACCCTTGTGGTGCCCTGAACAACACCACTTGATTAACTCCATTGAGAAAAGAGCATAATATCACCCTTCAGACCCGCAACATCACCCTTGTGGTGCCCTGAACAACACCACGTGATTTACTTCATTGGGAAAAGAGCATTATATAACCCTCCAGACACGCTACATCACACTTGTGTTGCCCTGAACAACACCACGTGATTAACTTCATTGAGAAAAGAGCATAATATCACCCTCCAGACACGCAACATCACCCTTGTGGTGCCCTGAACAACACCACGTGATTAACTTCATTGAGAAAAGAGCATAATATCACCCTCCAGACACGCAACATCACCCTTGTGGTGCCCTGAACAACACCACGTGATTACCGTCATTGAGGAAAGAGCATAATATCACCCTTCAGACACGCTACATCACCCTTGTGGTGCCCTGAACAACACCACGTGATTACCGTCATTGAGAAAAGAGCATAATATCACCCTCCAGACACGCAACATCACCCTTGTGTTGCCCTGAACAACACCACGTGATTACCGTCATTGAGAAAAGAGCATAATATCACCCTTCAGACACGCTACATCACCCTTGTGGTGCCCTGAACAACACCACGTGATTACCGTCATTGAGAAAAGAGCATAATATCACCCTCCAGACACGCAACATCACCCTTGTGGTGCCCTGAACAACACCACGTGATTACCGTCATTGAGAAAAGAGCATAATTTCACCCTTCAGACCCTCAACATCACCCTTGTGTTGCCCTGAACAACACCACGTGATTACCGTCATTGGGAAAAGAGCATAATATCACCCTCCAGACACACAACATCACCCTTGTGGTGCCCTGAACAACACCACGTGATTAACTTCATTGGGAAAAGAGCATAATATCACCCTCCAGACCCGCAACATCACCCTTGTGGTGCCCTGAACAACACCATGTGATTACCGTCATTGAGAAAAGAGCATAATATCACCCTCCAGACACGCAACATCACCCTTGTGGTGCCCTGAACAACACCACGTGATTAACTTCATTGGGAAAAGAGCATAATATCACCCTCCAGACACGCAACATCACCCTTGTGGTGCCCTGAACAACACCACGTGATTACCGTCATTGAGAAAAGAGCATAATTTCACCCTTCAGACCCTCAACATCACCCTTGTGGTGCCCTGAACAACACCACGTGATTACCGTCATTGGGAAAAGAGCATAATATCACCCTTCAGACACGCAACATCACCCTTGTGGTGCCCTGAACAACACCACGTGATTACCGTCATTGAGAAAAGAGCATAATTTCACCCTCCAGACACGCTTCATCACCCTTGTGGTGCCCTGAACAACACCACGTGATTAACTTCATTGAGAAAAGAGCATAATATCACCCTCCAGACACGCAACATCACCCTTGTGGTGCCCTGAACAACACCACGTGATCACCCTCATTGGGAAAAGAGCATAATATCACCCTCCAGACCCGCAACATCACCCTTCTGGTGCCCTGAACAACACCACGTGATTAACTTCATTGGGAAAAGAGCATAATATCACCCTCCAGACACGCAACATCACCCTTGTGGTGCCCTGAACAACACCACGTTATTACCGTCATTGAGAAAAGAGCATAATATCACCCTCCAGACCCGCAACATCACCCTTGTGGTGTCCTGAACAACACCACGTGATTAACTTCATTGGGAAAAGAGCATAATATCACCCTCCAGACACGCTACATCACCCTTGTGGTGCCCTGAACAACACCACGTGATTAACTTCATTGAGAAAAGAGCATAATTTCACCCTCCAGACACGCAACATCACCCTTGTGGTGCCCTGAACAACACCACGTGATTAACTTCATTGGGAAAAGAGCATAATATCACCCTCCAGACACGCAACATCACCCTTGTGGTGTCCTGAACAACACCACCTGATTAACTTCATTGGGAAAAGAGCATAATATCACCCTCCAGACACGCTACATCACCCTTGTGGTGCCCTGAACAACACCACGTGATTAACTTCATTGAGAAAAGAGCATAATTTCACCCTCCAGACCCTCAACATCACCCTTGTGGTGTCCTGAACAACACCACGTTATTACCGTCATTGAGAAAAGAGCATAATATCACCCTCCAGACCCGCAACATCACCCTTGTGGTGTCCTGAACAACACCACGTGATTAACTTCATTGAGAAAAGAGCATAATTTCACCCTCCAGACACGCAACATCACCCTTGTGGTGCCCTGAACAACACCACGTGATTAACTTCATTGGGAAAAGAGCATAATATCACCCTCCAGACACGCAACATCACCCTTGTGGTGTCCTGAACAACACCACGTGATTAACTTCATAGGGAAAAGAGCATAATATCACCCTCCAGACACGCTACATCACCCTTGTGGTGCCCTGAACAACACCACGTGATTAACTTCATTGAGAAAAGAGCATAATATCACCCTTCAGACACGCAACATCACCCTTGTGGTGCCCTGAACAACACCACGTGATTACCGTCATTGAGAAAAGAGCATAATATCAACCTCCAGACACGCAACATCACCCTTGTGGTGCCCTGAACAACACCACGTGATTAACTTCATTGGGAAAAGAGCATAATATCACCCTCCAGACACGCAACATCACCCTTGTGGTGCCCTGAACAACACCACGTGATTACCGTCATTGAGAAAAGAGCATAATATCACCCTCGAGACACGCAACATCACCCTTGTGTTGCCCTGAACAACACCACGTGATTAACTTCATTGGGAAAAGAGCATAATATCACCCTCCAGACACGCAACATCTCCCTTGTGGTGCCCTGAACAACACCACGTGATTAACTTCATTGAGAAAAGAGCATAATATCACCCTCCAGACACGCAACATCACCCTTGTGTTGCCCTGAACAACACCACGTGATTAACTTCATTGAGAAAAGAGCATAATATCACCCTTCAGACCCGCAACATCACCCTTGTGGTGCCCTGAACAACACCACGTGATTAACTTCATTGAGAAAAGAGCATAATATCACCCTTCAGACCCGCAACATCACCCTTGTGGTGCCCTGAACAACACCACGTGATTAACTTCATTGAGAAAAGAGCATAATATCACCCTTCAGACCCGCAACATCACCCTTGTGGTGCCCTGAGCAACACCACGTGATTAACTCCATTGAGAAAAGAGCATAATATCACCCTTCAGACCCGCAACATCACCCTTGTGGTGCCCTGAACAACACCACGTGATTTACTTCATTGGGAAAAGAGCATAATATCACCCTCCAGACACGCTACATCACCCTTGTGTTGCCCTGAACAACACCACGTGATTAACTTCATTGAGAAAAGAGCATAATATCACCCTCCAGACACGCAACATCACCCTTGTGGTGCCCTGAACAACACCACGTGATTAACTTCATTGAGAAAAGGGCATAATATCACTCTTCAGACACGCAACATCACCCTTGTGGTGCCCTGAACAACACCACGTGATTAACTTCATTGGGAAAAGAGCATAATATCACCCTCCAGACACGCAACATCACCCTTGTGGTGCCCTGAACAACACCACGTGATTACCGTCATTGAGGAAAGAGCATAATATCACCCTTCAGACACGCTACATCACCCTTGTGGTGCCCTGAACAACACCACGTGATTACCGTCATTGAGAAAAGAGCATAATATCACCCTCCAGACACGCAACATCACCCTTGTGTTGCCCTGAACAACACCACGTGATTACCGTCATTGAGAAAAGAGCATAATATCACCCTTCAGACACGCTACATCACCCTTGTGGTGCCCTGAACAACACCACGTGATTACCGTCATTGAGAAAAGAGCATAATATCACCCTCCAGACACGCAACATCACCCTTGTGGTGCCCTGAACAACACCACGTGATTACCGTCATTGAGGAAAGGGCATAATTTCACCCTTCAGACCCTCAACATCACCCTTGTGGTGCCCTGAACAACACCACGTGATTACCGTCATTGGGAAAAGAGCATAATATCACCCTCCAGACACACAACATCACCCTTGTGGTGCCCTGAACAACACCACGTGATTAACTTCATTGGGAAAAGAGCATAATATCACCCTCCAGACCCGCAACATCACCCTTGTGGTGCCCTGAACAACACCATGTGATTACCGTCATTGAGAAAAGAGCATAATATCACCCTCCAGACACGCAACATCACCCTTGTGGTGCCCTGAACAACACCACGTGATTAACTTCATTGGGAAAAGAGCATAATATCACCCTCCAGACCCGCAACATCACCCTTGTGGTGCCCTGAACAACACCACGTGATTACCGTCATTGAGAAAAGAGCATAATTTCACCCTCCAGACACACAACATCACCCTTGTGGTGCCCTGAACAACACCACGTGATTAACTCCATTGGGAAAAGAGCATGATATCACCCTCCAGACCCGCAACATCACCCTTGTGGTGCCCTGAACAACACCACGTGAATACCGTCATTGAGAAAAGAGCATAATATCACCCTCCAGACACACAACATCACCCTTGTGGTGCTCTGAACAACACCACGTGATTAACTTCATTGGGAAAAGAGCATAATATCACCCTTCAGACACGCTACATCACCCTTGTGGTGCCCTGAACAACACCACGTGATTACCGTCATTGAGAAAAGAGCATAATATCACCCTTCAGACACGCAACATCACCCTTGTGGTGCCCTGAACAACACCACGTGATTACCGTCATTGAGAAAAGAGCATAATTTCACCCTTCAGACCCTCAACATCACCCTTGTGGTGCCCTGAACAACACCACGTGATTACCGTCATTGGGAAAAGAGCATAATATCACCCTTCAGACACGCAACATCACCCTTGTGGTGCCCTGAACAACACCACGTGATTACCGTCATTGAGAAAAGAGCATAATTTCACCCTCCAGACACGCTACATCACCCTTGTGATGCCCTGAACGACACCACGTGATTAACTTCATTGAGAAAAGAGCATAATATCACCCTCCAGACACGCAACATCACCCTTGTGGTGCCCTGAACAACACCACGTGATCACCCTCATTGGGAAAAGAGCATAATATCACCCTCCAGACCCGCAACATCACCCTTCTGGTGCCCTGAACAACACCACGTGATTAACTTCATTGGGAAAAGAGCATAATATCACCCTCCAGACACGCAACATCACCCTTGTGGTGCCCTGAACAACACCACGTTATTACCGTCATTGAGAAAAGAGCATAATATCACCCTCCAGACCCGCAACATCACCCTTGTGGTGTCCTGAACAACACCACGTGATTAACTTCATTGGGAAAAGAGCATAATATCACCCTCCAGACACGCTACATCACCCTTGTGGTGCCCTGAACAACACCACGTGATTAACTTCATTGAGAAAAGAGCATAATTTCACCCTCCAGACACGCAACATCACCCTTGTGGTGCCCTGAACAACACCACGTGATTAACTTCATTGGGAAAAGAGCATAATATCACCCTCCAGACACGCAACATCACCCTTGTGGTGTCCTGAACAACACCACCTGATTAACTTCATTGGGAAAAGAGCATAATATCACCCTCCAGACACGCTACATCACCCTTGTGGTGCCCTGAACAACACCACGTGATTAACTTCATTGAGAAAAGAGCATAATTTCACCCTCCAGACCCTCAACATCACCCTTGTGGTGTCCTGAACAACACCACGTTATTACCGTCATTGAGAAAAGAGCATAATATCACCCTCCAGACCCGGAACATCACCCTTGTGGTGTCCTGAACAACACCACGTGATTAACTTCATTGAGAAAAGAGCATAATTTCACCCTCCAGACACGCAACATCACCCTTGTGGTGCCCTGAACAACACCACGTGATTAACTTCATTGGGAAAAGAGCATAATATCACCCTCCAGACACGCAACATCACCCTTGTGGTGTCCTGAACAACACCACGTGATTAACTTCATAGGGAAAAGAGCATAATATCACCCTCCAGACACGCTACATCACCCTTGTGGTGCCCTGAACAACACCACGTGATTAACTTCATTGAGAAAAGAGCATAATTTCACCCTCCAGACCCTCAACATCACCCTTGTGGTGCCCTGAACAACACCACGTGATTAACTTCATTGGGAAAAGAGCATAAGATCACCCTCCAGACCCTCAACATCACCCTTGTGGTGCCCTGAACAACACCACGTGATTACCGTCATTGAGAAAAGAGCATAATATCACCCTTCAGACACGCAACATCACCCTTGTGTTGCCCTGAACAACACCACGTGATTAACTTCATTGAGAAAAGAGCATAATATCACCCTCCAGACACGCAACATCACCCTTGTGGTGCCCTGAACAACACCACGTGATAACCGTCATTGAGAAAAGAGCATAATATCACCCTCCAGACACGCAACATCACCCTTGTGGTGCCCTGAACAACACCACGTGAATAACTTCATTGGGAAAAGAGCATAAGATCACCCTCCAGACCCTCAACATCACCCTTGTGTTGCCCTGAACAACACCACGTGATTAACTTCATTGAGAAAAGAGCATAATATCACCCTTCAGACACGCAACATCACCCTTGTGGTGCCCTGAACAACACCACGTGATTACCGTCATTGAGAAAAGAGCATAATATCACCCTTCAGACACGCTACATCACCCTTGTGGTGCCCTGAACAACACCACGTGATTAACTTCATTGGGAAAAGAGCATAATATCACGCTCCAGAACCGCAACATCACCCTTGTGGTGCCCTGAACAACACCACGTGATTAACTTCATTGAGAAAAGAGCATAATATCAACCTCCAGACCCGCAACATCACCCTTGTGGTGCCCTGAACAACACCACGTGATTAACTTCATTGAGAAAAGAGCATAATTTCACCCTCCAGACACGCAACATCACCCTTGTGGTGCCCTGAACAACACCACGTGATTAACTTCATTGGGAAAAGAGCATAATATCACCCTCCAGACACGCAACATCACCCTTGTGGTGTCCTGAACAACACCACGTGATTAACATCATAGGGAAAAGAGCATAATATCACCCTCCAGACACGCTACATCACCCTTGTGGTGCCCTGAACAACACCACGTGATTAACTTCATTGAGAAAAGAGCATAATTTCACCCTCCAGACCCTCAACATCACCCTTGTGGTGCCCTGAACAACACCACGTGATTAACTTCATTGGGAAAAGAGCATAAGATCACCCTCCAGACCCTCAACATCACCCTTGTGGTGCCCTGAACAACACCACGTGATTACCGTCATTGAGAAAAGAGCATAATATCACCCTTCAGACACGCAACATCACCCTTGTGTTGCCCTGAACAACACCACGTGATTAACTTCATTGAGAAAAGAGCATAATATCACCCTCCAGACACGCAACATCACCCTTGTGGTGCCCTGAACAACACCACGTGATAACCGTCATTGAGAAAAGAGCATAATATCACCCTCCAGACACGCAACATCACCATTGTGGTGCCCTGAACAACACCACGTGAATAACTTCATTGGAAAGAGCATAAGATCACCCTCCAGACCCTCTACATCACCCTTGTGTTGCCCTGAACAACACCACGTGATTAACTTCATTGAGAAAAGAGCATAATATCACCCTTCAGACACGCAACATCACCCTTGTGGTGCCCTGAACAACACCACGTGATTACCGTCATTGAGAAAAGAGCATAATATCACCCTTCAGACACGCTACATCACCCTTGTGGTGCCCTGAACAACACCACGTGATTAACTCCATTGGGAAAAGAGCATAATATCACCCTCCAGACCCGCAACATCACCCTTGTGGTGCCCTGAACAACACCACGTGATTAACTTCATTGAGAAAAGAGCATAATATCAACCTCCAGACCCGCAACATCACCCTTGTGGTGCCCTGAACAACACCACGTGATTAACTTCATTGAGAAAAGAGCATATTATCAACCTCCAGACCCGCAACATCACCCTTGTGTTGCCCTGAACAACACCACGTGATTACCGTCATTGAGAAAAGAGCATAATATCACCCTCCAGACCCGCAACATCACCCTTGTGGTGCCCTGAACAACACCACGTGATTAACTTCATTGAGAAAAGAGCATAATATCAACCTCCAGACACGCAACATCACCCTTGTGGTGTCCTGAACAACACCACGTGAATAACTTCATTGGGAAAAGAGCATAATATCACCCTTCAGACACGCAACATCACCCTTGTGGTGCCCTGAACAACACCACGTGATTAACTTCATTGGGAAAAGAGCATAATATCACCCTCCAGACACGCAACATCACCCTTGTGGTGCCCTGAACAACACCACGTGATTAACTTCATTGGGAAAAGAGCATAATATCGACCTCCAGACACGCAACATCACCCTTGTGGTGCCCTGAACAACACCACGTGATTAACTTCATTGGGAAAAGAGCATAATATCACCCTCCAGACCCGCAACATCACCCTTGTGGTACCCTCAACAACACCACGTGATTACCGTCATTGAGAAAAGAGCATAATATCACCCTCCAGACACGCAACATCACCCTTGTGTTGCCCTGAACAACACCACGTGAATAACTTCATTGAGAAAAGAGCATAATATCAACCTCCAGACACGCTACATCACCCTTGTGGTGCCCTGAACAACACCACGTGATTACCGTCATTGAGAAAAGAGCCTAATATCACCCTCCAGACCCGCAACATCACCCTTGTGTTGCCCTGAACAACACCACGTGATCAACTTCATTGGAAAAAGAGCATAATATCACCCTCCAGACCCGCAACATCACCCTTGTGGTACCCTCAACAACACCACGTGATTACCGTCATTGAGAAAAGAGCATAATATCACCCTCCAGACACGCAACATCACCCTTGTGTTTCCCATGAACAACACCACGTGATTAACTTCATTGGAAAAAGAGCATAATATCACCCTCCAGACCCGCAACATCACCCTTGTGGTGCCCTGAACAACACCACGTGA
Source organism: Brachyptera risi (assembly GCA_964007535.1). Lineage (NCBI taxonomy): Eukaryota > Metazoa > Arthropoda > Insecta > Plecoptera > Taeniopterygidae > Brachyptera > Brachyptera risi. The sequence goes on from OZ023326.1 coordinate 7,933,951, forward strand.
TTAACTTCATTGAGGAAAGAGCATAATTTCACCCTCCAGACCCGCAACATCACCCTTGTGTTGCCCTGAACAACACCACGTGATTAACTTCATTGGGAAAAGAGCATAATTTCACCCTTCAGACACGCAACATCACCCTTGTGGTGCCCTGAACAACACAACGTGATTAACTTCATTGGGAAAAGAGCATAATATCACCCTCCAGACACGCAACATCACCCTTGTGGTGCCCTGAACAACACCACGTGATTAACTTCATTGAGGAAAGAGCATAATTTCACCCTCCAGACCCGCAACATCACCCTTGTGTTGCCCTGAACAACACCACGTGATTAACTTCATTGGGAAAAGAGCATAATATCACCCTCCAGACCCGCAACATCATCCTTGTGGTGCCCTGAACAACACCACGTGATTAACTTCATTGGGAAAAGAGCATAATATCACCCTTCAGACCCGCAACATCACCCTTGTGGTGCCCTGAACAACACCACGTGATTAACTTCATTGGGAAAAGAGCATAATATCACCCTCCAGACCCGCAACATCACCCTAGTGTTGCCCTGAACAACACCACGTGATTAACTTCATTGGGAAAAGAGCATAATTTCACCCTTCAGACACTCAACATCACCCTTGTGGTGCCCTGAACAACACCACGTGATTAACTTCATTGGGAAAAGAGCATATTATCACCCTCCAGACCCGCAACATCACCCTTGTGTTGCCCTGAACAACACCACGTGATTAACTTCATTGGGAAAAGAGCATAATATCACCCTCCGGACCCGCAACATCACCCTTGTGGTACCCTCAACAACATCACGTGATTACCGTCATTGAGAAAAGAGCATAATATCACCCTCCAGACCCGCAACATCACCCTTGTGGTGCCCTGAACAACACCACGTGATTAACTTCATTGAGAAAAGAGCATAATATCACCCTCCAGACCCGCAACATCACCCTTGTGTTGCCCTGAACAACACCACGTTATTAACTTCATTGAGAAAAGAGCATAATATCACCCTCCAGACCCGCAACATCACCCTTGTGTTGCCCTGAACAACACCACGTGATTAACTTCATTGGGAAAAGAGCATAATATCACCCTCCAGACCCGCAACATCACCCTTGTGGTACCCTAAACAACACCACGTGATTACCGTCATTGAGAAAAGAGCATAATATCACCCTCCAGACACGCAACATCACCCTTGTGTTGCCCTCAACAACACCACGTGATTACCGTCATTGAGAAAAGAGCATAATATCACCCTCCAGACACGCAACATCACCCTTGTGTTGCCCTGAACAACACCACGTGATTACCTTCATTGAGAAAAGAGCATAATATCACCCTCCAGACCCGCAACATCACCCTTGTGTTGCCCTGAACAACACCACGTGATTAACTTCATTGAGAAAAGAGCATAATATCACCCTCCAGACACGCAACATCACCCTTGTGTTGCCCTGAACAACACCACGTGATTACCGTCATTGAGGAAAGAGCATAATATCACCCTCCAGACACGCAACATCACCCTTGTGTTGCCCTGAACAACACCACGTGATTAACTTCATTGAGAAAAGAGCATAATATCACCCTCCAGACACGCTACATCACCCTTGTGGTGCCCTGAACAACACCACGTGATTAACTTCATTGGGAAAAGAGCATAATATCACCCTCCAGACACGCTACATCACCCTTGTGGTGCCCTGAACAACACCACGTGATTACCGTCATTGAGAAAAGAGCATAATTTCACCCTCCAGACACGCAACATCACCCTTGTGATGCCCTGAAAAACACCACGTGATTAACTTCATTGAGAAAAGAGCATAATATCACCCTCCAGACACGCAACTTCACCCTTGTGGTGCCCTGAACAACACCACGTGATTAACTTCATTGGGAAAAGAGCATAATTTCACCCTCCAGACACGCAACATCACCCTTGTGTTGCCCTGAACAACACCACGTGATTAACTTCATTGGGAAAAGAGCATAATATCACCCTCCAGACACGCAACATCACCCTTGTGGTGTCCTGAACAACACCACGTGATTAACTTCATTGGGAAAAGAGCATAATTTCACCCTCCAGACACGCAACATCACCCTTGTGGTGCCCTGAACAACACCACGTGATTAACTTCATTGGGAAAAGAGCATAATATCACCCTCCAGACACGCAACATCACCCTTGTGGTGCCCTGAACAACACCACGTGATTACCGTCATTGAGAAAAGAGCATAATATCACCCTCCAGACCCGCAACATCATCCTTGTGGTGCCCTGAACAACACCACGTGATTAACTTCATTGGGAAAAGAGCATAATTTCACCCTCCAGACACGCAACATCACCCTTGTGGTGCCCTGAACAACACCACGTGATTAACTTCATTGAGAAAAGAGCATAATATCACCCTCCAGACACGCAACATCACCCTTGTGGTGCCCTGAACAACACCACGTGATTAACTTCATTGAGAAAAGAGCATAATATCACCCTCCAGACACGCAACATCACCCTTGTGGTGCCCTGAACAACACCACGTGATTAACTTCATTGAGGAAAGAGCATAATATCACCCTTCAGACACGCAACATCACCCTTGTGATGCCCTGAACAACACCACGTGATTAACTTCATTGAGGAAAGAGCATAATATCACCCTTCAGACACGCAACATCACCCTTGTGGTGCCCTGAACAACACCACGTGATTAACTTCATTGAGAAAAGAGCATAATATCACCCTCCAGACACGCAACATCACCCTTGTGGTGCCCTGAACAACAACACGTGATTAACTTCATTGAGGAAAGAGCATGATATCACCCTTCAGACACGCAACATCACCCTTGTGGTGCCCTGAACAACACCACGTGATTACCTTCATTGAGAAAAGAGCATAATATCATCCTCCAGACACGCAACATCACCCTTGTGCTGCTCTAATCAACACCACGTGATTACCGTCATTGAGAAAAGAGCATAATATCACCCTCCAGACACGCAACATCACCCTTGTGTTGCCCTGAACAACACCACGTGATTACCGTCATTGGGAAAAGAGCATAATATCACCCTCCAGACACGCAACAGCACCCTTGTGGTGCCCTGAACAACACCACGTGATTAACTTCATTGGGAAAAGAGCATAATATCACCCTCCAGACACGCAACATCACCCTTGTGCTGCTCTAATCAACACCACGTGATTACCGTCATTGAGAAAAGAGCATAATTTCACCCTCCAGACACGCAACATCACCCTTGTGTTGCCCTGAACAACACCACGTGATTACCGTCATTGGGAAAAGAGCATAATATCACCCTCCAGACACGCAACATCACCCTTGTGGTGCACTGAACAACACCACGTGATTAACTTCATTGGGAAAAGAGCATAATATCACCCTCCAGACCCGCTACATCACCCTTGTGGTGCCCTGAACAACACCACGTGATTACCATCAATGGGAAAAGAGCATAATATCACCCTCCAGACCCGCAACATCACCCTTGTGGTGCCCTGAACAACACCACGTGATTAACTTCATTGAGAAAAGAGCATAATATCACCCTCCAGACACGCAACATCACCCTTGTGGTGCCCTGAACAACACCACGTGATTAACTTCATTGAGAAAAGAGCATAATTCCACCCTCCAGACACGCAACATCACCCTTGTGGTGCCCTGAACAACACCACGTGATTAACTTCATTGAGAAAAGAGCATAATATCACCCTTCAGATCCTCAACATCACCCTTGTGGTGCCCTGAACAACACCACGTGATTACCGTCATTGAGAAAAGAGCATAATATCACCCTCCAGACACGCAACATCACCCTTGTGGTGCCCTGAACAACACCACGTGATTAACTTCATTGGGAAAAGAGCATAATTTCACCCTCCAGACACGCAACATCACCCTTGTGGTGCCCTGAACAACACCACGTGATTAACTCCATTGAGAAAAGAGCATAATATCACCCTCCAGACACGCAACATCACCCTTGTGGTGCCCTGAACAACACCACGTGATTAACTTCATTGGGAAAAGAGCATAATTTCACCCTCCAGACACGCAACATCACCCTTGTGGTACCCTCAACAACACCACGTGATTACCGTCATTGAGAAAAGAGCATAATATCACCCTCCAGACACGCAACATCACCCTTGTGTTTCCCATGAACAACACCACGTGATTAACTTCATTGGAAAAAGAGCATAATATCACCCTCCAGACCCGCAACATCACCCTTGTGGTGCCCTGAACAACACCACGTGATTAACTTCATTGAGGAAAGAGCATAATTTCACCCTCCAGACCCGCAACATCACCCTTGTGTTGCCCTGAACAACACCACGTGATTAACTTCATTGGGAAAAGAGCATAATTTCACCCTTCAGACACGCAACATCACCCTTGTGGTGCCCTGAACAACACAACGTGATTAACTTCATTGGGAAAAGAGCATAATATCACCCTCCAGACACGCAACATCACCCTTGTGGTGCCCTGAACAACACCACGTGATTAACTTCATTGAGGAAAGAGCATAATTTCACCCTCCAGACCCGCAACATCACCCTTGTGTTGCCCTGAACAACACCACGTGATTAACTTCATTGGGAAAAGAGCATAATATCACTCTCCAGACCCGCAACATCATCCTTGTGGTGCCCTGAACAACACCACGTGATTAACTTCATTGGGAAAAGAGCATAATATCACCCTTCAGACCCGCAACATCACCCTTGTGGTGCCCTGAACAACACCACGTGATTAACTTCATTGGGAAAAGAGCATAATATCACCCTCCAGACCCGCAACATCACCCTAGTGTTGCCCTGAACAACACCACGTGATTAACTTCATTGGGAAAAGAGCATAATTTCACCCTTCAGACACGCAACATCACCCTTGTGGTGCCCTGAACAACACCACGTGATTAACTTCATTGGGAAAAGAGCATAATATCACCCTCCAGACCCGCAACATCACCCTTGTGTTGCCCTGAACAACACCACGTGATTAACTTCATTGGGAAAAGAGCATAATATCACCCTCCCGACCCGCGACATCACCCTTGTGGTACCCTCAACAACACCACGTGATTACCGTCATTGAGAAAAGAGCATAATATCACCCTCCAGACCCGCAACATCACCCTTGTGGTGCCCTGAACAACACCACGTGATTAACTTCATTGAGAAAAGAGCATAATATCACCCTCCAGACCCGCAACATCACCCTTGTGTTGCCCTGAACAACACCACGTGATTAACTTCATTGAGAAAAGAGCATAATATCACCCTCCAGACCCGCAACATCACCCTTGTGTTGCCCTGAACAACACCACGTGATTACCGTCATTGAGAAAAGAGCATAATTTCACCCTCCAGACACGCAACATCACCCTTGTGATGCCCTGAACAACACCACGTGATTAACTTCATTGAGAAAAGAGCATAATATCACCCTCCAGACACGCAACATCACCCTTGTGGTGCCCTGAACAACACCACGTGATTAACTTCATTGGGAAAAGAGCATAATTTCACCCTCCAGACACGCAACATCACCCTTGTGTTGCCCTGAACAACACCACGTGATTAACTTCATTGGGAAAAGAGCATAATATCACCCTCCAGACACGCAACATCACCCTTGTGGTGTCCTGAACAACACCACGTGATTAACTTCATTGGGAAAAGAGCATAATTTCACCCTCCAGACACGCAACATCACCCTTGTGGTGCCCTGAACAACACCACGTGATTAACTTCATTGGGAAAAGAGCATAATATCACCCTCCAGACACGCAACATCACCCTTGTGGTGCCCTGAACAACACCACGTGATTACCGTCATTGAGAAAAGAGCATAATATCACCCTCCAGACCCGCAACATCATCCTTGTGGTGCCCTGAACAACACCACGTGATTAACTTCATTGGGAAAAGAGCATAATTTCACCCTCCAGACACGCAACATCACCCTTGTGGTGCCCTGAACAACACCACGTGATTAACTTCATTGAGAAAAGAGCATAATATCACCCTCCAGACACGCAACATCACCCTTGTGGTGCCCTGAACAACACCACGTGATTAACTTCATTGAGAAAAGAGCATAATATCACCCTCCAGACACGCAACATCACCCTTGTGGTGCCCTGAACAACACCACGTGATTAACTTCATTGAGGAAAGAGCATAATATCACCCTTCAGACACGCAACATCACCCTTGTGATGCCCTGAACAACACCACGTGATTAACTTCATTGAGGAAAGAGCATAATATCACCCTTCAGACACGCAACATCACCCTTGTGGTGCCCTGAACAACACCACGTGATTAACTTCATTGAGAAAAGAGCATAATATCACCCTCCAGACACGCAACATCACCCTTGTGGTGCCCTGAACAACACCACGTGATTAACTTCATTGAGGAAAGAGCATGATATCACCCTTCAGACACGCAACATCACCCTTGTGGTGCCCTGAACAACACCACGTGATTACCTTCATTGAGAAAAGAGCATAATATCATCCTCCAGACACGCAACATCACCCTTGTGCTGCTCTAATCAACACCACGTGATTACCGTCATTGAGAAAAGAGCATAATATCACCCTCCAGACACGCAACATCACCCTTGTGGTGTCCTGAACAACACCACGTGATTACCGTCATTGGGAAAAGAGCATAATATCACCCTCCAGACACGCAACATCACCCTTGTGGTGCCCTGAACAACACCACGTGATTAACTTCATTGGGAAAAGAGCATAATATCACCCTCCAGACACGCAACATCACCCTTGTGCTGCTCTAATCAACACCACGTGATTACCGTCATTGAGAAAAGAGCATAATTTCACCCTCCAGACACGCAACATCACCCTTGTGTTGCCCTGAACAACACCACGTGATTACCGTCATTGGGAAAAGAGCATAATATCACCCTCCAGACACGCAACATCACCCTTGTGGTGCACTGAACAACACCACGTGATTAACTTCATTGGGAAAAGAGCATAATATCACCCTCCAGACCCGCTACATCACCCTTGTGGTGCCCTGAACAACACCACGTGATTACCATCAATGGGAAAAGAGCATAATATCACCCTCCAGACCCGCAACATCACCCTTGTGGTGCCCTGAACAACACCACGTGATTAACTTCATTGAGAAAAGAGCATAATATCACCCTCCAGACACGCAACATCACCCTTGTGGTGCCCTGAACAACACCACGTGATTAACTTCATTGAGAAAAGAGCATAATTCCACCCTCCAGACACGCAACATCACCCTTGTGGTGCCCTGAACAACACCACGTGATTAACTTCATTGAGAAAAGAGCATAATATCACCCTTCAGATCCTCAACATCACCCTTGTGGTGCCCTGAACAACACCACGTGATTACCGTCATTGAGAAAAGAGCATAATATCACCCTCCAGACACGCAACATCACCCTTGTGGTGCCCTGAACAACACCACGTGATTAACTTCATTGGGAAAAGAGCATAATTTCACCCTCCAGACACGCAACATCACCCTTGTGGTGCCCTGAACAACACCACGTGATTAACTCCATTGAGAAAAGAGCATAATATCACCCTCCAGACACGCAACATCACCCTTGTGGTGCCCTGAACAACACCACGTGATTAACTTCATTGGGAAAAGAGCATAATTTCACCCTCCAGACACGCAACATCACCCTTGTGGTGCCCTGAACAACACCACGTGATTACCGTCATTGAGAAAAGAGCATAATATCAACCTCCAGACACGCAACATCACCCTTGTGGTGCCCTGAACAACACCACGTGATTAACTTCATTGAGAAAAGAGCATAATATCACCCTCCAGACACGCAACATCACCCTTGTGGTGCCCTGAACAACACCACGTGATTAACTTCATTGGGAAAAGAGCATAATTTCACCCTCCAGACACGCAACATCACCCTTGTGTTGCCCTGAACAACACCACGTGATTAACTTCATTGGGAAAAGAGCATAATATCACCCTCCAGATTGCAACATCACCCTTGTGGTACCCTCAACAACACCACGTGATTACCGTCATTGAGAAAAGAGCATAATATTACCCTCCAGACACGCAACATCACCCTTGTGGTACCCTCAACAACACCACGTGATTACCGTCATTGAGAAAAGAGCATAATATCACCCTCCAGACACGCAACATCACCCTTGTGTTGCCCTCAACAACACCACGTGATTACCGTCATTGAGAAAAGAGCCTAATATCACCCTCCAGACCCGCAACATCACCCTTGTGTTGCCCTGAACAACACCACGTGATTAACTTCATTGAGAAAAGAGCATAATATCACCCTTCAGACCCGCAACATCACCCTTGTGGTGCCCTGAACAACACCACGTGATTAACTTCATTGAGAAAAGAGCATAATATCACCCTTTAGACCCGCAACATCACCCTTGTGGTGCCCTGAACAACACCACGTGAATCACTTCATTGAGAAAAGAGCATAATATCACCCTTCAGACCCGCAACATCACCCTTGTGGTGCCCTGAACAACACCACGTGATTAACTTCATTGAGAAAAGAGCATAATATCACCCTTCAGACCCGCAACATCACCCCTGTGGTGCCCTGAACAACACCACGTGATTAACTTCATTGGGAAAAGAGCATAATATCACCCTCCAGACACGCTACATCACCCTTGTGTTGCCCTGAACAAAGCCACGTGATTAACTTCATTGAGAAAAGAGCATAATATCACCCTCCAGACACGCAACATCACCTTTGTGGTGCCCTGAACAACACCACGTGATTAACTTCATTGAGAAAAGAGCATAATATCACCCTTCAGACACGCAACATCACCCTTGTGGTGCCCTGAACAACACCACGTGATTAACTCCATTGGGAAAAGAGCATAATATCACCCTCCAGACACGCAACATCACCCTTGTGGTGCCCTGAACAACACCACGTGATTACCGTCATTGAGGGGAGAGCATAATATCACCCTTCAGACACGCTACATCACCCTTGTGGTGCCCTGAACAACACCACGTGATTACCGTCATTGAGAAAAGAGCATAATATCACCCTCCAGACACGCAACATCACCCTTGTGTTGCCCTGAACAACACCACGTGATTACCGTCATTGAGAAAAGAGCATAATATCACCCTTCAGACACGCTACATCACCCTTGTGGTGCCCTGAACAACACCACGTGATTACCGTCATTGAGAAAAGAGCATAATATCACCCTCCAGACACGCAACATCACCCTTGTGGTGCCCTGAACAACACCACGTGATTACAGTCATTGAGAAAAGAGCATAATTTCACCCTTCAGACCCTCAACATCACCCTTGTGGTGCCCTGAGCAACACCACGTGATTACCGTCATTGGGAAAAGAGCATAATATCACCCTTCAGACACGCAACATCACCCTTGTGGTGCCCTGAACAACACCACGTGATCACCGTCATTGAGAAAAGAGCATAATTTCACCCTCCAGACACACAACATCACCCTTGTGGTGCCCTGAACAACACCACGTGATTAACTTCATTGGGAAAAGAGCATAATATCACCCTCCAGACCCGCAACATCACCCTTGTGGTGCCCTGAACAACACCACGTGATTACCGTCATTGGGAAAAGAGCATAATTCCACCCTTCAGACCCGCAACATCACCCTTGTGGTGCCCTGAACAACACCACGTGATTAACTTCATTGGGAAAAGAGCATAATTTCACCCTTCAGACACGCAACATCACCCTTGTGGTGCCCTGAACAACACCACGTGATTAACTTCATTGGGAAAAGAGCATAATATCACCCTCCAGACCCGCAACATCACCCTTGTGTTGCCCTGAACAACACCACGTGATTAACTTCATTGGGAAAAGAGCATAATATCACCCTCCCGACCCGCGACATCACCCTTGTGGTACCCTCAACAACACCACGTGATTACCGTCATTGAGAAAAGAGCATAATATCACCCTCCAGACCCGCAACATCACCCTTGTGGTGCCCTGAACAACACCACGTGATTAACTTCATTGAGAAAAGAGCATAATATCACCCTCCAGACCCGCAACATCACCCTTGTGTTGCCCTGAACAACACCACGTGATTAACTTCATTGAGAAAAGAGCATAATATCACCCTCCAGACCCGCAACATCACCCTTGTGTTGCCCTGAACAACACCACGTGATTAACTTCATTGGGAAAAGAGCATAATATCACCCTCCAGACCCGCAACATCACCCTTGTGGTACCCTAAACAACACCACGTGATTACCGTCATTGAGAAAAGAGCATAATATCACCCTCCAGACACGCAACATCACCCTTGTGTTGCCCTCAACAACACCACGTGATTACCGTCATTGAGAAAAGAGCATAATATCACCCTCCAGACACGCAACATCACCCTTGTGTTGCCCTGAACAACACCACGTGATTACCTTCATTGAGAAAAGAGCATAATATCACCCTCCAGACCCGCAACATCACCCTTGTGTTGCCCTGAACAACACCACGTGATTAACTTCATTGAGAAAAGAGCATAATATCACCCTCCAGACACGCAACATCACCCTTGTGTTGCCCTGAACAACACCACGTGATTACCGTCATTGAGGAAAGAGCATAATATCACCCTCCAGACACGCAACATCACCCTTGTGTTGCCCTGAACAACACCACGTGATTAACTTCATTGAGAAAAGAGCATAATATCACCCTCCAGACACGCTACATCACCCTTGTGGTGCCCTGAACAACACCACGTGATTAACTTCATTGGGAAAAGAGCATAATATCACCCTCCAGACACGCTACATCACCCTTGTGGTGCCCTGAACAACACCACGTGATTACCGTCATTGAGAAAAGAGCATAATTTCACCCTCCAGACACGCAACATCACCCTTGTGATGCCCTGAACAACACCACGTGATTAACTTCATTGAGAAAAGAGCATAATATCACCCTCCAGACACGCAACATCACCCTTGTGGTGCCCTGAACAACACCACGTGATTAACTTCATTGGGAAAAGAGCATAATTTCACCCTCCAGACACGCAACATCACCCTTGTGTTGCCCTGAACAACACCACGTGATTAACTTCATTGGGAAAAGAGCATAATATCACCCTCCAGACACGCAACATCACCCTTGTGGTGTCCTGAACAACACCACGTGATTAACTTCATTGGGAAAAGAGCATAATTTCACCCTCCAGACACGCAACATCACCCTTGTGGTGCCCTGAACAACACCACGTGATTAACTTCATTGGGAAAAGAGCATAATATCACCCTCCAGACACGCAACATCACCCTTGTGGTGCCCTGAACAACACCACGTGATTACCGTCATTGAGAAAAGAGCATAATATCACCCTCCAGACCCGCAACATCATCCTTGTGGTGCCCTGAACAACACCACGTGATTAACTTCATTGGGAAAAGAGCATAATTTCACCCTCCAGACACGCAACATCACCCTTGTGGTGCCCTGAACAACACCACGTGATTAACTTCATTGAGAAAAGAGCATAATATCACCCTCCAGACACGCAACATCACCCTTGTGGTGCCCTGAACAACACCACGTGATTAACTTCATTGAGAAAAGAGCATAATATCACCCTCCAGACACGCAACATCACCCTTGTGGTGCCCTGAACAACACCACGTGATTAACTTCATTGAGGAAAGAGCATAATATCACCCTTCAGACACGCAACATCACCCTTGTGATGCCCTGAACAACACCACGTGATTAACTTCATTGAGGAAAGAGCATAATATCACCCTTCAGACACGCAACATCACCCTTGTGGTGCCCTGAACAACACCACGTGATTAACTTCATTGAGAAAAGAGCATAATATCACCCTCCAGACACGCAACATCACCCTTGTGGTGCCCTGAACAACACCACGTGATTAACTTCATTGAGGAAAGAGCATGATATCACCCTTCAGACACGCAACATCACCCTTGTGGTGCCCTGAACAACACCACGTGATTACCTTCATTGAGAAAAGAGCATAATATCATCCTCCAGACACGCAACATCACCCTTGTGCTGCTCTAATCAACACCACGTGATTACCGTCATTGAGAAAAGAGCATAATATCACCCTCCAGACACGCAACATCACCCTTGTGGTGTCCTGAACAACACCACGTGATTACCGTCATTGGGAAAAGAGCATAATATCACCCTCCAGACACGCAACATCACCCTTGTGGTGCCATGAACAACACCACGTGATTAACTTCATTGGGAAAAGAGCATAATATCACCCTCCAGACACGCAACATCACCCTTGTGCTGCTCTAATCAACACCACGTGATTACCGTCATTGAGAAAAGAGCATAATTTCACCCTCCAGACACGCAACATCACCGTTGTGTTGCCCTGAACAACACCACGTGATTACCGTCATTGGGAAAAGAGCATAATATCACCCTCCAGACACGCAACATCACCCTTGTGGTGCACTGAACAACACCACGTGATTAACTTCATTGGGAAAAGATCATAATATCACCCTCCAGACCCGCTACATCACCCTTGTGGTGCCCTGAACAACACCACGTGATTACCATCAATGGGAAAAGAGCATAATATCACCCTCCAGACCCGCAACATCACCCTTGTGGTGCCCTGAACAACACCACGTGATTAACTTCATTGAGAAAAGAGCATAATATCACCCTCCAGACACGCAACATCACCCTTGTGGTGCCCTGAACAACACCACGTGATTAACTTCATTGAGAAAAGAGCATAATTCCACCCTCCAGACACGCAACATCACCCTTGTGGTGCCCTGAACAACACCACGTGATTAACTTCATTGAGAAAAGAGCATAATATCACCCTTCAGATCCTCAACATCACCCTTGTGGTGCCCTGAACAACACCACGTGATTACCGTCATTGAGAAAAGAGCATAATATCACCCTCCAGACACGCAACATCACCCTTGTGGTGCCCTGAACAACACCACGTGATTAACTTCATTGGGAAAAGAGCATAATTTCACCCTCCAGACACGCAACATCACCCTTGTGGTGCCCTGAACAACACCACGTGATTAACTCCATTGAGAAAAGAGCATAATATCACCCTCCAGACACGCAACATCACCCTTGTGGTGCCCTGAACAACACCACGTGATTAACTTCATTGGGAAAAGAGCATAATTTCACCCTCCAGACACGCAACATCACCCTTGTGGTGCCCTGAACAACACCACGTGATTACCGTCATTGAGAAAAGAGCATAATATCAACCTCCAGACACGCAACATCACCCTTGTGGTGCCCTGAACAACACCACGTGATTAACTTCATTGAGAAAAGAGCATAATATCACCCTCCAGACACGCAACATCACCCTTGTGGTGCCCTGAACAACACCACGTGATTAACTTCATTGGGAAAAGAGCATAATTTCACCCTCCAGACACGCAACATCACCCTTGTGTTGCCCTGAACAACACCACGTGATTAACTTCATTGGGAAAAGAGCATAATATCACCCTCCAGATTGCAACATCACCCTTGTGGTACCCTCAACAACACCACGTGATTACCGTCATTGAGAAAAGAGCATAATATTACCCTCCAGACACGCAACATCACCCTTGTGGTACCCTCAACAACACCACGTGATTACCGTCATTGAGAAAAGAGCATAATATCACCCTCCAGACACGCAACATCACCCTTGTGTTGCCCTCAACAACACCACGTGATTACCGTCATTGAGAAAAGAGCCTAATATCACCCTCCAGACCCGCAACATCACCCTTGTGTTGCCCTGAACAACACCACGTGATTAACTTCATTGAGAAAAGAGCATAATATCACCCTTCAGACCCGCAACATCACCCTTGTGGTGCCCTGAACAACACCACGTGATTAACTTCATTGAGAAAAGAGCATAATATCACCCTTCAGACCCGCAACATCACCCTTGTGGTGCCCTGAACAACACCACGTGAATCACTTCATTGAGAAAAGAGCATAATATCACCCTTCAGACCCGCAACATCACCCTTGTGGTGCCCTGAACAACACCACGTGATTAACTTCATTGAGAAAAGAGCATAATATCACCCTTCAGACCCGCAACATCACCCCTGTGGTGCCCTGAACAACACCACGTGATTAACTTCATTGGGAAAAGAGCATAATATCACCCTCCAGACACGCTACATCACCCTTGTGTTGCCCTGAACAACACCACGTGATTAACTTCATTGAGAAAAGAGCATAATATCACCCTCCAGACACGCAACATCACCTTTGTGGTGCCCTGAACAACACCACGTGATTAACTTCATTGAGAAAAGAGCATAATATCACCCTTCAGACACGCAACATCACCCTTGTGGTGCCCTGAACAACACCACGTGATTAACTCCATTGGGAAAAGAGCATAATATCACCCTCCAGACACGCAACATCACCCTTGTGGTGCCCTGAACAACACCACGTGATTACCGTCATTGAGGGGAGAGCATAATATCACCCTTCAGACACGCTACATCACCCTTGTGGTGCCCTGAACAGCACCACGTGATTACCGTCATTGAGAAAAGAGCATAATATCACCCTCCAGACACGCAACATCACCCTTGTGTTGCCCTGAACAACACCACGTGATTACCGTCATTGAGAAAAGAGCATAATATCACCCTTCAGACACGCTACATCACCCTTGTGGTGCCCTGAACAACACCACGTGATTACCGTCATTGAGAAAAGAGCATAATATCACCCTCCAGACACGCAACATCACCCTTGTGGTGCCCTGAACAACACCACGTGATTACCGTCATTGAGAAAAGAGCATAATTTCACCCTTCAGACCCTCAACATCACCCTTGTGGTGCCCTGAGCAACACCACGTGATTACCGTCATTGGGAAAAGAGCATAATATCACCCTTCAGACACGCAACATCACCCTTGTGGTGCCCTGAACAACACCACGTGATCACCGTCATTGAGAAAAGAGCATAATTTCACCCTACAGACACACAACATCACCCTTGTGGTGCCCTGAACAACACCACGTGATTAACTTCATTGGGAAAAGAGCATAATATCACCCTCCAGACCCGCAACATCACCCTTGTGGTGCCCTGAACAACACCACGTGATTACCGTCATTGAGAAAAGAGCATAATATCACCCTCCAGACACGCAACATCACCCTTGTGGTGCCCTGAACAACACCACGTGATTAACTTCATTGGGAAAAGAGCATAATATCACCCTCCAGACCCGCAACATCACCCTTGTGGTGCCCTGAACAACACCACGTGATTACCGTCATTGAGAAAAGAGCATAATTTCACCCTCCAGACACACAACATCACCCTTGTGGTGCCCTGAACAACACCACGTGATTAACTTCATTGGGAAAAGAGCATGATATCACCCTCCAGACCCGCAACATCACCCTTGTGGTGCCCTGAACAACACCACGTGATTACCGTCATTGAGAAAAGAGCATAATATCACCCTCCAGACACACAACATCACCCTTGTGGTGCCCTGAACAACACCACGTGATTAACTTCATTGGGAAAAGAGCATAATATCACCCTTCAGACACGCTACATCACCCTTGTGGTGCCCTGAACAACACCACGTGATTACCGTCATTGAGAAAAGAGCATAATATCACCCTCCAGACACGCAACATCACCCTTGTGGTGCCCTGAACAACACCACGTGATTACCGTCATTGAGAAAAGAGCATAATTTCACCCTTCAGACCCTCAACATCACCCTTGTGGTGCCCTGAACAACACCACGTGATGACCGTCATTGGGAAAAGAGCATAATATCACCCTTCAGACACGCAACATCACCCTTGTGGTGCCCTGAACAACACCACGTGATTACCGTCATTGAGAAAAGAGCATAATTTCACCCTCCAGACACGCTACATCACCCTTGTGGTGCCCTGAACAACACCACGTGATTAACTTCATTGAGAAAAGAGCATAATATCACCCTCCAGACACGCAACATCACCCTTGTGGTGCCCTGAACTACACCACGTGATCACCCTCATTGGGAAAAGAGCATAATATCACCCTCAAGACCCGCAACATCACCCTTGTGGTGCCCTGAACAACACCACGTGATTAACTTCATTGGGAAAAGAGCATAATATCACCCTCCAGACACGCAACATCACCCTTGTGGTGCCCTGAACAACACCACGTTATTACCGTCATTGAGAAAAGAGCATAATATCACCCTCCAGACCCGCAACATCACCCTTGTGGTGTCCTGAACAACACCACGTGATTAACTTCATTGGGAAAAGAGCATAATATCACCCTCCAGACACGCTACATCACCCTTGTGGTGCCCTGAACAACACCACGTGATTAACTTCATTGAGAAAAGAGCATAATTCCACCCTCCAGACCCTCAACATCACCCTTGTGGTGCCCTGAACAACACCACGTGATTAACTTCATTGGGAAAAGAGCATAAGATCACCCTCCAGACCCTCAACATCACCCTTGTGGTGCCCTGAACAACACCACGTGATTACCGTCATTGAGAAAAGAGCATAATATCACCCTCCAGACACGCAACATCACCCTTGTGGTGCCCTGAACAACACCACGTGAATAACTTCATTGGGAAAAGAGCATAAGATCACCCTCCAGACCCTCAACATCACCCTTGTGTTGCCCTGAACAACACCACGTGATTAACTTCATTGAGAAAAGAGCATAATATCACCCTTCAGACACGCAACATCACCCTTGTGGTGCCCTGAACAACACCACGTGATTACCGTCATTGAGAAAAGAGCATAATATCACCCTTCAGACACGCTACATCACCCTTGTGGTGCCCTGACCAACACCACGTGATTAACTTCATTGAGAAAAGAGCATAATATCACCCTCCAGACCCGCAACATCACCCTTGTGGTGCCCTGAACAACACCACGTGATTAACTTCATTGAGAAAAGAGCATAATATCACCCTCCAGACACGCAACATCACCCTTGTGGTGCCCTGAACAACACCACGTGATTAACTTCATTGGGAAAAGAGCATAATATCACCCTCCAGACACGCAACATCACCCTTGTGGTGCCCTGAACAACACCACGTTATTACCGTCATTGCGAAAAGAGCATAATATCACCCTCCAGACCCGCAACATCACCCTTGTGGTGTCCTGAACAACACCACGTGACTAACTTCATTGGGAAAAGAGCATAATATCACCCTCCAGACACGCTACATCACCCTTGTGGTGCCCTGAACAACACCACGTGATTAACTTCATTGAGAAAAGAGCATAATTTCACCCTCCAGACCCTCAACATCACCCTTGTGGTGCCCTGAACAACACCACGTGATTAACTTCATTGGGAAAAGAGCATAAGATCACCCTCCAGACCCTCAACATCACCCTTGTGGTGCCCTGAACAACACCACGTGATTACCGTCATTGAGAAAAGAGCATAATATCACCCTCCAGACACGCAACATCACCCTTGTGGTGCCCTGAACAACACCACGTGAATAACTTCATTGGGAAAAGAGCATAAGATCACCCTCCAGACCCTCAACATCACCCTTGTGTTGCCCTGAACAACACCACGTGATTAACTTCATTGAGAAAAGAGCATAATATCACCCTTCAGACACGCAACATCACCCTCGTGGTGCCCTGAACAACACCACGTGATTACCGTCATTGAGAAAAGAGCATAATATCACCCTTCAGACACGCTACATCACCCTTGTGGTGCCCTGACCAACACCACGTGATTAACTTCATTGAGAAAAGAGCATAATATCACCCTCCAGACCCGCAACATCACCCTTGTGGTGCCCTGAACAACACCACGTGATTAACTTCATTGAGAAAAGAGCATAATATCACCCTCCAGACACGCAACATCACCCTTGTGGTGCCCTGAACAACACCACGTGATTAACTTCATTGAGAAAAGAGCATAATTTCACACTCCAGACCCGCAACATCACCCTTGTGTTGCCCTGAACAACACCACATGATTACCGTCATTGAGAAAAGAGCATAATATCACCCTCCAGACACGCAACATCACCCTTGTGGTGTCCTGAACAACACCACGTGATTAACTCCATTGAGAAAAGAGCATAATATCACCCTTCAGACACGCAACATCACCCTTGTGGTGCCCTGAACATCACCACGTGATTAACTTCATTGAGAAAAGAGCATAATTTCACCCTCCAGACCCGCAACATCACCCTTGTGTTGCCCTGAACAACACCACGTGATTACCGTCATTGAGAAAAGAGCATAATATCACCCTCCAGACACGCAACATCACCCTTGTGGTGTCCTGAACAACACCACTTGATTAACTTCATTGAGAAAAGAGCATAATATCACCCTTCAGACACGCAACATCACCCTTGTGGTGCCCTGAACAACACCACGTGATTAACTTCATTGAGAAAAGAGCATAATATCACCCTCCAGACACGCAACATCACCCTTGTGGTGCCCTGAACAACACCACGTGATTACCGTCATTGAGGAAAGAGCATAATATCACCCTCCAGACACGCAACATCACCCTTGTGGTGCCCTGAACAACACCACGTGATTAACTTCATTGAGAAAAGAGCATAATATCAACCTCCAGACACGCAACATCACCCTTGTGGTGTCCTGAACAACACCACGTGATTAACTTCATTGGGAAAAGAGCATAATATCACCCTTCAGACACGCAACATCACCCTTGTGGTGCCCTGAACAACACCACGTGATTAACTTCATTGAGAAAAGAGCATAATATCACCCTTCAGACACGCAACATCACCCTTGTGGTGCCCTGAACAACACCACGTGATTACCGTCATTAAGAAAAGAGCATAATATCACCCTCCGGACACGCAACATCACCCTCGTGTTGCCCTGAACAACACCACGTGATTAACTCCATTGAGAAAAGAGCATAATATCACCCTCCAGACCCACAACATCACCCTTGTGGTACCCTCAACAACACCACGTGATTACCGTCATTGAGAAAAGAGCATAATATCACCCTCCAGACTCGCAACATCACCCTTGTGTTGCCCTGAACAACACCACGTGATTAACTCCATTGGGAGAAGAGCATAATATCACCCTCCAGACCCACAACATCACCCTTGTGGTACCCTCAACAACACCACGTGATTACCGTCATTGAGAATAGAGCATAATATCACCCTCCAGACACGCAACATCACCCTTGTGTTGCCCTGAACAACACCACGTGATTAACTTCATTGAGAAAAGAGCATAATATCACCCTCCAGACCCGCAACATCACCCTTGTGTTGCCCTGAACAACACCACGTGATTAACTTCATTGAGAAAAGAGCATAATATCACCCTCCAGACCCTCAACATCACCCTTGTGTTGCCCTGAACAACACCACGTGATTACCGTCATTAGGAAAAGAGCATAATATCACCCTCCAGACCCGCAACATCACCCTTGTGGTGCCCTGAACAACACCACGTGATTAACTTCATTGGGAAAAGAGCATAATATCACCCTCCAGACACGCAACATCACCCTTGTGGTGACCTGAACAACACCACGTGATTACCGTCATTAGGAAAAGAGCATAATATCACCCTCCAGACCCGCAACATCACCCTTGTGTTGCCCTGAACAACACCACGTGATTAACTTCATTGGGAAAAGAGCATAATATCACCCTCCAGACCCGCAACATCACCCTTGTGTTGCCCTGAACAACACCACGTGATTAACTTCATTGAGAAAAGAGCATAATATCACCCTCCAGACACGCAACATCACCCTTGTGGTGCCCTGAACAACACCACGTGATTACCGTCATTGAGGATCGAGCATAATATCACCCTCCAGACACGCAACATCACCCATGTGTTGCCCTCAACAACACCACGTGATTACCGTCATTGAGAAAAGAGCATAATATCACCCTCCAGACCCGCAACATCACCCTTGTGTTGCCCTGAACAACACCACGTGAATAACTTCATTGGGAAAAGAGCATTATATCACCCTCCAGACCCGCAACATCACCCTTGTGGTACCCTCAACAACACCACGTGATTACCGTCATTGAGAAAAGAGCATAATATCACCCTCCAGACACGCAACATCACCCTTGTGTTGCCCTGAACAACACCACGTGATTAACTTCATTGGGAAAAGAGCATAATATCAACCTCCAGACACGCAACATCACCCTTGTGGTACCCTGAACAACACCACGTGATTACCTTCATTGAGAAAAGAGCATAATATCATCCTCCAGACACGCAACATCACCCTTGTGGTGCCCTGAACAAGACCACGTGATTACCGTCATTGAGAAAAGAGCATAATATCAACCTCCAGACACGCAACATCACCCTTGTGGTGCCCTGAACAACACCACGTGATGACCGTCATTGGGAAAAGAGCATAATATCAACCTCCAGACACGCAACATCACCCTTGTGTTGCCCTCAACAACACCACGTGATTACCGTCATTGAGAAAAGAGCATAATATCACCCTCCAGACCCGCAACATCACCCTTGTGTTGCCCTGAACAACACCACGTGATTAACTTCATTGGGAAAAGAGCCTAGTATCACCCTCCAGACACGCAACATCACCCTTGTGGTGTCCTGAACAACACCACTTGATTAACTTCATTGAGAAAAGAGCATAATATCACCCTTCAGACACGCAACATCACCCTTGTGGTGCCCTGAACAACACCACGTGATTAACTTCATTGAGAAAAGAGCATAATATCACCCTCCAGACACGCAACATCACCCTTGTGGTGCCCTGAACAACACCACGTGATTACCGTCATTGAGGAAAGAGCATAATATCACCCTCCAGACACGCAACATCACCCTTGTGGTGCCCTGAACAACACCACGTGATTAACTTCATTGAGAAAAGAGCATAATATCAACCTCCAGACACGCAACATCACCCTTGTGGTGTCCTGAACAACACCACGTGATTAACTTCATTGGGAAAAGAGCATAATATCACCCTTCAGACACGCAACATCACCCTTGTGGTGCCCTGAACAACACCACGTGATTAACTTCATTGAGAAAAGAGCATAATATCACCCTTCAGACACGCAACATCACCCTTGTGGTGCCCTGAACAACACCACGTGATTACCGTCATTAAGAAAAGAGCATAATATCACCCTCCGGACACGCAACATCACCCTCGTGTTGCCCTGAACAACACCACGTGATTAACTCCATTGAGAAAAGAGCATAATATCACCCTCCAGACCCACAACATCACCCTTGTGGTACCCTCAACAACACCACGTGATTACCGTCATTGAGAAAAGAGCATAATATCACCCTCCAGACTCGCAACATCACCCTTGTGTTGCCCTGAACAACACCACGTGATTAACTCCATTGGGAGAAGAGCATAATATCACCCTCCAGACCCACAACATCACCCTTGTGGTACCCTCAACAACACCACGTGATTACCGTCATTGAGAATAGAGCATAATATCACCCTCCAGACACGCAACATCACCCTTGTGTTGCCCTGAACAACACCACGTGATTAACTTCATTGAGAAAAGAGCATAATATCACCCTCCAGACCCGCAACATCACCCTTGTGTTGCCCTGAACAACACCACGTGATTAACTTCATTGAGAAAAGAGCATAATATCACCCTCCAGACCCTCAACATCACCCTTGTGTTGCCCTGAACAACACCACGTGATTACCGTCATTAGGAAAAGAGCATAATATCACCCTCCAGACCCGCAACATCACCCTTGTGGTGCCCTGAACAACACCACGTGATTAACTTCATTGGGAAAAGAGCATAATATCACCCTCCAGACACGCAACATCACCCTTGTGGTGACCTGAACAACACCACGTGATTACCGTCATTAGGAAAAGAGCATAATATCACCCTCCAGACCCGCAACATCACCCTTGTGTTGCCCTGAACAACACCACGTGATTAACTTCATTGGGAAAAGAGCATAATATCACCCTCCAGACCCGCAACATCACCCTTGTGTTGCCCTGAACAACACCACGTGATTAACTTCATTGAGAAAAGAGCATAATATCACCCTCCAGACACGCAACATCACCCTTGTGGTGCCCTGAACAACACCACGTGATTACCGTCATTGAGGATCGAGCATAATATCACCCTCCAGACACGCAACATCACCCATGTGTTGCCCTCAACAACACAACGTGATTACCGTCATTGAGAAAAGAGCATAATATCACCCTCCAGACCCGCAACATCACCCTTGTGTTGCCCTGAACAACACCACGTGAATAACTTCATTGGGAAAAGAGCATTATATCACCCTCCAGACCCGCAACATCACCCTTGTGGTACCCTCAACAACACCACGTGATTACCGTCATTGAGAAAAGAGCATAATATCACCCTCCAGACACGCAACATCACCCTTGTGTTGCCCTGAACAACACCACGTGATTAACTTCATTGGGAAAAGAGCATAATATCAACCTCCAGACACGCAACATCACCCTTGTGGTACCCTGAACAACACCACGTGATTACCTTCATTGAGAAAAGAGCATAATATCATCCTCCAGACACGCAACATCACCCTTGTGGTGCCCTGAACAAGACCACGTGATTACCGTCATTGAGAAAAGAGCATAATATCAACCTCCAGACACGCAACATCACCCTTGTGGTGCCCTGAACAACACCACGTGATGACCGTCATTGGGAAAAGAGCATAATATCAACCTCCAGACACGCAACATCACCCTTGTGTTGCCCTCAACAACACCACGTGATTACCGTCATTGAGAAAAGAGCATAATATCACCCTCCAGACCCGCAACATCACCCTTGTGTTGCCCTGAACAACACCACGTGATTAACTTCATTGGGAAAAGAGCCTAGTATCACCCTCCAGACCCGCAACATCACCCTTGTGGTACCCTCAACAACACCACGTGATTACCGTCATTGAGAAAAGAGCATAATATCACCCTCCAGACACGCAACATCACCCTTGTGGTGCCCTGAACAACACCACGTGATTAACTTCATTGAGAAAAGAGCATAATATCACCCTCCAGACACGCAACATCACCCTTGTGGTGTCCTGAACAACACCACGTGATTAACTTCATTGAGAAAAGAGCATAATATCAACCTCCAGACACGCAACATCACCCTTGTGGTGCCCTGAACAACACCACGTGATTACCGTCATTGGGGAAAGAGCATAATATCAGCCTCCAGACACGCAACATCACCCTTGTGGTGCCCTGAACAACACCACGTGATTAACTTCATTGGGAAAAGAGCATAATTTCACCCTCCAGACACGCAACATCACCCTTGTGGTGCCCTGAACAACACCACGTGATTACCATCATTGGGAAGAGAGCATAATATCACCCTCCAGACACGCAACATCACCCTTGTGGTGTCCTGAACAACACCACGTGATTACCGTCATTGGGAAAAGAGCATAATATCAACCTCCAGACACGCAACATCACCCTTGTGGTGCCCTGAACAACACCACGTGATTAACTTCATTGGGAAAAGAGCATAATATCAACCTTCAGACACGCAACATCACCCTTGTGGTGCCCTGAACAACACCACGTGATTACCGTCATTGAGAAAAGAGCATAATTTCACCCTCCTGACACGCAACATCACCCTTGTGGTGCCCTGAACAACACCACGTGATTACCGTCATTGAGGAAAGAGCATAATATCACCCTCCAGACACGCAACATCACCCTTGTGGTGCCCTGAACAACACCACGTGATTAACTTCATTGAGAAAAGAGCATAATATCACCCTTCAGACACGCAACATCACCCTTGTGTTGCCCTGAACAACACCACGTGATTAACTTCATTGAGAAAAGAGCATAATATCACCCTTCAGACACGCTACATCACCCTTGTGGTGCCCTGAACAACACCACGTGATTACCGTCATTGAGGAAAGAGCATAATGTCACCCTCCAGACACGCAACATCACCCTTGTGGTGCCCTGAACAACACCACGTGATTAACTCCATTGGGAAAAGAGCATAATATCACCCTCCAGACACGCAACATCACCCTTGTGTTGCCCTGAACAACACCACGTGATTAACTTCATTGAGAAAAGAGCATATTATCACACTCCAGACACGCAACATCACCCTTGTGGTGCCCTGAACAACACCACGTGATTACCATCAATGGGAAAAGAGCATAATATCACCCTCCAGACACGCAACATCACCCTTGTGGTGCCCTGAACAACACCACGTGATTAACTTCATTGAGAAAAGAGCATAATATCAACCTTCAGACACGCAACATCACCCTTGTGGTGCCCTGAACAACACCACGTGATTAACTTCATTGGGAAAAGAGCATAATATCACCCTCCAGACACGCAACATCACCCTCGTGGTGCCCTGAACAACACCACGTGATCAACTTCATTGAGAAAAGAGCATAATTTCACCCTCCAGACACGCAACATCACCCTTGTGGTGCCCTGAACAACACCACGTGATTACCGTCATTGAGAAAAGAGCATAATTTCACCCTACAGACACGCAACATCACCCTTGTGTTGCCCTGAACAACACCACGTGATTAACTTCATTGAGAAAAGAGCATAATATCACCCTCCAGACACGCTACATCACCCTTGTGGTGCCCTGAACAACACCACGTGATTAACTTCATTGAGAAAAGAGCATAATATCAACCTCCAGACCCGCAACATCACCCTTGTGTTGCCCTGAACAACACCACGTGATTAACTTCATTGAGAAAAGAGCATAATATCACCCTCCAGACACGCAACATCACCCTTGTGGTGCCCTGGACAACACCACGTGATTAACTTCATTGGGAAAAGAGCATAATATCACCCTCCAGACACGCAACATCACCATCGTGGTGCTCTGAACAACACCACGTGATTACCGTCATTGAGAAAAGAGCATAATATCACCCTCCAGACCCGCAACATCACCCTTGTGTTGCCCTGAACAACACCACGTGATTACCGTCATTGAGAAAAGAGCATAATATCACCCTCCAGACACGCTACATCACCCTTGTGGTGCCCTGAACAACACCACGTGATTAACTTCATTGGGAAAAGAGCATAATATCACCCTCCAGACACGCAACATCACCCTCGTGGTGCTCTGAACAACACCACGTGATTACCGTCATTGAGAAAAGAGCATAATATCACCCTCCAGACCCGCAACATCACCCTTGTGTTGCCCTGAACAACACCACGTGATTACCGTCATTGAGAAAAGAGCATAATATCACCCTCCAGACACGCTACATCACCCTTGTGTTGCCCTGAACAACACCACGTGATTAACTTCATTGAGAAAAGAGCCTAATTTCACCCTCCAGACACGCAACATCACCCTTGTGGTGCCCTGAACAACACCACGTGATTACCGTCATTGAGAAAAGAGCATAATATCACCCTCCAGACACGCAACATCACCCTTGTGTTGCCTTGAACAACACCACGTGATTACCTTCATTAAGGAAAGAGCATAATATCACCCTCCAGACCCGCAACATCACCCTTGTGGTGCCCTGAACAACACCTCGTGATTACCGTCATTGAGAAAAGAGCATAATTCCACCCTCCAGACCCGCAACATCACCCTTGTGTTGCCCTGAACAACACCACGTGATTACCGTCATTGAGAAAAGAGCATAATATCACCCTCCAGACCCGCAACATCACCCTTGTGTTGCCCTGAACAACATCACGTGATTAACTTCATTGAGGAAAGAGCATAATATCACCCTCCAGACCCGCAACATCACCCTTGTGGTGCCCTGAACAACACCTCGTGATTACCGTCATTGAGAAAAGAGCATAATTCCACCCTCCAGACCCGCAACATCACCCTTGTGTTGCCCTGAACAACACCACGTGATTACCGTCATTGGGAAAAGAGCATAATATCACCCTCCAGACACGCAACATCACCCTTGTGGTGCTCTGAACAACACCACGTGATTACCGTCATTGAGAAAAGAGCATAATATCACCCTCCAGACCCGCAACATCACCCTTGTGTTGCCCTGAACAACACCACGTGATTACCGTCATTGAGAAAAGAGCATAATTCCACCCTCCAGACCCGCAACATCACCCTTGTGGTGCCCTGAACAACACCACGTGATTAACTTCATTGGGAAAAGAGCATAATATCACCCTCCAGACCCGCAACATCACCCTTGTGGTGCCCTGAACAACACCACGTGATTAACTTCATTGGGAAAAGAGCATAATATCACCCTCCAGACCCGCAACATCACCCTTGTGTTGCCCTGAACAACACCACGTGATTACCGTCATTGAGAAAAGAGCATAATATCACCCTCCAGACCCGCAACATCACCCTTGTGTTGCCCTGAACAACATCACGTGATTAACTTCATTGAGGAAAGAGCATAATATCACCCTCCAGACCCGCAACATCACCCTTGTGGTGCCCTGAACAACACCTCGTGATTACCGTCATTGAGAAAAGAGCATAATTCCACCCTCCAGACCCGCAACATCACCCTTGTGTTGCCCTGAACAACACCACGTGATTACCGTCATTGAGAAAAGAGCATAATATCACCCTCCAGACACGCAACATCACCCTTGTGGTGCTCTGAACAACACCACGTGATTACCGTCATTGAGAAAAGAGCATAATATCACACTCCAGACCCGCAACATCACCCTTGTGTTGCCCTGAACAACACCACGTGATTACCGTCATTGAGAAAAGAGCATAATTCCACCCTCCAGACCCGCAACATCACCCTTGTGGTGCCCTGAACAACACCACGTGATTAACTTCATTGAGAAAAGAGCATAATTTCACCCTCCAGACCCGCAACATCACCCTTGTGGTGCTCTGAACAACACCACGTGATTACCGTCATTGAGAAAAGAGCATAATTCCACCCTCCAGACCCGCAACATCACCCTTGTGTTGCCCTGAACAACACCACGTGATTACCGTCATTGAGAAAAGAGCATAATATCACCCTCCAGACCCGCAACATCACCCTTGTGGTGCCCTGAACAACACCACGTGATTACCTTCATTGGGAAAAGAGCATAATATCACCCTCCAGACACGCAACATCACCCTTGTGGTGTCCTGAACAACACCACGTGATTACCGTCATTGAGAAAAGAGCATAATATCACCCTCCAGACACGCAACATCACCCTTGTGGTGCCCTGAACAACACCACGTGATCAACTTCATTGAGAAAAGAGCATAATATCACCCTCCAGACACGCAACATCACCCTTGTGGTACCCTCAACAACACCACGTGATTAACTTCATTGAGAAAAGAGCATAATTTCTCCCTCCAGACACGCAACATCACCCTTGTGGTGCCCTGAACAACACCACGTGATTAACTTCATTGGGAAAAGAGCATAATATCACCCTCCAGACCCGCAACATCACCCTTGTGGTGCCCTGAACAACACCACGTGATTAACTTCATTGAGAAAAGAGCATAATTTCACCCTCCAGACACGCAACATCACCCTTGTGTTGCCCTGAACAACACCTCGTGATTAACTTCATTGAGAAAAGAGCATAATGTCACCCTTCAGACCCGCAACATCACCCTTGTGTTGCCCTGAACAACACCACGTGATTAACTTCATTGAGGAAAGAGCATAATATCACCCTCCAGACCCGCAACATCACCCTTGTGGTGCCCTGAACAACACCACGTGATTAACTTCATTGGGAAAAGAGCATAATATCACCCTCCAGACACGCAACATCACCCTTGTGGTGTCCTGAACAACACCACGTGATTACCGTCATTGAGAACAGAGCATAATATCACCCTCCAGACACGCAACATCACCCTTGTGTTGCCCTGAACAACACCACGTGATTAACTTCATTGGGAAAAGAGCATAATATCACCCTCCAGACACGCAACATCACCCTTGTGGTGCCCTGAACAACACCACGTGATTAACTTCATTGAGGAAAGAGCATAATTTCACCCTCCAGACCCGCAACATCACCCTTGTGGTGCCCTGAACAACACCTCGTGATTATTTCATTGAGAAAAGAGCATAATATCACCCTTCAGACCCGCAACATCACCCTTGTGGTGCCCTGAACAACACCTCGTGATCAAATTCATTGAGAAAAGAGCATAATATCACCCTTCAGACCCGCAACATCACCCTTGTGTTGCCCTGAACAACACCACGTGATTAACTTCATTGAGGAAAGAGCATAATATCACCCTCCAGACCCGCAACATCACCCTTGTGGTGCCCTGAACAACACCACGTGAATAACTTCATTGGGAAAAGAGCATAATATCACCCTCCATACACGCAACATCACCCTTGTGTTGCCCTGAACAACACCACGTGATTAACTTCATTGAGAAAAGAGCATAATTTCACCCTCCAGACACGCAACATCACCCTTGTGGTGCCCTGAACAACACCACGTGATTAACTTCATTGAGGAAAGAGCATAATATCACCCTCCAGACCCGCAACATCACCCTTGTGTTGCCCTGAACAACACCACGTGATTAACTTCATTGGGAAAAGAGCATAATATCACCCTCCAGACCCGCAACATCACCCTTGTGGTGCCCTGAACAACACCACGTGATTAACTTCATTGAGAAAAGAGCATAATATCACCCTTCAGACCCGCAACATCACCCTTGTGGTGCCCTGAACAACACCACGTGATTAACTTCATTGGGAAAAGAGCATAATATCACCCTCCAGACCCGCAACATCACCCTTGTGTTGCCCTGAACAACACCTCGTGATTAACTTCATTGAGAAAAGAGCATAATATCACCCTTC
This sequence comes from Brachyptera risi, assembly GCA_964007535.1. NCBI lineage: Eukaryota > Metazoa > Arthropoda > Insecta > Plecoptera > Taeniopterygidae > Brachyptera > Brachyptera risi. Next base: position 7,963,036 of record OZ023326.1, read on the forward strand.
AGACCCGCAACATCACCCTTGTGTTGCCCTGAACAACACCACGTGATTAACTTTATTGAGGAAAGAGCATAATATCACCCTCCAGACCCGCAACATCACCCTTGTGGTGCCCTGAACAACACCACGTGATTAACTTCATTGGGAAAAGAGCATAATATCACCCTCCAGACACGCAACGACACCCTTGTGGTGTCCTGAACAACACCACGTGATTACCGTCATTGAGAAAAGAGCATAATATCACCCTCCAGACACGCAACATCACCCTTGTGTTGCCCTGAACAACACCACGTGATTAACTTCATTGGGAAAAGAGCATAATATCACGCTCCAGACACGCAACATCACCCTTGTGGTGCCCTGAACAACACCACGTGATTAACTTCATTGAGGAAAGAGCATAATTTCACCCTCCAGACCCGCAACATCACCCTTGTGGTGCCCTGAACAACACCTCGTGATTATTTCATTGAGAAAAGAGCATAATATCACCCTTCAGACCCGCAACATCACCCTTGTGGTGCCCTGAACAACACCTCGTGATCAAATTCATTGAGAAAAGAGCATAATATCACCCTTCAGACCCGCAACATCACCCTTGTGTTGCCCTGAACAACACCACGTGATTAACTTCATTGAGGAAAGAGCATAATATCACCCTCCAGACCCGCAACATCACCCTTGTGGTGCCCTGAACAACACCACGTGAATAACTTCATTGGGAAAAGAGCATAATATCACCCTCCAGACACGCAACATCACCCTTGTGTTGCCCTGAACAACACCACGTGATTAACTTCATTTAGAAAAGAGCATAATTTCACCCTCCAGACACGCAACATCACCCTTGTGGTGCCCTGAACAACACCACGTGATTAACTTCATTGAGGAAAGAGCATAATATCACCCTCCAGACCCGCAACATCACCCTTGTGTTGCCCTGAACAACACCACGTGATTAACTTCATTGGGAAAAGAGCATAATATCACCCTCCAGACCCGCAACATCACCCTTGTGGTGCCCTGAACAACACCACGTGATTAACTTCATTGAGAAAAGAGCATAATATCACCCTTCAGACCCGCAACATCACCCTTGTGGTGCCCTGAACAACACCACGTGATTAACTTCATTGGGAAAAGAGCATAATATCACCCTCCAGACCCGCAACATCACCCTTGTGTTGCCCTGAACAACACCTCGTGATTAACTTCATTGAGAAAAGAGCATAATATCACCCTTCAGACCCGCAACATCACCCTTGTGTTGCCCTGAACAACACCACGTGATTAACTTTATTGAGAAAAGAGCATAATATCACCCTCCAGACACGCAACATCACCCTTGTGTTGCCCTGAACAACACCACGTGATTACCTTCATTGAGGAAAGAGCATAATATCACCCTCCAGACCCGCAACATCACCCTTGTGGTGCCCTGAACAACACCACGTTATTAACTTCATTGAGAAAAGAGCATATTATCACCCTCCAGACACGCAACATCACCCTTGTGGTGCCCTGAACAACACCACGTGATTACCGTCATTGAGAAAAGAGCATAATTCCACCCTCCAGACCCGCAACATCACCCTTGTGGTGCCCTGAACAACACCACGTGATTAACTTCATTGAGAAAAGAGCATAATTTCACCCTCCAGACCCGCAACATCACCCTTGTGGTGCTCTGAACAACACCACGTGATTACCGTCATTGAGAAAAGAGCATAATTCCACCCTCCAGACCCGCAACATCACCCTTGTGTTGCCCTGAACAACACCACGTGATTACCGTCATTGAGAAAAGATCATAATATCACCCTCCAGACCCGCAACATCACCCTTGTGGTGCCCTGAACAACACCACGTGATTACCTTCATTGGGAAAAGAGCATAATATCACCCTCCAGACACGCAACATCACCCTTGTGGTGTCCTGAACAACACCACGTGATTACCGTCATTGAGAAAAGAGCATAATATCACCCTCCAGACACGCAACATCACCCTTGTGGTGCCCTGAACAACACCACGTGATCAACTTCATTGAGAAATGAGCATAATATCACCCTCCAGACACGCAACATCACCCTTGTGGTACCCTCAACAACACCACGTGATTAACTTCATTGAGAAAAGAGCATAATTTCTCCCTCCAGACACGCAACATCACCCTTGTGGTGCCCTGAACAACACCACGTGATTAACTTCATTGGGAAAAGAGCATAATATCACCCTCCAGACCCGCAACATCACCCTTGTGGTGCCCTGAACAACACCACGTGATTAACTTCATTGAGGAAAGAGCATAATTTCACCCTCCAGACACGCAACATCACCCTTGTGTTGCCCTGAACAACACCTCGTGATTAACTTCATTGAGAAAAGAGCATAATGTCACCCTTCAGACCCGCAACATCACCCTTGTGTTGCCCTGAACAACACCACGTGATTAACTTCATTGAGGAAAGAGCATAATATCACCCTCCAGACCCGCAACATCACCCTTGTGGTGCCCTGAACAACACCACGTGATTGACTTCATTGGGAAAAGAGCATAATATCACCCTCCAGACACGCAACATCACCCTTGTGGTGTCCTGAACAACACCACGTGATTACCGTCATTGAGAAAAGAGCATAATATCACCCTCCAGACACGCAACATCACCCTTGTGTTGCCCTGAACAACACCAAGTGATTAACTTCATTGGGAAAAGAGCATAATATCACCCTCCAGACACGCAACATCACCCTTGTGGTGCCCTGAACAACACCACGTGATTAACTTCATTGAGGAAAGAGCATAATTTCACCCTCCAGACCCGCAACATCACCCTTGTGGTGCCCTGAACAACACCTCGTGATTATTTCATTGAGAAAAGAGCATAATATCACCCTTCAGACCCGCAACATCACCCTTGTGGTGCCCTGAACAACACCTCGTGATCAAATTCATTGAGAAAAGAGCATAATATCACCCTTCAGACCGGCAACATCACCCTTGTGTTGCCCTGAACAACACCACGTGATTAACTTCATTGAGGAAAGAGCATAATATCACCCTCCAGACCCGCAACATCACCCTTGTGGTGCCCTGAACAACACCACGTGAATAACTTCATTGGGAAAAGAGCATAATATCACCCTCCAGACACGCAACATCACCCTTGTGTTGCCCTGAACAACACCACGTGATTAACTTCATTGAGAAAAGAGCATAATTTCACCCTCCAGACACGCAACATCACCCTTGTGGTGCCCTGAACAACACCACGTGATTAACTTCATTGAGGAAAGAGCATAATATCACCCTCCAGACCCGCAACATCACCCTTGTGTTGCCCTGAACAACACCACGTGATTAACTTCATTGGGAAAAGAGCATAATATCACCCTCCAGACCCGCAACATCACCCTTGTGGTGCCCTGAACAACACCACGTGATTAACTTCATTGAGAAAAGAGCATAATATCACCCTTCAGACCCGCAACATCACCCTTGTGGTGCCCTGAACGACACCACGTGATTAACTTCATTGGGAAAAGAGCATAATATCACCCTCCAGACCCGCAACATCACCCTTGTGTTGCCCTGAACAACACCTCGTGATTAACTTCATTGAGAAAAGAGCATAATATCACCCTTCAGACCCGCAACATCACCCTTGTGTTGCCCTGAACAACACCACGTGATTAACTTTATTGAGAAAAGAGCATAATATCACCCTCCAGACACGCAACATCACCCTTGTGTTGCCCTGAACAACACCACGTGATTACCTTCATTGAGGAAAGAGCATAATATCACCCTCCAGACCCGCAACATCACCCTTGTGGTGCCCTGAACAACACCACGTGATTAACTTCATTGAGAAAAGAGCATAATATCACCCTCCAGACACGCAACATCAACCTTGTGGTGCCCTGAACAACACCACGTGATTAACTCCATTGAGAAAAGAGCATAATATCACCCTCCAGACACGCAACATCACCCTTGTGGTGCCCTGAACAACACCACGTGATTAACTTCATTGGGAAAAGAGCATAATATCACCCTCCAGACACGCAACATCACCCTTGTGGTGCCCTGAACAACACCACGTGATTAACTTCATTGGGAAAGAGCATAATATCACCCTCCAGACCCGCAACATCACCCTTGTGTTGCCCTGAACAACACCACGTGATTAACTTCATTGAGGAAAGAGCATAATATCACCCTCCAGACCCGCAACATCACCCTTGTGGTGCCCTGAACAACACCACGTGATTAACTTCATTGGGAAAAGAGCATAATATCACCCTTCAGACACGCAACATCACCCTTGTGGTGCCCTGAACAACACCACGTGATTAACTTCATTGAGAAAAGAGCATAATATCACCCTCCAGACCCGCAACATCACCCTTGTGGTGCCCTGAACAACACCACGTGATTACCGTCATTGAGAAAAGAGCATAATATCACCCTCCAGACCCGCAACACCACCCTTGTGTTGCCCTGAACAACACCACGTGATTACCGTCATTGAGAAAAGAGCATAATTTCACCCTCCAGACACGCAACATCACCCTTGTGGTGTCCTGAACAACACCACGTGATTACCGTCATTGAGAAAAAAGCATAATATCACCCTCCAGACACGCAACATCACCCTTGTGGTGCCCTGAACAACACCACGTGATTGACTTCATTGAGAAAAGAGCATAATATCACCCTCCAGACCCGCAACATCACCCTTGTGGTGCCCTGAACAACACCACGTGATTACCGTCATTGAGAAAAGAGCATAATATCACCCTCCAGACCCGCAACATCACCCTTGTGTTGCCCTGAACAACACCACGTGATTAACTTCATTGAGAAAAGAGCATAATATCACCCTCCAGACACGCAACATCACCCTTGTGGTGTCCTGAACAACACCACGTGATTACCGTCATTGAGAAAAGAGCATAATATCACCCTCCAGACACGCAACATCACCCTTGTGGTGCCCTGAACAACACCACGTGATTAACTTCATTGAGAAAAGAGCATAATATCACCCTTCAGACCCTCAACATCACCCTTTTGGTGCCCTGAACAACACCACGTGATTAACTTCATTGAGAAAAGAGCATAATATCACCCTACAGACACGCAACATCACCCTTGTGTTGCCCTGAACAACACCACATGATTAACTTCATTGAGAAAAGAGCATAATTTCACCCTCCAGACACGCAACATCACCCTTGTGGTGCCCTGAACAACACCACGAGATTAACTTCATTGAGAAAAGAGCATAATATCACCCTTCAGACCCTCAACATCACCCTTGTGGTGCCCTGAACAACACCACGTGAATAACTTCATTGGGAAAAGAGCATAATATCACCCTACAGACACGCAACATCACCCTTGTGGTGCTCTGAACAACACCACGTGATTACCGTCATTGAGAAAAGAGCATAATTCCACCCTCCAGACACGCAACATCACCCTTGTGTTGCCCTGAACAACACCACGTGATTAACTTCATTAAGAAAAGAGCATAATATCACCCTCCAGACCCGCAACATCACCCTTGTGTTGCCCTGAACAACACCACGTGATTACCTTCATTGAGAAAAGAGCATAATATCACCCTTCAGACACGCTACATCACCTTTGTGTTGCCCTGAACAACACCACGTGATTAACTTCATTGAGAAAAGAGCATAATATCACCCTCCAGACCCGCAACATCACCCTTTTGGTGCCCTGAACAACACCACGTGATTACCGTCATTGAGAAAAGAGCATAATATCACCCTCCAGACACGCTACATCACCCTTGTGGTGCCCTGAACAACACCACGTGATTAACTTCATTGGGAAAAGAGCATAATATCAACCTCCAGACACGCAACATCACCCTTGTGGTGCCCTGAACAACACCACGTGATTAACTTCATTGGGAAAAGAGCATAATATCACCCTCCAGACACGCAACATCACCCTTGTGGTGCCATGAACAACACCACGTGATTAACTTCATTGAGAAAAGAGCATATTATCACCCTCCAGACACGCAACATCACCCTTGTGGTGCCCTGAACAACACCACGTGATTACCGTCATTGAGAAAAGAGCATAATATCACCCTCCAGACACGCATCATCACCATTGTGGTGCCCTGAACAACACCACGTGATTACCGTCATTGAGAAAAGAGCATAATATCACCCTCCAGACACGCAACATCACCCTTGTGGTACCCTGAACAACACCACGTGATTAACTTCTTTGGGAAAAGAGCATAATATCACCCTCCAGACCCGCTACATCACCCTTGTGGTGCCCTGAACAACACCACGTGATTACCGTCATTGAGAAAAGAGCATAATATCACCCTCCAGACACGCATCATCACCATTGTGGTGCCCTGAACAACACCACGTGATTACCGTCATTGAGAAAAGAGCATAATATCACCCTCCAGACACGCAACATCACCCTTGTGTTGCCCTGAACAACACCACGTGATTAACTTCATTGGGAAAAGAGCATAATATCACCCTCCAGACACGCAACATCACCCTTGTGGTGCCCTGAACAACACCACGTGATTAACTTCATTGAGGAAAGAGCATAATTTCACCCTCCAGACCCGCAACATCACCCTTGTGGTGCCCTGAACAACACCTCGTGATTATTTCATTGAGAAAAGAGCATAATATCACCCTTCAGACCCGCAACATCACCCTTGTGGTGCCCTGAACAACACCTCGTGATCAAATTCATTGAGAAAAGAGCATAATATCACCCTTAAGACCCGCAACATCACCCTTGTGTTGCCCTGAACAACACCACGTGATTAACTTCATTGAGGAAAGAGCATAATATCACCCTCCAGACCCGCAACATCACCCTTGTGGTGCCCTGAACAACACCACGTGAATAACTTCATTGGGAAAAGAGCATAATATCACCCTCCAGACACGCAACATCACCCTTGTGTTGCCCTGAACAACACCACGTGATTAACTTCATTGAGAAAAGAGCATAATTTCACCCTCCAGACACGCAACATCACCCTTGTGGTGCCCTGAACAACACCACGTGATTAACTTCATTGAGGAAAGAGCATAATATCACCCTCCAGACCCGCAACATCACCCTTGTGTTGCCCTGAACAACACCACGTGATTAACTTCATTGGGAAAAGAGCATAATATCACCCTCCAGACCCGCAACATCACCCTTGTGGTGCCCTGAACAACACCACGTGATTAACTTCATTGAGAAAAGAGCATAATATCACCCTTCAGACCCGCAACATCACCCTTGTGGTGCCCTGAACGACACCACGTGATTAACTTCATTGGGAAAAGAGCATAATATCACCCTCCAGACCCGCAACATCACCCTTGTGTTGCCCTGAACAACACCTCGTGATTAACTTCATTGAGAAAAGAGCATAATATCACCCTTCAGACCCGCAACATCACCCTTGTGTTGCCCTGAACAACACCACGTGATTAACTTTATTGAGAAAAGAGCATAATATCACCCTCCAGACACGCAACATCACCCTTGTGTTGCCCTGAACAACACCACGTGATTACCTTCATTGAGGAAAGAGCATAATATCACCCTCCAGACCCGCAACATCACCCTTGTGGTGCCCTGAACAACACCACGTGATTAACTTCATTGAGAAAAGAGCATAATATCACCCTCCAGACACGCAACATCACCCTTGTGGTGCCCTGAACAACACCACGTGATTAACTCCATTGAGAAAAGAGCATAATATCACCCTCCAGACACGCAACATCACCCTTGTGGTGCCCTTAACAACACCACGTGATTAACTTCATTGGGAAAAGAGCATAATATCACCCTCCAGACACGCAACATCACCCTTGTGGTGCCCTGAACAACACCACGTGATTAACTTCATTGGGAAAGAGCATAATATCACCCTCCAGACCCGCAACATCACCCTTGTGTTGCCCTGAACAACACCACGTGATTAACTTCATTGAGGAAAGAGCATAATATCACCCTCCAGACCCGCAACATCACCCTTGTGGTGCCCTGAACAACACCACGTGATTAACTTCATTGGGAAAAGAGCATAATATCACCCTTCAGACACGCAACATCACCCTTGTGGTGCCCTGAACAACACCACGTGATTAACTTCATTGAGAAAAGAGCATAATATCACCCTCCAGACCCGCAACATCACCCTTGTGGTGCCCTGAACAACACCACGTGATTACCGTCATTGAGAAAAGAGCATAATATCACCCTCCAGACCCGCAACACCACCCTTGTGTTGCCCTGAACAACACCACGTGATTACCGTCATTGAGAAAAGAGCATAATTTCACCCTCCAGACACGCAACATCACCCTTGTGGTGTCCTGAACAACACCACGTGATTACCGTCATTAAGAAAAAAGCATAATATCACCCTCCAGACACGCAACATCACCCTTGTGGTGCCCTGAACAACACCACGTGATTGACTTCATTGAGAAAAGAGCATAATATCACCCTCCAGACCCGCAACATCACCCTTGTGGTGCCCTGAACAACACCACGTGATTACCGTCATTGAGAAAAGAGCATAATATCACCCTCCAGACCCGCAACATCACCCTTGTGTTGCCCTGAACAACACCACGTGATTAACTTCATTGAGAAAAGAGCATAATATCACCCTCCAGACACGCAACATCACCCTTGTGGTGTCCTGAACAACACCACGTGATTACCGTCATTGAGAAAAGAGCATAATATCACCCTCCAGACACGCAACATCACCCTTGTGGTGCCCTGAACAACACCACGTGATTAACTTCATTGAGAAAAGAGCATAATATCACCCTTCAGACCCTCAACATCACCCTTTTGGTGCCCTGAACAACACCACGTGATTAACTTCATTGAGAAAAGAGCATAATATCACCCTACAGACACGCAACATCACCCTTGTGTTGCCCTGAACAACACCACATGATTAACTTCATTGAGAAAAGAGCATAATTTCACCCTCCAGACACGCAACATCACCCTTGTGGTGCCCTGAACAACACCACGAGATTAACTTCATTGAGAAAAGAGCATAATATCACCCTTCAGACCCTCAACATCACCCTTGTGGTGCCCTGAACAACACCACGTGAATAACTTCATTGGGAAAAGAGCATAATATCACCCTACAGACACGCAACATCACCCTTGTGGTGCTCTGAACAACACCACGTGATTACCGTCATTGAGAAAAGAGCATAATTCCACCCTCCAGACACGCAACATCACCCTTGTGTTGCCCTGAACAACACCACGTGATTAACTTCATTAAGAAAAGAGCATAATATCACCCTCCAGACCCGCAACATCACCCTTGTGTTGCCCTGAACAACACCACGTGATTACCTTCATTGAGAAAAGAGCATAATATCACCCTTCAGACACGCTACATCACCTTTGTGTTGCCCTGAACAACACCACGTGATTAACTTCATTGAGAAAAGAGCATAATATCACCCTCCAGACCCGCAACATCACCCTTTTGGTGCCCTGAACAACACCACGTGATTACCGTCATTGAGAAAAGAGCATAATATCACCCTCCAGACACGCTACATCACCCTTGTGGTGCCCTGAACAACACCACGTGATTAACTTCATTGGGAAAAGAGCATAATATCAACCTCCAGACACGCAACATCACCCTTGTGGTGCCCTGAACAACACCACGTGATTAACTTCATTGAGAAAAGAGCATAATATCACCCTCCAGACACGCAACATCACCCTTGTGGTGCCATGAACAACACCACGTGATTAACTTCATTGAGAAAAGAGCATATTATCACCCTCCAGACACGCAACATCACCCTTGTGGTGCCCTGAACAACACCACGTGATTACCGTCATTGAGAAAAGAGCATAATATCACCCTCCAGACACGCATCATCACCATTGTGGTGCCCTGAACAACACCACGTGATTACCGTCATTGAGAAAAGAGCATAATATCACCCTCCAGACACGCAACATCACCCTTGTGGTACCCTGAACAACACCACGTGATTAACTTCTTTGGGAAAAGAGCATAATATCACCCTCCAGACCCGCTACATCACCCTTGTGGTGCCCTGAACAACACCACGTGATTACCGTCATTGAGAAAAGAGCATAATATCACCCTCCAGACACGCATCATCACCATTGTGGTGCCCTGAACAACACCACGTGATTACCGTCATTGAGAAAAGAGCATAATATCACCCTCCAGACACGCAACATCACCCTTGTGTTGCCCTGAACAACACCACGTGATTAACTTCATTGTGAAAAGAGCATAATATCACCCTTCAGATCCTCAACATCACCCTTGTGGTGTCCTGAACAACACCACGTGATTAACTTCATTGGGAAAAGAGCATAATATCACCCTCCAGACCCGCAACATCACCCTTGTGGTGCCATGAACAACACCACGTGATTAACTTCATTGAGAAAAGAGCATAATATCATCCTCCAGACCCGCTACATCACCCTTGTGGTGCCCTGAACAACACCACGTGATAACCGTCATTGAGAAAAGAGCATAATATCACCCTCCAGACACGCATCATCACCATTGTGGTGCCCTGAACAACACCACGTGATTACCGTCATTGAGAAAAGAGCATAATATCACCCTCCAGACACGCATCATCACCATTGTGGTGCCCTGAACAACACCACGTGATTACCGTCATTGAGAAAAGAGCATAATATCACCCTCCAGACACGCAACATCACCCTTGTGGTGCCCTGAACAACACCACGTGATTAACTTCATTGGGAAAAGAGCATGATATTACCCTCCAGACCCGCTACATCACCCTTGTGGTGCCCTGAACAACACCAAGTGATTACCGTCATTGGGAAAAGAGCATAATATCACCCTCCAGACACGTATCATCACCATTGTGGTGCCCTGAACAACACCACGTGATTACCGTCATTGAGAAAAGAGCATAATATCACCCTCCAGACACGCAACATCACCCTTGTGTTGCCCTGAACAACACCACGTGATTAACTTCATTGAGAAGAGAGCATAATATCACCCTTCAGATCCTCAACATCACCCTTGTGGTGTCCTGAACAACACCACGTGATTAACTTCATTGGGAAAAGAGCATAATATCACCCTCCAGACACGCAACATCACACTTGTGTTGCCCTGAACAACACCACGTGATTAACTTCATTGAGAAAAGAGCATAATATCACCCTTCAGATCCTCAACATCACCCTTGTGGTGTCCTGAACAACACCACGTGATTAACTTCATTGGGAAAAGAGCATAATATCACCCTCCAGACACGCAACATCACACTTGTGTTGCCCTGAGCAACACCATGTGATTAACTTCATTGAGAAAAGAGCATAATATCACCCTTCAGATCCTCAACATCACCCTTAAGGTGTCCTGAACAACACCACGTGATTACCGTCATTGAGAAAAGAGCATAATATCACCCTCCAGACACGCAACATCACCCTTGTGGTGCCCTGAACAACACCACGTGATTAACTTCATTGAGAAAAGAGCATAATATCACCCTTCAGATCCTCAACATCACCCTTGTGGTGTCCTGAACAACACCACGTGATAACTTCATTGGAAAAAGAGCATAATATCACCCTTCAGACACGCAACATCACCCTTGTGGTGCCCTGAACAAGACCACGTGATTACCGTCATTGAGAAAAGAGCATAATATCACCCTCCAGACCCGCAACATCCCCCTTGTGGTGCCCTGAACAACACCACGTGATTACCGTCATTGAGAAAAGAGCATAATATCACCCTTCAGACACGCAACATCACCCTTGTGGTGCCCTGAACAACACCACGTGATTAACTTCATTGGGAAAAGAGCATAATATCACCCTCCAGACCCGCAATATCACCCTTGTGGTGCCCTGAACAACACCACGTGATTACCGTCATTGAGAAAAGAGCATAATATCACCCTCCAGACACGCAACATCACCCTTGTGGTGCCCTGAACAACACCACGTGATTAACTTCATTGAGAAAAGAGCATAATATCACCCTCCAGATCCTCAACATCACCCTTGTGGTGCCCTGAACAACACCACGTGATTAACTTCATTGGGAAGAGAGCATAATATCACCCTTCAGACTCGCAACATCACCCTTGTGGTGCCCTGAACAACACCACGTGATTACCGTCATTGAGAAAAGAGCATAATATCACCCTCCAGACCCGCAACATTACCCTTGTGGTGCCCTGAACAACACCACGTGATTACCGTCATTGAGAAAAGAGCATAATATCACCCTTCAGACACGCAACATCACCCTTGTGGTGCCCTGAACAACACCACGTGATTAACTTCATTGGGAAAAGAGCATAATATCACCCTCCAGACACGCAACATCACCCTTGTGGTGCCCTGAACAACACCACGTGATTAACTTCATCGAGAAAAGAGCATAATATCACCCTCCAGACACGCAACATCACCCTTGTGTTGCCCTGAACAACACCACGTGATTAACTTCATTGAGAAAAGAGCATAATATCACCCTTCAGATCCTCAACATCACCCTTGTGGTGTCCTGAACAACACCACGTGATTACCGTCATTGAGAAAAGAGCATAATATCACCCTTCAGATCCTCAACATCACCCTTGTGGTGTCCTGAACAACACCACGTGATTACCGTCATTGAGAAAAGAGCATAATCTCACCCTCCAGACACGCAACATCACCCTTGTGTTGCCCTGAACAACACCACGTGATTAACTTCATTGAGGAAAGCGCATAATATCACCCTCCAGACACGCAACATCACCCTTGTGGTGCCCTGAACAACACCACGTGATTAACTTCATAGGGAAAAGAGCATAATATCACCCTCCAGACACGCAACATCACCCTTGTGGTGTCCTGAACAACACCACGTGATTACCGTCATTGAGAAAAGAGCATAATATCACCCTCCAGACACGCAACATCACCCTTGTGTTGCCCTGAACAACACCACGTGATTAACTTCATTGGGAAAAGAGCATAATATCACCCTCCAGACACGCAACATCACCCTTGTGGTGCCCTGAACAACACCACGTGATTAACTTCATTGAGGAAAGAGCATAATTTCACCCTCCAGACCCGCAACATCACCCTTGTGGTGCCCTGAACAACACCTCGTGATTAACTTCATTGAGAAAAGAGCATAATATCACCCTTCAGACCCGCAACATCACCCTTGTGGTGCCCTGAACAACACCTCGTGATTAACTTCATTGAGAAAAGAGCATAATATCACCCTTCAGACCCGCAACATCACCCTTGTGTTGCCCTGAACAACACCACGTGATTAACTTCATTGAGGAAAGAGCATAATATCACCCTCCAGACCCGCAACATCACCCTTGTGGTGCCCTGAACAACACCACGTGAATAACTTCATTGGGAAAAGAGCATAATATCACCCTCCAGACACGCAACATCACCCTTGTGTTGCCCTGAACAACACCACGTGATTAACTTCATTGAGAAAAGAGCATAATTTCACCCTCCAGACACGCAACATCACCCTTGTGGTGCCCTGAACAACACAACGTTTTTAACTTCATTGAGGAAAGAGCATAATATCACCCTCCAGACCCGCAACATCACCCTTGTGTTGCCCTGAACAACACCACGTGATTAACTTCATTGGGAAAAGAGCATAATATCACCCTCCAGACCCGCAACATCACCCTTGTGGTGCCCTGAACAACACCACGTGATTAACTTCATTGAGAAAAGAGCATAATATCACCCTCCAGACCCGCAACATCACCCTTGTGGTGCCCTGAACAACACCACGTGATTAACTTCATTGGGAAAAGAGCATAATATCACCCTCCAGACCCGCAACATCACCCTTGTGTTGCCCTGAACAACACCTCGTGATAAACTTCATTGAGAAAAGAGCATAATATCACCCTTCAGACCAGCAACATCACCCTTGTGTTGCCCTGAACAACACCACGTGATTAACTTCATTGAGAAAAGAGCATAATATCACCCTCCAGACACGCAACATCACCCTTGTGTTGCCCTGAACAACACCACGTGATTACCTTCATTGAGGAAAGAGCATAATATCACCCTCCAGACCCGCAACATCACCCTTGTGGTGCCCTGAACAACACCACGTGATTAACTCCATTGAGAAAAGAGCATAATATCACCCTCCAGACACGCAACATCACCCTTGTGGTGCTCTGAACAACACCACGTGATTAACTCCATCGAGAAAAGAGCATAATATCACCCTCCAGACACGCAACATCACCCTTGTGGTGCCCTGAACAACACCACGTGATTAACTTCATTGGGAAAAGAGCATAATATCACCCTCCAGACACGCAACATCACCCTTGTGGTGCCCTGAACAACACCACGTGATTAACTTCATTGGGAAAAGAGCATAATATCACCCTCCAGACCCGCAACATCACCCTTGTGTTGCCCTGAACAACACCACGTGATTAACTTCATTGAGGAAAGAGCATAATATCACCCTCCAGACCCGCAACATCACCCTTGTGGTGCCCTGACCAACACCACGTGATTAACTTCATTGGGAAAAGAGCATAATATCACCCTTCAGACACGCAACATCACCCTTGTGGTGCCCTGAACAACACCACGTGATTAACTTCATTGAGAAAAGAGCATAATATCACCCTCCAGACCCGCAACATCACCCTTGTGGTGCCCTGAACAACACCACGTGATTACCGTCATTGAGAAAAGAGCATAATATCACCCTCCAGACCCGCAACATCACCCTTGTGTTGCCCTGAACAACACCACGTGATTACCGTCATTGAGAAAAGAGCATAATTTCACCCTCCAGACACGCAACATCACCCTTGTGGTGTCCTGAACAACACCACGTGATTACCGTCATTGAGAAAAGAGCATAATATCACCCTCCAGACACGCAACATCACCCTTGTGGTGCCCTGAACAACACCACGTGATTAACTTCATTGAGAAAAGAGCTAATATCACCCTCCAGACCCGCAGCATCACCCTTGTGGTGCCCTGAACAACACCACGTGATTACCGTCATTGAGAAAAGAGCATAATTTCACCCTCCAGACCCGCAACATCACCCTTGTGTTGCCCTTAACAACCCCACGTGATTAACTTCATTGAGAAAAGAGCATAATATCACCCTCCAGACACGCAACATCACCCTTGTGGTGTCCTGAACAACACCACGTGATTACCGTCATTGTGAAAAGAGCATAATATCACCCTCCAGACACGCAACATCACCCTTGTGGTGCCCTGAACAACACCACGTGATTAACTTCATTGAGAAAAGAGCATAATATCACCCTTCAGACCCTCAACATCACCCTTGTGGTGCCCTGAACAACACCACGTGATTAACTTCATTGGGAAAAGAGCATAATATCACCCTCCAGACCCGCAACATCACCCTTGTGGTGCCATGAACAACACCACGTGATTAACTTCATTGAGAAAAGAGCATAATATCATCCTCCAGACCCGCTACATCACCCTTGTGGTGCCCTGAACAACACCACGTGATTACCGTCATTGAGAAAAGAGCATAATATCACCCTCCAGACACGCATCATCACCATTGTGGTGCCCTGAACAACACCACGTGATTACCGTCATTGAGAAAAGAGCATAATATCACCCTCCAGACACGCATCATCACCATTGTGGTGCCCTGAACAACACCACGTGATTACCGTCATTGAGAAAAGAGCATAATATCACCCTCCAGACACGCAACATCACCCTTGTGGTGCCCTGAACAACACCACGTGATTAACTTCATTGGGAAAAGAGCATAATATCACCCTCCAGACCCGCTACATCACCCTTGTGGTGCCCTGAACAACACCACGTGATTACCGTCATTGAGAAAAGAGCATAATATCACCCTCCAGACACGTATCATCACCATTGTGGTGCCCTGAACAACACCACGTGATTACCGTCATTGAGAAAAGAGCATAATATCACCCTCCAGACACGCAACATCACCCTTGTGTTGCCCTGAACAACACCACGTGATTAACTTCATTGAGAAAAGAGCATAATATCACCCTTCAGATCCTCAACATCACCCTTGTGGTGTCCTGAACAACACCACGTGATTAACTTCATTGGGAAAAGAGCATAATATCACCCTCCAGACACGCAACATCACCCTTGTGTTGCCCTGAACAACACCACGTGATTAACTTCATTGAGAAAAGAGCATAATATCACCCTTCAGATCCTCAACATCACCCTTGTGGTGTCCTGAACAACACCACGTGATTAACTTCATTGGGAAAAGAGCATAATATCACCCTCCAGACACGCAACATCACCCTTGTGGTGCCATGAACAACACCACGTGATTAACTTCATTGAGAAAAGAGCATATTATCACCCTCCAGACACGCAACATCACCCTTGTGGTGCCCTGAACAACACCACGTGATTACCGTCATTGAGAAAAGAGCATAATATCACCCTCCAGACACGCATCATCACCATTGTGGTGCCCTGAACAACACCACGTGATTACCGTCATTGAGAAAAGAGCATAATATCACCCTCCAGACACGCAACATCACCCTTGTGGTACCCTGAACAACACCACGTGATTAACTTCTTTGGGAAAAGAGCATAATATCACCCTCCAGACCCGCTACATCACCCTTGTGGTGCCCTGAACAACACCACGTGATTACCGTCATTGAGAAAAGAGCATAATATCACCCTCCAGACACGCATCATCACCATTGTGGTGCCCTGAACAACACCACGTGATTACCGTCATTGAGAAAAGAGCATAATATCACCCTCCAGACACGCAACATCACCCTTGTGTTGCCCTGAACAACACCACGTGATTAACTTCATTGTGAAAAGAGCATAATATCACCCTTCAGATCCTCAACATCACCCTTGTGGTGTCCTGAACAACACCACGTGATTAACTTCATTGGGAAAAGAGCATAATATCACCCTCCAGACCCGCAACATCACCCTTGTGGTGCCATGAACAACACCACGTGATTAACTTCATTGAGAAAAGAGCATAATATCATCCTCCAGACCCGCTACATCACCCTTGTGGTGCCCTGAACAACACCACGTGATAACCGTCATTGAGAAAAGAGCATAATATCACCCTCCAGACACGCATCATCACCATTGTGGTGCCCTGAACAACACCACGTGATTACCGTCATTGAGAAAAGAGCATAATATCACCCTCCAGACACGCATCATCACCATTGTGGTGCCCTGAACAACACCACGTGATTACCGTCATTGAGAAAAGAGCATAATATCACCCTCCAGACACGCAACATCACCCTTGTGGTGCCCTGAACAACACCACGTGATTAACTTCATTGGGAAAAGAGCATGATATTACCCTCCAGACCCGCTACATCACCCTTGTGGTGCCCTGAACAACACCAAGTGATTACCGTCATTGGGAAAAGAGCATAATATCACCCTCCAGACACGTATCATCACCATTGTGGTGCCCTGAACAACACCACGTGATTACCGTCATTGAGAAAAGAGCATAATATCACCCTCCAGACACGCAACATCACCCTTGTGTTGCCCTGAACAACACCACGTGATTAACTTCATTGAGAAGAGAGCATAATATCACCCTTCAGATCCTCAACATCACCCTTGTGGTGTCCTGAACAACACCACGTGATTAACTTCATTGGGAAAAGAGCATAATATCACCCTCCAGACACGCAACATCACACTTGTGTTGCCCTGAACAACACCACGTGATTAACTTCATTGAGAAAAGAGCATAATATCACCCTTCAGATCCTCAACATCACCCTTGTGGTGTCCTGAACAACACCACGTGATTAACTTCATTGGGAAAAGAGCATAATATCACCCTCCAGACACGCAACATCACACTTGTGTTGCCCTGAGCAACACCATGTGATTAACTTCATTGAGAAAAGAGCATAATATCACCCTTCAGATCCTCAACATCACCCTTAAGGTGTCCTGAACAACACCACGTGATTACCGTCATTGAGAAAAGAGCATAATATCACCCTCCAGACACGCAACATCACCCTTGTGGTGCCCTGAACAACACCACGTGATTAACTTCATTGAGAAAAGAGCATAATATCACCCTTCAGATCCTCAACATCACCCTTGTGGTGTCCTGAACAACACCACGTGATAACTTCATTGGAAAAAGAGCATAATATCACCCTTCAGACACGCAACATCACCCTTGTGGTGCCCTGAACAAGACCACGTGATTACCGTCATTGAGAAAAGAGCATAATATCACCCTCCAGACCCGCAACATCCCCCTTGTGGTGCCCTGAACAACACCACGTGATTACCGTCATTGAGAAAAGAGCATAATATCACCCTTCAGACACGCAACATCACCCTTGTGGTGCCCTGAACAACACCACGTGATTAACTTCATTGGGAAAAGAGCATAATATCACCCTCCAGACCCGCAATATCACCCTTGTGGTGCCCTGAACAACACCACGTGATTACCGTCATTGAGAAAAGAGCATAATATCACCCTCCAGACACGCAACATCACCCTTGTGGTGCCCTGAACAACACCACGTGATTAACTTCATTGAGAAAAGAGCATAATATCACCCTCCAGATCCTCAACATCACCCTTGTGGTGCCCTGAACAACACCACGTGATTAACTTCATTGGGAAGAGAGCATAATATCACCCTTCAGACTCGCAACATCACCCTTGTGGTGCCCTGAACAACACCACGTGATTACCGTCATTGAGAAAAGAGCATAATATCACCCTCCAGACCCGCAACATTACCCTTGTGGTGCCCTGAACAACACCACGTGATTACCGTCATTGAGAAAAGAGCATAATATCACCCTTCAGACACGCAACATCACCCTTGTGGTGCCCTGAACAACACCACGTGATTAACTTCATTGGGAAAAGAGCATAATATCACCCTCCAGACACGCAACATCACCCTTGTGGTGCCCTGAACAACACCACGTGATTAACTTCATCGAGAAAAGAGCATAATATCACCCTCCAGACACGCAACATCACCCTTGTGTTGCCCTGAACAACACCACGTGATTAACTTCATTGAGAAAAGAGCATAATATCACCCTTCAGATCCTCAACATCACCCTTGTGGTGTCCTGAACAACACCACGTGATTACCGTCATTGAGAAAAGAGCATAATATCACCCTTCAGATCCTCAACATCACCCTTGTGGTGTCCTGAACAACACCACGTGATTACCGTCATTGAGAAAAGAGCATAATCTCACCCTCCAGACACGCAACATCACCCTTGTGTTGCCCTGAACAACACCACGTGATTAACTTCATTGAGGAAAGCGCATAATATCACCCTCCAGACACGCAACATCACCCTTGTGGTGCCCTGAACAACACCACGTGATTAACTTCATAGGGAAAAGAGCATAATATCACCCTCCAGACACGCAACATCACCCTTGTGGTGTCCTGAACAACACCACGTGATTACCGTCATTGAGAAAAGAGCATAATATCACCCTCCAGACACGCAACATCACCCTTGTGTTGCCCTGAACAACACCACGTGATTAACTTCATTGGGAAAAGAGCATAATATCACCCTCCAGACACGCAACATCACCCTTGTGGTGCCCTGAACAACACCACGTGATTAACTTCATTGAGGAAAGAGCATAATTTCACCCTCCAGACCCGCAACATCACCCTTGTGGTGCCCTGAACAACACCTCGTGATTAACTTCATTGAGAAAAGAGCATAATATCACCCTTCAGACCCGCAACATCACCCTTGTGGTGCCCTGAACAACACCTCGTGATTTTCTTCATTGAGAAAAGAGCATAATATCACCCTTCAGACCCGCAACATCACCCTTGTGTTGCCCTGAACAACACCACGTGATTAACTTCATTGAGGAAAGAGCATAATATCACCCTCCAGACCCGCAACATCACCCTTGTGGTGCCCTGAACAACACCACGTGAATAACTTCATTGGGAAAAGAGCATAATATCACCCTCCAGACACGCAACATCACCCTTGTGTTGCCCTGAACAACACCACGTGATTAACTTCATTGAGAAAAGAGCATAATTTCACCCTCCATACACGCAACATCACCCTTGTGGTGCCCTGAACAACACAACGTTTTTAACTTCATTGAGGAAAGAGCATAATATCACCCTCCAGACCCGCAACATCACCCTTGTGTTGCCCTGAACAACACCACGTGATTAACTTCATTGGGAAAAGAGCATAATATCACCCTCCAGACCCGCAACATCACCCTTGTGGTGCCCTGAACAACACCACGTGATTAACTTCATTGAGAAAAGAGCATAATATCACCCTCCAGACCCGCAACATCACCCTTGTGGTGCCCTGAACAACACCACGTGATTAACTTCATTGGGAAAAGAGCATAATATCACCCTCCAGACCCGCAACATCACCCTTGTGTTGCCCTGAACAACACCTCGTGATAAACTTCATTGAGAAAAGAGCATAATATCACCCTTCAGACCAGCAACATCACCCTTGTGTTGCCCTGAACAACACCACGTGATTAACTTCATTGAGAAAAGAGCATAATATCACCCTCCAGACACGCAACATCACCCTTGTGTTGCCCTGAACAACACCACGTGATTACATTCATTGAGGAAAGAGCATAATATCACCCTCCAGACCCGCAACATCACCCTTGTGGTGCCCTGAACAACACCACGTGATTAACTCCATTGAGAAAAGAGCATAATATCACCCTCCAGACACGCAACATCACCCTTGTGGTGCTCTGAACAACACCACGTGATTAACTCCATCGAGAAAAGAGCATAATATCACCCTCCAGACACGCAACATCACCCTTGTGGTGCCCTGAACAACACCACGTGATTAACTTCATTGGGAAAAGAGCATAATATCACCCTCCAGACACGCAACATCACCCTTGTGGTGCCCTGAACAACACCACGTGATTAACTTCATTGGGAAAAGAGCATAATATCACCCTCCAGACCCGCAACATCACCCTTGTGTTGCCCTGAACAACACCACGTGATTAACTTCATTGAGGAAAGAGCATAATATCACCCTCCAGACCCGCAACATCACCCTTGTGGTGCCCTGACCAACACCACGTGATTAACTTCATTGGGAAAAGAGCATAATATCACCCTTCAGACACGCAACATCACCCTTGTGGTGCCCTGAACAACACCACGTGATTAACTTCATTGAGAAAAGAGCATAATATCACCCTCCAGACCCGCAACATCACCCTTGTGGTGCCCTGAAAAACACCACGTGATTACCGTCATTGAGAAAAGAGCATAATATCACCCTCCAGACCCGCAACATCACCCTTGTGTTGCCCTGAACAACACCACGTGATTACCGTCATTGAGAAAAGAGCATAATTTCACCCTCCAGACACGCAACATCACCCTTGTGGTGTCCTGAACAACACCACGTGATTACCGTCATTGAGAAAAGAGCATAATATCACCCTCCAGACACGCAACATCACCCTTGTGGTGCCCTGAACAACACCACGTGATTAACTTCATTGAGAAAAGAGCTAATATCACCCTCCAGACCCGCAGCATCACCCTTGTGGTGCCCTGAACAACACCACGTGATTACCGTCATTGAGAAAAGAGCATAATTTCACCCTCCAGACCCGCAACATCACCCTTGTGTTGCCCTGAACAACCCCACGTGATTAACTTCATTGAGAAAAGAGCATAATATCACCCTCCAGACACGCAACATCACCCTTGTGGTGTCCTGAACAACACCACGTGATTACCGTCATTGTGAAAAGAGCATAATATCACCCTCCAGACACGCAACATCACCCTTGTGGTGCCCTGAACAACACCACGTGATTAACTTCATTGAGAAAAGAGCATAATATCACCCTTCAGACCCTCAACATCACCCTTGTGGTGCCCTGAACAACACCACGTGATTAACTTCATTGGGAAAAGAGCATAATATCACCCTCCAGACCCGCAACATCACCCTTGTGGTGCCATGAACAACACCACGTGATTAACTTCATTGAGAAAAGAGCATAATATCATCCTCCAGACCCGCTACATCACCCTTGTGGTGCCCTGAACAACACCACGTGATTACCGTCATTGAGAAAAGAGCATAATATCACCCTCCAGACACGCATCATCACCATTGTGGTGCCCTGAACAACACCACGTGATTACCGTCATTGAGAAAAGAGCATAATATCACCCTCCAGACACGCATCATCACCATTGTGGTGCCCTGAACAACACCACGTGATTACCGTCATTGAGAAAAGAGCATAATATCACCCTCCAGACACGCAACATCACCCTTGTGGTGCCCTGAACAACACCACGTGATTAACTTCATTGGGAAAAGAGCATAATATCACCCTCCAGACCCGCTACATCACCCTTGTGGTGCCCTGAACAACACCACGTGATTACCGTCATTGAGAAAAGAGCATAATATCACCCTCCAGACACGTATCATCACCATTGTGGTGCCCTGAACAACACCACGTGATTACCGTCATTGAGAAAAGAGCATAATATCACCCTCCAGACACGCAACATCACCCTTGTGTTGCCCTGAACAACACCACGTGATTAACTTCATTGAGAAAAGAGCATAATATCACCCTTCAGATCCTCAACATCACCCTTGTGGTGTCCTGAACAACACCACGTGATTAACTTCATTGGGAAAAGAGCATAATATCACCCTCCAGACACGCAACATCACCCTTGTGTTGCCCTGAACAACACCACGTGATTAACTTCATTGAGAAAAGAGCATAATATCACCCTTCAGATCCTCAACATCACCCTTGTGGTGTCCTGAACAACACCACGTGATTAACTTCATTGGGAAAAGAGCATAATATCACCCTCCAGACACGCAACATCACACTTGTGTTGCCCTGAGCAACACCATGTGATTAACTTCATTGAGAAAAGAGCATAATATCACCCTTCAGATCCTCAATATCACCCTTAAGGTGTCCTGAACAACACCACGTGATTACCGTCATTGAGAAAAGAGCATAATATCACCCTCCAGACACGCAACATCACCCTTGTGGTGCCCTGAACAACACCACGTGATTAACTTCATTGAGGAAAGCGCATAATATCACCCTCCAGACACGCAACATCACCCTTGTGGTGCCCTGAACAACACCACGTGATTAACTTCATTGGGAAAAGAGCATAATATCACCCTCCAGACACGCTACATCACCCTTGTGGTGTCCTGAACAACACCACGTGATTACCGTCATTGAGAAAAGAGCATAATATCACCCTCCAGACACGCAACATCACCCTTGTGTTGCCCTGAACAACACCACGTGATTAACTTCATTGGGAAAAGAGCATAATATCACCCTCCAGACACGCAACATCACCCTTGTGGTGCCCTGAACAACACCACGTGATCAACTTCATTGAGGAAAGAGCATAATTTCACCCTCCAGACCCGCAACATCACCCTTGTGGTGCCCTGAACAACACCTCGTGATTAACTTCATTGAGAAAAGAGCATAATATCACCCTTCAGACCCGCAACATCACCCTTGTGGTGCCCTGAACAACACCTCGTGATTAACTTCATTGAGAAAAGAGCATAATATCACCCTTCAGACCCGCAACATCACCCTTGTGTTGCCCTGAACAACACCACGTGATAACTTCATTGAGGAAAGAGCATAATATCACCCTCCAGACCCGCAACATCACCCTTGTGGTGCCCTGAACAACACCACGTGAATAACTTCATTGGGAAAAGAGCATAATATCACCCTCCAGACACGCAACATCACCCTTGTGTTGCCCTGAACAACACCACGTGATTAACTTCATTGAGAAAAGAGCATAATTTCACCCTCCAGACACGCAACATCACCCTTGTGGTGCCCTGAACAACACAACGTGATTAACTTCATTGGGGAAAGAGCCTAATATCACCCTCCAGACCCGCAACATCACCCTTGTGTTGCCCTGAACAACACCACGTGATTAACTTCATTGGGAAAAGAGCATAATATCACCCTCCAGACCCGCAACATCACCCTTGTGGTGCCCTGAACAACACCACGTGATTAACTTCATTGAGAAAAGAGCATAATATCACCCTCCAGACCCGCAACATCACCCTTGTGGTGCCCTGAACAACACCACGTGATTAACTTCATTGGGAAAAGAGCATAATATCACCCTCCAGACCCGCAACATCACCCTTGTGTTGCCCTGAACAACACCTCGTGATAAACTTCATTGAGAAAAGAGCATAATATCACCCTTCAGACCAGCAACATCACCCTTGTGTTGCCCTGAACAACACCACGTGATTAACTTCATTGAGAAAAGAGCATAATATCACCCTCCAGACACGCAACATCACCCTTGTGTTGCCCTGAACAACACCACGTGATTACCTTCATTGAGGAAAGAGCATAATATCACCCTCCAGACCCGCAACATCACCCTTGTGGTGCCCTGAACAACACCACGTGATTAACTTCATTGAGAAAAGAGCATAATATCACCCTCCAGACACGCAACATCACCCTTGTGGTGCTCTGAACAACACCACGTGATTAACTCCATTGAGAAAAGAGCATAATATCACCCTCCAGACACGCAACATCACCCTTGTGGTGCCCTGAACAACACCACGTGATTAACTTCATTGGGAAAAGAGCATAATATCACCCTCCAGACACGCAACATCACCCTTGTGGTGCCCTGAACAACACCACGTGATTAACTTCATTGGGAAAAGAGCATAATATCACCCTCCAGACCCGCAACATCACCCTTGTGTTGCCCTGAACAACACCACGTGATTAACTTCATTGAGGAAAGAGCATAATATCACCCTCCAGACCCGCAACATCACCCTTGTGGTGCCCTGAACAACACCACGTGATTACCTTCATTGGGAAAAGAGCATAATATCACCCTTCAGACACGCAACATCACCCTTGTGGTGCCCTGAACAACACCACGTGATTAACTTCATTGAGAAAAGAGCATAATATCACCCTCCAGACCCGCAACATCACCCTTGTGGTGCCCTGAACAACACAACGTGATTACCGTCATTGAGAAAAGAGCATAATATCACCCTCCAGACCCGCAACATCACCCTTGTGTTGCCCTGAACAACACCACGTGATTACCGTCATTGAGAAAAGAGCATAATTTCACCCTCAAGACACGCAACATCACCCTTGTGGTGTCCTGAACAACACCACGTGATTACCGTCATTGAGAAAAGAGCATAATATCACCCTCCAGACACGCAACATCACCCTTGTGGTGCCCTGAACAACACCACGTGATTAACTTCATTGAGAAAAGAGCATAATATCACCCTCCAGACCCGCAACATCACCCTTGTGGTGCCCTGAACAACACCACGTGATTACCGTCATTGAGAAAAGAGCATAATATCACCCTCCAGACCCGCAACATCACCCTTGTGTTGCCCTGAACAACCCCACGTGATTAACTTCATTGAGAAAAGAGCATAATATCACCCTCCAGACACGCAACATCACCCTTGTGGTGTCCTGAACAACACCACGTGATTACCGTTATTGTGAAAAGAGCATAATATCACCCTCCAGACACGCAACATCACCCTTGTGGTGCCCTGAACAACACCACGTGATTAACTTCATTGAGAAAAGAGCATAATATCACCCTTCAGACCCTCAACATCACCCTTGTGGTGCCCTGAACAACACCACGTGATTAACTTCATTGAGAAAAGAGCATAATATCACCCTACAGACACGCAACATCACCCTTGTGTTGCCCTGAACAACACCACGTGATTAACTGCATTGAGAAAAGAGCATAATATCACCCTCCAGACACACAACATCACCCTTGTGGTGCCCTGAACAACACCACGTGATTACCGTCATTGAGAAAAGAGCATAATATCACCCTCCAGACACGCAACATCACCCTTGTGGTGCCCTGAACAACACCACGTGATCACCGTCATTGAGAAAAGAGCATAATATCACCCTACAGACACGCAACATCACCCTTGTGTTGCCCTGAACAACACCACGTGATTAACTTCATTGAGAAAAGAGCATAATATCACCCTCCAGACACACAACATCACCCTTGTGGTGCCCTGAACAACACCACGTGATTACCGTCATTGAGAAAAGAGCATAATATAACCCTCCAGACACGCAACATCACCCTTGTGGTGCCCTGAACAACACCACGTGATTAACTTCATTGAGAAAAGAGCATAATATCACCCTCCAGACCCGCAACATCACCCTTGTGTTGCCCTGAACAACACCACGTGATTAACTTCATTGAGAAAAGAGCATAATATCACCCTTCAGACACGCTACATCACCTTTGTGTTGCCCTGAACAACACCACGTGATTAACTTCATTGAGAAAAGAGCATAATATCACCCTCCAGACCCGCAACATCACCCTTGTGGTGCCCTGAACAACACCACGTGATTAACTTCATTGAGAAAAGAGCATAATATCACCCTCCAGACACGCAACATCACCCTTGTGGTGCTCTGAACAACACCACGTGATTAACTCCATTGAGAAAAGAGCATAATATCACCCTCCAGACACGCAACATCACCCTTGTGGTGCCCTGAACAACACCACGTGATTAACTTCATTGGGAAAAGAGCATAATATCACCCTCCAGACACGCAACATCACCCTTGTGGTGCCCTGAACAACACCACGTGATTAACTTCATTGGGAAAAGAGCATAATATCACCCTCCAGACCCGCAACATCACCCTTGTGTTGCCCTGAACAACACCACGTGATTAACTTCATTGAGGAAAGAGCATAATATCACCCTCCAGACCCGCAACATCACCCTTGTGGTGCCCTGAACAACACCACGTGATTACCTTCATTGGGAAAAGAGCATAATATCACCCTTCAG
Organism: Brachyptera risi; assembly: GCA_964007535.1. Lineage (NCBI taxonomy): Eukaryota > Metazoa > Arthropoda > Insecta > Plecoptera > Taeniopterygidae > Brachyptera > Brachyptera risi. The sequence goes on from OZ023326.1 coordinate 7,990,169, forward strand.
ACACGCAACATCACCCTTGTGGTGCCCTGAACAACACCACGTGATTAACTTCATTGAGAAAAGAGCATAATATCACCCTCCAGACCCGCAACATCACCCTTGTGGTGCCCTGAACAACACAACGTGATTACCGTCATTGAGAAAAGAGCATAATATCACCCTCCAGACCCGCAACATCACCCTTGTGTTGCCCTGAACAACACCACGTGATTACCGTCATTGAGAAAAGAGCATAATTTCACCCTCAAGACACGCAACATCACCCTTGTGGTGTCCTGAACAACACCACGTGATTACCGTCATTGAGAAAAGAGCATAATATCACCCTCCAGACACGCAACATCACCCTTGTGGTGCCCTGAACAACACCACGTGATTAACTTCATTGAGAAAAGAGCATAATATCACCCTCCAGACCCGCAACATCACCCTTGTGGTGCCCTGAACAACACCACGTGATTACCGTCATTGAGAAAAGAGCATAATATCACCCTCCAGACCCGCAACATCACCCTTGTGTTGCCCTGAACAACCCCACGTGATTAACTTCATTGAGAAAAGAGCATAATATCACCCTCCAGACACGCAACATCACCCTTGTGGTGTCCTGAACAACACCACGTGATTACCGTTATTGTGAAAAGAGCATAATATCACCCTCCAGACACGCAACATCACCCTTGTGGTGCCCTGAACAACACCACGTGATTAACTTCATTGAGAAAAGAGCATAATATCACCCTTCAGACCCTCAACATCACCCTTGTGGTGCCCTGAACAACACCACGTGATTAACTTCATTGAGAAAAGAGCATAATATCACCCTACAGACACGCAACATCACCCTTGTGTTGCCCTGAACAACACCACGTGATTAACTGCATTGAGAAAAGAGCATAATATCACCCTCCAGACACACAACATCACCCTTGTGGTGCCCTGAACAACACCACGTGATTACCGTCATTGAGAAAAGAGCATAATATCACCCTCCAGACACGCAACATCACCCTTGTGGTGCCCTGAACAACACCACGTGATCACCGTCATTGAGAAAAGAGCATAATATCACCCTACAGACACGCAACATCACCCTTGTGTTGCCCTGAACAACACCACGTGATTAACTTCATTGAGAAAAGAGCATAATATCACCCTCCAGACACACAACATCACCCTTGTGGTGCCCTGAACAACACCACGTGATTACCGTCATTGAGAAAAGAGCATAATATAACCCTCCAGACACGCAACATCACCCTTGTGGTGCCCTGAACAACACCACGTGATTAACTTCATTGAGAAAAGAGCATAATATCACCCTCCAGACCCGCAACATCACCCTTGTGTTGCCCTGAACAACACCACGTGATTAACTTCATTGAGAAAAGAGCATAATATCACCCTTCAGACACGCTACATCACCTTTGTGTTGCCCTGAACAACACCACGTGATTAACTTCATTGAGAAAAGAGCATAATATCACCCTCCAGACCCGCAACATCACCCTTGTGGTGCCCTGGAAACACCACGTGATTACCGTCATTGAGAAAAGAGCATAATATCACCCTCCAGACACGCTACATCACCCTTGTGGTGCCCTGAACAACACCACTTGATTAACTTCATTGGGAAAAGAGCCTAATATCAACCTCCAGACACGCAACATCACCCTTGTGGTGCCCTGAACAACACCACGTGATAACCTTAATTGAGAAAAGAGCATAATATAACCCTCCAGACACGCAACATCACCCTTGTTGTGCCATGAACAACACCACGTGATTAACTTCATTGAGAAAAGAGCATAATATCACCCTCCAGACACGCAACATCACCCTCGTGGTGCCCTGAACAACACCACGTGATTACCGTCATTGAGAAAAGAGCACAATATCACCCTCCAGACACGCATCATCACCATTGTGGTGCCCTGAACAACACCACGTGATTACCGTCATTGAGAAAAGAGCATAATATCACCCTCCAGACACGCAACATCACCCTTGTGGTGCCCTGAACAACACCACGTGATTAACTTCATTGGGAAAAGAGCATAATATCACCCTCCAGACCCGCTACATCACCCTTGTGGTGCCCTGAACAACACCACGTGATTACCGTCATTGAGAAAAGAGCATAATATCACCCTCCAGACACGCATCATCACCATTGTGGTGCCCTGAACAACACCACGTGATTACCGTCATTGAGAAAAGAGCATAATATCACCCTCCAGACACGCAACATCACCCTTGTGTTGCCCTGAACTACACCACGTGATTAACTTCATTGAGAAAAGAGCATAATATCACCCTTCAGATCCTCAACATCACCCTTGTGGTGTCCTGAACAACACCACGTGATTAACTTCATTGGGAAAAGAGCATAATATCACCCTCCAGACACGCAACATCACCCTTGTGTTGCCCTGAACAACACCACGTGATTAACTTCATTGAGAAATGAGCATAATATCACCCTTCAGATCCTCAACATCACCCTTGTGGTGTCCTGAACAACACCACGTGATTACCGTCATTGAGAAAAGAGCATAATATCACCCTCCAGACACGCAACATCACCCTTGTGGTGCCCTGAACAACACCACGTGATTAACTTCATTGAGAAAAGAGCATAATATCACCCTCCAGACACGCAACATCACCCTTGTGGTGCCATGAACAACACCACGTGATTAACTTCATTGGGAAAAGAGCATAATATCATCCTCCAGACCCGCTACATCACCCTTGTGGTGCCCTGAACAACACCACGTGATTACCGTCATTGAGAAAAGAGCATAATATCACCCTCCAGACACGCATCATCACCATTGTGGTGCCCTGAACAACACCACGTGATTACCGTCATTGAGAAAAGAGCATGATATCACCCTCCAGACACGCATCATCACCATTGTGGTGCCCTGAACAACACCACGTGATTACCGTCATTGAGAAAAGAGCATAATATCACCCTCCAGACACGCAACATCACCCTTGTGGTGCCCTGAACAACACCACGTGATTAACTTCATTGGGAAAAGAGCATAATACCACCCTCCAGACCCGCTACATCACCCTTGTGGTGCACTGAACAACACCACGTGATTACCGTCATTGAGAATAGAGCATAATATCACCCTCCAGACACGCAACATCACCCTTGTGTTGCCCTGAACAACACCACGTGATTAACTTCATTGAGAAAAGAGCATAATATCACCCTTCAGATCCTCAACATCACCCTTGTGGTGTCCTGAACAACACCACGTGATTACCTTCATTGGGAAAAGAGCATAATATCACCCTCCAGACACGCAACATCACCCTTGTGTTGCCCTGAACAACACCACGTGATTAACTTCATTGAGAAAAGAGCATAATATCACCCTTCAGATCCTCAACATCACCCTTGTGGTGTCCTGAACAACACCACGTGATTACCGTCATTGAGAAAAGAGCATAATATCACCCTCCAGACACGCAACATCACCCTTGTGGTGCCCTGAACAACACCACGTGATTAACTTCATTGAGAAAAGAGCATAATATCACCCTTCAGATCCTCAACATCACCCTTGTGGTGTCCTGAACAACACCACGTGATTAACTTCATTGGAAAAAAAGCATAATATCACCCTTCAGACACGCAACATCACCCTTGTGGTGCCCTGAACAACACCACGTGATTACCGTCATTGAGAAAAGAGCATAATATCACCCTCCAGACCCGCAACATCCCCCTTGTGGTGCCCTGAACAACACCACGTGATTACCGTCATTGAGAAAAGAGCATAATATCACCCTTCAGACACGCAACATCACCCTTGTGGTGCCCTGAACAACACCACGTGATTAACTTCATTGGGAAAAGAGCATAATATCACCCTCCAGACCCGCAACATCACCCTTGTGGTGCCCTGAACAACACCACGTGATTACCGTCATTGAGAAAAGAGCATAATATCACCCTCCAGACACGCAACATCACCCTTGTGGTGCCCTGAACAACACCACGTGATTAACTTCATTGAGAAAAGAGCATAATATCACCCTTCAGATCCTCAACATCACCCTTGTGGTGCCCTGAACAACACCACGTGATTAACTTCATTGAGAAAAGAGCATAATATCACCCTTCAGACCCGCAACATCACCCTTGTGGTGCCCTGAACAACACCACGTGATTACCGTCATTGAGGAAAGAGCATATTATCACCCTCCAGACCCGCAACATCACCCTTGTGGTGCCCTGAACAACACCACGTGATTATCGTCATTGAGAAAAGAGCATAATATCACCCTTCAGACACGCAACATCACCCTTGTGGTGCCCTGAACAACACCACGTGATTAACTTCATTGGGAAAAGAGCATAATATCACCCTCCAGACACGCAACATCACCCTCGTGGTGCCCTGAACAACACCACGTGATTAACTTCATTGAGAAAAGAGCATAATATCACCCTTCAGACACGCAACATCACCCTTGTGGTGCCCCGAACAACACCACGTGATTAACTTCATTGAGAAAAGAGCATAATATCACCCTCCAGACACGCAACATCACCCTTGTGGTGCCCTGAACAACACCACGTGATTATCGTCATTGAGAAAAGAGCATAATATCACCCTCCAGACACGCAACATCACCCTTGTGTTGCCCTGAACAACACCACGTGATTAACTTCATTGAGAAAAGAGCATTATATCACCCTTCAGATCCTCAACATCACCCTTGTGGTGTCCTGAACAACACCACGTGATTACCGTCATTGAGAAAAGAGCATAATATCACCCTTCAGATCCTCAACATCACCCTTGTGGTGTCCTGAACAACACCACGTGATTAACTTCATTGAGAAAAGAGCATAATATCACCCTTCAGACACGCAACATCACCCTTGTGTTGCCCTGAACAACATCACGTGATTAACTTCATTGGGAAAAGAGCATAATATCACCCTCCAGACACGCAACATCACCCTTGTGGTGCCCTGAACAACACCACGTGATCAACTTCATTGAGAAAAGAGCATAATATCAACCTCCAGACCCGCAACATCACCCTTGTGGTACCCTGAACAACACCACGTGATTACCGTCATTGAGAAAAGAGCATAATATCACCCTCCAGACACGCAACATCACCCTTGTTGTGTCCTGAACAACACCACGTGATTAAAGTCATTGAGAAAAGAGCATAATATCAACCTTCAGACACGCAACATCACCCTTGTGGTGCCCTGAACAACACCACGTGATTACCGTCATTGAGAAAAGAACATAATATCACCCTCCAGACACGCAACATCACCCTTGTGGTGTCCTGAACAACACCACGTGATTACCGTCATTGAGAAAAGAGCATAATATCACCCTCCAGACACGCAACATCACCCTTGTGTTGCCCTGAACAACACCACGTGATTAACTTCATTGAGAAAAGAGCATAATATCACCCTTTAGATCCTCAACATCACCCTTGTGGTGTCCTGAACAACACCACGTGATTAACTTCATTAGGAAAAGAGCATAATATCACCCTCCAGACACGCAACATCACCCTTGTGTTGCCCTGAACAACACCACGTGATTAACTTCATTGAGATAAGAGCATAATATCACCCTACAGATCCTCAACATCACCCTTGTGGTGTCCTGAACAACACCACGTGATTACCGTCATTGAGAAAAGAGCATAATATCACCCTCCAGACACGCAACATCACCCTTGTGGTGCCCTGAACAACACCACGTGATTACCGTCATTGAGAAAAGAGCATGATATCACCCTCCAGACCCATAACATCCCCCTTGTGGTGCCCTGAACAACACCACGTGATTAACTTCATTGAGAAAAGAGCATAATATCACCCTTCAGATCCTCAACATCACCCTTGTGGTGTCCTGAACAACACCACGTGATTAACTTCATTGGGAAAAGAGCATAATATCAACCTCCAGACACGCAACATCACCCTTGTGGTGCCCTGAACAACACCACGTGATTACCGTCATTGAGAAAAGAGCATAATATCACCCTCCAGACCCTCAACATCACCCTTGTGGTGCCCTGAACAACACCACGTGATTACCGTCATTGAGAAAAGAGCATAATATCACCCTCCAGACACGCAACATCACCCTTGTGGTGCCCTGAACAACACCACGTGATTAACGTCATTGAGAAAAGAGCATAATATCACCCTCCAGACACGCAACATCACCCTTGTGGTGCCCTGAACAACACCACGTGATTAACTTCATTGAGAAAAGAGCATAATATCAACCTCCAGACCCGCAACATCACCCTTGTGTTGCCCTGAACAACACCACGTGATTAACTTCATTGGGAAAAGAGCATAATATCACCCTCCAGACACGCAACATCACCCTTGTGGTGCCCTGAACAACACCACGTGATTAACTTCATTGAGAAAAGAGCATAATATCACCCTCCAGACACGCAACATCACCCTTGTGGTGCCCTGAACAACACCACGTGATCACCGTCATTGAGAAAAGAGCATAATATCACCCTTCAGACCCTCAACATCACCCTTGTGGTGCCCTGAACAACACCACGTGATTAACTTCATTGGGAAAAGAGCATAATATCACCCTCCAGACACGCAACATCACCCTTGTGGTGCCCTGAACAACACCACGTGATTAACTTCATTGAGAAAAGAGCATAATATCACCCTCCAGACACGCAACATCACCCTTGTGGTGCCCTGAACAACACCACGTGATCACCGTCATTGAGAAAAGAGCATAATATCACCCTTCAGACCCTCAACTTCACCCTTGTGGTGCCCTGAACAACACCACGTGATTAACTTCATGGAGAAAAGAGCATAATATCACCCTCCAGACACGCAACATCACCCTCGTGGTGCCCTGAACAACACCACGTGATTAACTTCATTGGGAAAAGAGCATAATATCACCCTTCAGACCCGCAACATCACCCTTGTGGTGCCCTGAACAACACCACGTGATTACCGTCATTGAGAAAAGAGCATAATTTCACCCTCCAGACCCGCAACATCACCCTTGTGGTGCCCTGAACAACACCACGTGATTAACTTCATTGAGAAAAGAGCATAATATCACCCTCCAGATACGCAACATCACCCTTGTGTTGCCCTGAACAACACCACGTGATTAACTTCATTGGGAAAAGAGCATAATATCACCCTCCAGACACGCAACATCAGCCTTGTGGTGCCCTGAACAACACCACGTGATTAACTTCATTGGGAAAAGAGCATAATTTCACCCTCCAGACACGCAACATCACCCTTGTGGTGCCCTGAACTACACCACGTGATTAACTTCATTGAGAAAAGAGCATAATATCACCCTCCAGACCCGCAACATCACCCTTGTGGTGCCCTGAACAACACCACGTGATTAACTTCATTGAGAAAAGAGCATAATATCATCCTCCAGACCCGCAACATCACCCTTGTGGTGCCCTGAACAACACCACGTGATTACCGTCATTGAGAAAAGAGCATAATATCACCCTCCAGACCCGCAACATCACCCTTGTGGTGCCCTGAACAACACCACTTGATTAACTTCATTGAGAAAAGAGCATAATATCACCCTCCAGACACGCAACATCACCCTTGTGTTGCCCTGAACAACACCACGTGATTAACTTCATTGGGAAAAGAGCATAATATCACCCTCCAGACACGCAACATCAGCCTTGTGGTGCCCTGAACAACACCACGTGATTAACTTCATTGGGAAAAGAGCATAATTTCACCCTCCAGACACGCAACATCACCCTTGTGGTGCCCTGAACAACACCACGTGATTAACTTCATTGGGAAAAGAGCATAATATCACCCTCCAGACCCGCAACATCACCCTTGTGGTGCCCTGAACAACACCACGTGATTACCGTCATTGAGAAAAGAGCATAATATCACCCTCCAGACACGCAACATCACCCTTGTGGTGCCCTGATCAACACCAAGTGATCACCGTCATTAAGGAAAGAGCATAATATCACCCTTCAGACCCGCAACATCACCCTTGTGGTGCCCTGAACAACACCACGTGATTAACTTCATTGAGAAAAGAGCATAATTCCACCCTCCAGACACGCAACATCACCCTTGTGGTGCCCTGAACAACACCACGTGATTAACTTCATTGAGAAAAGAGCATGATATCACCCTCCAGACACGCAACATCACCCTTGTGGTGCCCTGAACAACACCACGTGATTACCGTCATTGGGAAAAGAGCATAATATCACCCTCCAGACCCGCAACATCACCCTTGTGTTGCCCTGAACAACACCACGTGATTTCCGTCATTGAGAAAAGAGCATAATATCACCCTTCAGACACGCTACATCACCCTTGTGTTGCCCTGAACAACACCACGTGATTAACTTCATTGGGAAAAGAGCATAATATCAACCTCCAGACCCGCAACATCACCCTTGTGGTGCCCTGAACAACACCACGTGATTAACTTCATTGAGAAAAGAGCATAATATCAACCTCCAGACCCGCAACATCACCCTTGTGGTGCCCTGAACAACACCACCTGATTAACTTCATTGAGAAAAGAGCATAATATCACCCTCCAGACACGCAACATCACCCTTGTGGTGCCCTGAACAACACCACGTGATTAACTTCATTGAGAAAAGAGCATAATATCACCCTCCAGACCCGCAACATCACCCTTGTGTTGCCCTGAACAACACCACGTGATTAACTTCATTGGGAAAAGAGCATAATATCACCCTCCAGACACGCAACATCACCCTTGTGTTGCCCTGAACAACACCACGTGATTACCGTCATTGAGAAAAGAGCATAATATCACCCTTCAGACACTCAACATCACCCTTGTGGTGCCCTGAACAACACCACGTGATTAACTTCATTGAGAAAAGAGCATAATATCACCCTCCAGACCCGCAACATCACCCTTGTGGTGCCCTGAACAACACCACGTGATTAACTTCATTGAGAAAAGAGCATAATATCACCCTCCAGACACGCAACATCACCCTTGTGTTGCCCTGAACAACACCACATGATTACCGTCATTGAGAAAAGAGCATAATATCACCCTCCAGACACGCAACATCACCCTTGTGATGTTCTGAACAACACCACGTGATTAACTTCATTGGGAAAAGAGCATAATATCACCCTCCAGACACGCAACATCAGCCTTGTGGTACCCTGAACAACACCACGTGATTACCGTCATTGAGAAAAGAGCATAATATCACCCTCCAGACACGCAACATCACCCTTGTGGTGCCCTGAACAACACCACGTGATCACCGTCATTGAGAAAAGAGCATAATATCACCCTCCAGACCCGCAACATCACCCTTGTGGTGCCCTGAACAACACCACGTGATTAACTTCATTGAGAAAAGAGCATAATTTCACCTTTCTGACCCTCAACATCACCCTTGTGGTGCCCTGAACAACACCACGTGATTACCGTCATTGAGAAAAGAGCATAATATCACCCTCCAGACACGCAACATCACCCTTGTGGTGCCCTGAACAACACCACGTGATCACCGTCATTGAGAAAAGAGCATAATATCACCCTCCAGACCCGCAACATCACCCTTGTGTTGCCCTGAACAACACCACGTGATTACCGTCATTGAGAAAAGAGCATAATATCACCCTCCAGACCCGCAACATCACCCTTGTGTTGCCCTGAACAACACCACGTGATTAACTTCATTGGGAAAAGAGCATAATATCACCCTTCAGACACGCAACATCACCCTTGTGTTGCCCTGAACAACACCACGTGATTAACTTCATTGAGAAAAGAGCATAATATCACCCTCCAGACACGCAACATCACCCTTGTGGTGCCCTGAAAAACACCACGTGATCACCGTCATTGAGAAAAGAGCATAATATCACCCTCCAGACCCGCAACATCACCCTTGTGTTGCCCTGAACAACACCACGTGATTAACTTCATTGAGAAAAGAGCATAATATCACCCTTCAGACACGCAACATCACCCTTGTGGTGCCCTGAACAACACCACGTGATTAACTTCATTGGGAAAAGAGCATAATATCACCCTCCAGACCCGCAACATCACCCTTGTGGTGCCCTGAACAACACCTCGTGATTAACTTCATTGAGAAAAGAGCATAATATCACCCTTCAGACCCTCAACATCACCCTTGTGGTGCCCTGAACAACACCACGTGATTAACTTCATTGAGAAAAGAGCATAATATCACCCTCCAGACCCGCAACATCACCCTTGTGGTGCCCTGAACAACACCACGTGATTACCGTCATTGAGAAAAGAGCATAATTTCACCCTCCAGACACGCAACATCACCCTTGTGGTGCCCTGAACAACACCTCGTGATTAACTTCATTGAGAAAAGAGCATAATATCACCCTCCAGACCCGCAACATCACCCTTGTGGTGCCCTGAACAACACCTCGTGATTAACTTCATTGAGAAAAGAGCATAATATCACCCTTCAGACCCTCAACATCACCCTTGTGGTGCCCTGAACAACACCACGTGATTACCGTCATTGAGAAAAGAGCATAATTTCACCCTCCAGACACGCAACATCACCCTTGTGGTGCCCTGAACAACACCACGTGATTAAATTCATTGGGAAAAGAGCATAATATCACCCTCCAGACACGCAACATCACCCTTGTGGTGCCCTGAACAACACCACGTGATTACCGTCATTGAGAAAAGAGCATAATATCACCCTTCAGACCCTCAACATCACCCTTGTGGTGCCCTGAACAACACCACGTGATTACCGTCATTGAGAAAAGAGCATAATTTCACCCTCCAGACACGCAACATCACCCTTGTGGTGCCCTGAACAACACCACGTGATTAACTTCATTGGGAAAAGAGCATAATATCACCCTCCAGACACGCAACATCACCCTTGTGGTGCCCTGAACAACACCACGTGATTAACTCCATTGGGAAAAGAGCATTATATCACCCTCCAGACACGCAACATCACCCTTGTGGTGCCCTGAACAACACCACGTGATTAACTTCATGGAGAAAAGAGCATAATTTCACCCTCCAGACCCGCAACATCACCCTTGTGGTGCCCTGAACAACACCACGTGAATAACTTCATTGGGAAAAGAGCATAATATCACCCTCCAGACACGCAACATCACCCTTGTGGTGCCCTGAACAACACCAAGTGATTAACTCCATTGAGAAAAGAGCATAATATCACCCTTCAGACCCTCAACATCACCCTTGTGGTGCCCTGAACAACACCACGTGATTAACTTCATTGAGAAAAGAGCATAATTTCACCCTCCAGACACGCAACATCATCCTTGTGGTGCCCTGAACAACACCACGTGATTAACTTCATTGGGGAAAGAGCATAATTTCACCCTCCAGACACGCAACATCACCCTTGTGGTGCCCTGAACAACACCACGTGATTAACTTCATTGAGAAAAGAGCATAATTTCACCCCCCAGACACGCAACATCATCCTTGTGGTGCCCTGAACAACACCACGTGATTACCGTCATTGAGAAAAGAGCTTAATTTTACCCTCCAGACACGCAACATCACCCTTGTGGTGCCCTGAACAACACCACGTGATTAACTTCATTGGGAAAAGAGCATAATTTTACCCTCCAGACACGCAACATCACCCTTGTGGTGCCCTGAACAACACCACGTGATTACCGTCATTGAGAAAAGAGCATAATTTCACCCTTCAGACACGCAACATCACCCTTGTGGTGCCCTGAACAACACCACGTGATTACCGTCATTGAGAAAAGATCATAAATTCACCCTCCAGACACGCAACATCACCCTTGTGGTGCCCTGAACAACACCACGTGATTAACTTCATTGGGAAAAGAGCATAATTTCACCCTCCAGACACGCAACATCACCCTTGTGGTGCCCTGAACAACACCACGTGATTAACTTCATTGGGAAAAGAGCATAATTTCACCCTCCAGACACGCAACATCACCCTTGTGGTGCCCTGAACAACACCACGTTATTAACTTCATTGGGAAAAGAGCATAATTTCACCCTCCAGACACGCAACATCACCCTTGTGGTGCCCTGAACAACACCACGTGATTACCGTCATTGGGAAAAGAGCATAAATTCACCCTCCAGACACGCAACATCATCCTTGTGGTGCCCTGAACAACACCACGTGATCAACTTCATTGGGAAAAGAGCATAATTTCACCCTCCAGACACGCTACATCACCCTTAAGGTGCCCCGAACAACACCACGTGATTACCGTCATTGGGAAAAGAGCATAATTTCACCCTCCAGACACGCAACATCACCCTTGTGGTGCCCTGAACAACACCACGTGATTAACTTCATTGGGAAAAGAGCATAATTTCACCCTCCAGACACGCAACATCACCCTTGTGGTGCCCTGAACAACACCACGTTATTAACTTCATTGGGAAAAGAGCATAATTCCACCCTCCAGACACGCTACATCACCCTAGTGGTGCCCTGAACAACACCACGTGATTAACTTCATTGGGAAAAGAGCATAATTTCACCCTCCAGACACGCTACATCACCCTTGTGGTGCCCCGAACGACACCACGTGATTACCCTCATTGAGGAAAGAGCATAATTTCACCCTCCAGACACGCAACATCACCCTTGTGGTGCCCTGAACAACACCTCGTGATTACCGTCATTGGGAAAAGAGCATAATTTCACCCTTCAGACACGCAACATCACCCTTGTGGTGCCCTGAACAACACCACGTGATTAACTCCATTGAGGAAAGAGCATAATATCACCCTCCAGACCCGCAACATCACCCTTGTGTTGCCCTGAACAACACCACGTGATTAACTTCATTGAGAAAAGAGCATAATATCACCCTTCAGACACGCAACATCACCCTTGTGGTGCCCTGAACAACACCACGTGATTAACTTCATTGTGAAAAGAGCATAATATCACCCTCCAGACCCGCAACATCACCCTTGTGGTGCCCTGAACAACACCTCGTGATTAACTTCATTGAGAAAAGAGCATAATATCACCCTTCAGACCCTCAACATCACCCATGTGGTGCCCTGAACAACACCACGTGATCAACTTCATTGAGAAAAGAGCATAATATCACCCTCCAGACCCGCAACATCACCCTTGTGGTGCCCTGAACAACACCACGTGATTACCGTCATTGAGAAAAGAGCATAATTTCACCCTCCAGACACGCAACATCACCCTTGTGGTGCCCTGAACAACACCTCGTGATTAACTTCATTGAGAAAAGAGCATAATATCACCCTCCAGACCCGCAACATCACCCTTGTGGTGCCCTGAACAACACCTCGTGATTAACTTCATTGTGAAAAGAGCATAATATCACCCTTCAGACCCTCAACATCACCCTTGTGGTGCCCTGAACAACACCACGTGATTACCGTCATTGAGAAAAGAGCATAATTTCACCCTCCAGACACGCAACATCACCCTTGTGGTGCCCTGAACAACACCACGTGATTAACTTCATTGGGAAAAGAGCATAATATCACCCTCCAGACACGCAACATCACCCTTGTGGTGCCCTGAACAACACCACGTGATTACCGTCATTGAGAAAAGAGCATAATATCACCCTTCAGACCCTCAACATCACCCTTGTGGTGCCCTGAACAACACCACGTGATTACCGTCATTGAGAAAAGAGCATAATTTCACCCTCCAGACACGCAACATCACCCTTGTGGTGCCCTGAACAACACCACGTGATTAACTTCATTGGGAAAAGAGCATAATATCACCCTCCAGACACGCAACATCACCCTTGTGGTGCCCTGAACAACACCACGTGATTAACTTCATTGGGAAAAGAGCATAATATCACCCTCCAGACACGCAACATCACCATTGTGGTGCCCTGAACAACACCACGTGATTAACTTCATGGAGAAAAGAGCATAATTTCACCCTCCAGACCCGCAACATCACCCTTGTGGTGCCCTGAACAACACCACGTGATTAACTTCATTGGGAAAAGAGCATAATATCACCCTCCAGACACGCAACATCACCCTTGTGGTGCCCTGAACAACACCACGTGATTAACTTCATTGAGAAAAGAGCATAATATCACCCTTCAGACCCTCAACATCACCCTTGTGGTGCCCTGAACAACACCACGTGATTAACTTCATTGAGAAAAGATCATAATTTCACCCTCCAGACACGCAACATCATCCTTGTGGTGCCCTGAACAACACCACGTGATTAACTTCATTGAGAAAAGAGCATAATTTCACCCTCCAGACACGCAACATCACCCTTGTGGTGCCCTGAACAACACCACGAGATTAACTTCATTCAGAAAAGAGCATAATTTCACCCCCCAGACACGCAACATCATCCTTGTGGTGCCCTGAACAACACCACGTGATTACCGTCATTGAGAAAAGAGCTTAATTTCACCCTCCAGACACGCAACATCACCCTTGTGGTGCCCTGAACAACACCACGTGATTAACTTCATTGGGAAAAGAGCATAATTTTACCCTCCAGACACGCAACATCACCCTTGTGGTGCCCTGAACAACACCACGTGATTACCGTCATTGAGAAAAGAGCATAATTTCACCCTCCAGACACGCAACATCACCCTTGTGGTGCCCTGAACAACACCACGTGATTACCGTCATTGGGAAAAGAGCATAAATTCACCCTCCAGACACGCAACATCACCCTCGTGGTGCCCTGAACAACACCACGTGATTAACTTCATTGGGAAAAGAGCATAATTTCACCCTCCAGACACGCAACATCACCCTTGTGGTGCCCTGAACAACACCACGTGATTAACTTCATTGGGAAAAGAGCATAATATCACCCTCCAGACACGCAACATCACCCTTGTGGTGCCCTGAACAACACCACGTGATTAACTTCATTGGGAAAAGAGCATAATTTCACCCTCCAGACACGCAACATCACCCTTGTGGTGCCCTGAACAACACCACGTGATTACCGTCATTTGGAAAAGAGCATAAATTCACTCTCCAGACACGCAACATCACCCTTGTGGTGCCCTGAACAACACCACGTGATTAACTCCATTGGGAAAAGAGCATAATTTCACCCTCCAGACACGCTACATCACCCTTGTGGTGCCCCGAACAACACCACGTGATTACCGTCATTGGGAAAAGAGCATAATTTCACCCTCCAGACACGCAACATCACCCTTGTGGTGCCCTGAACTACACCACGTGATTGACTTCATTGGGAAAAGAGCATAATTTCACCCTCCAGACACGCAACATCACCCTCGTGGTGCCCTGAACAACACCACGTTATTAACTCCATTGGGAAAAGAGCATAATTTCACCCTCCAGACACGCTACATCACCCTAGTGGTGCCCTGAACAACACCACGTGATTAACTTCATTGGGAAAAGAGCATACTTTCACCCTCCAGACACGCTACATCACCCTTGTGGTGCCCCGAACAACACCACGTGATTACCGTCATTGAGGAAAGAGCATAATTTCACCCTCCAGACACGCAACATCACCCTTGTGGTGCCCTGAACAACACCTCGTGATTACCGTCATTGGGAAAAGAGCATAATTTCACCCTTCAGACACGCAACATCACCCTTGTGGTGCCCTGAACAACACCACGTTATTAACTTCATTGGGAAAAGAGCATAATTTCACCCTCCAGACACGCAACATCACCCTTGTGGTGCCCTGAACGACACCACGTTATTAACTTCATTGGGAAAAGAGCATAATTTCACCCTCCAGACACGCAACATCACCCTTGTGGTGCCCTGAACAACACCACGTGATTGACTTCATTGGGAAAAGAGCATAATTTCACCCTTCAGACACGCAACATCACCCTTGTGGTGCCCTGAACAACACCACGTGATCACCGTCATTGGGAAAAGAACATAATTTCACCCTCCAGACACGCCACATCACCCTTGTGGTGCCCTGAACAACACCACGTGATTACCGTCATTGGGAAAAGAGCATAATTTCACCCTCCAGACACGCAACATCACCCTTGTGGTGCCCTGAACAACACCACGTGATTAACTTCATTGGGAAAAGTTCATAATTTAACCCTCCAGACACGCAACATCACCCTTGTGGTGCCCTGAACAACACCACGTAATTAACTTCATTGGGAAAAGAGCATAATTTCACCCTCCAGACACGCAACATCACCCTTGTGGTGCCCTGAACAACACCACGTGATTACCGTCATTGGGAAAAGAGCATACTTCCACCCCCCAGACACGCAACATCACCCTTCTGGTGCCCTGAACAACACCACGTGATTACCGTCATTGGGAAAAGAGCATAATTTCACCCTCCAGACACGCAACATCACCCTTGTGGTGCCCTGAACAACACCACGTGATTACCGTCATTGAAAAAAGAGCATACTTCCACCCCCCAGACACGCAACATCACCCTTGTGGTGCCCTGAACAACACCACGTGATTACCGTCAATGAGAAAAGAGCATAATTTCACCCTTCAGACACGCTACATCACCCATGTGGTGCCATGAACAAAAACCACGTGATTACCGTCATTGAGAAAAGAGCATAATTTCACCCTCCAGACACTCAACATCACCCTTCTGATGCCCTGAACAACACCACGTGATTACCGTCATTGAGAAAAGAGCATAATTTCACCCTTCAGACACTCAACATCACTCTTGTGGTGCCATGAACAACACCACGTGATTACCGTCATTGAGAAAAGAGCATAATTTCACCCTTCAGACACTCAACATCACCCTTGTGGTGCTCTGAACAACCCCACGTGATTACCGTCATTGAGAAAAGAGCATAATTTCACCCTTCAGACACTCAACATCACCCTTGTGGTGCCCTGAACAACATCACGTGATTACCGTCATTGAGAAAAGAGCATAATTTCACCCTTCAGACACTCAACATCACCCTTGTGGTGCCCTGAACAACACCACGTGATTACCGTTATTGAGAAAAGAGCATTATTTCACCCTTCAGACACTCAACATCACCCTTGTGGTGCCCTGAACAACACCACGTGATTACCGTCATTGAGAAAAGAGCATAATTTCACCCTTCAGACACTCAACATCACCCTTGTGGTGCCATGAACAACACCACGTGATTACCGTTTTTGTGAAAAGAGCATAATTTCACCCTCCAGACACGCAACATCACCCTTGTGGTGCCCTGAACAACACCACGTGATTACCGTCATTGATGAAAGAGCATAATTTTAGCGGACAGAACCACAACATCACCCTTGTGGTGCCCTGAACAACACCACGTGATTACCGTCATCAAGAAAAGTGCATAATTTCACCCTCCAGACACGCAACATCACCCTTGTGGTGCCCTGAACAACACCACGTGATTAACTTCATTGAGAAAAGAGCATAATATCACCCTTCAGATCCTCAACATCACCCTTGTGGTGTCCTGAACAACACCACGTGATTAACTTCATTGGGAAAAGAGCATATTATCACCCTCCAGACACGCAACATCACCCTTGTGTTGCCCTGAACAACACCACGTGATTAACTTCATTGAGAAAAGAGCATAATATCACCCTTCAGATCCTCAACATCACCCTTGTGGTGCCCTGAACAACACCACGTGATTACCGTCATTGAGAAAAGAGCATAATATCACCCTCCAGACACGCAACATCACCCTTGTGGTGCCCTGAACAACACCACGTGATTAACTTCATTGAGAAAAGAGCATAATATCACCCTTCAGATCCTCAACATCACCCTTGTGGTATCCTGAACAACACCACGTGATTAACTTCATTGGAAAAAGAGCATAATATCACCCTTCAGACACGCAACATCACCCTTGTGGTGCCCTGAACAACACCACGTGATTAACTTCATTGAGAAAAGAGCATAATATCACCCTTCAGATCCTCAACATCACCCTTGTGGTGCCCTGAACAACACCACGTGATTACCGTCATTGAGAAAGGAGCATAATTTCACCCTTCAGACACTCAACATCACCCTTGTGGTGCCCTGAACAACACAACGTGATTACCGTCATTGAGAAAAGAGCATAATTTCACACTTCAGACACTCAACATCACCCTTGTGGTGCCCTGAACAACATCACGTGATTACCGTCATTGAGAAAAGAGCATAATTTCACCCTTCAGACACTCAACATCACCCTTGTGGTGCCCTGAACAACATCACGTGATTACCGTCATTGAGAAAAGAGCATAATTTCACCCTTCACACCCTCAACATCACACTTGTGGTGCCCTGAACAACACCACGTGATTACCGTCATTGAGAAAAGAGCATGATTTCAGCGGACAGAACCACAACATCACCCTTGTGGTGCCATGAACAACACCACACAATTACCGTCATTGAGAAAAGAGCGAAATTTCACCCTCCAGACACGCAACATCACCATTGTGATGCCCTGAACAACATCACGTGATTACCGTCATGGAGGAAAGAGCATAATTTGAGCGGACAGAACCACAACATCACCCTTGTGTTGCCCTGAACAAAACCACGTGATTACCGTCATTGAGGAAAGTGCATACTTCCACCCTCCGGACACGCAACATCACCCTTGTGGTGCCCTGAACAACACCACGTGATTACCGTCATTGAGGAAAGAGCATAATTTCACTCTTCAGACCGTCTACAGCACCCTTGTGGTGCCCTGAACAACACCACGTGATTACCGTCATTGAGAAAAGAGCATAATTTCACCCTCCAGTCACGCAACATCACCCTTGTGGTGCCCTGAACAACACCTCGTGATTACCGTCATCGAGGAAAGAGCATAATTTTACCCTCCAGACACGCAACATCACCATTGTGGTGCCCTGAACAACACCACGTGATTACCGTCATTGGGGAAAAGAGCATAATTCTAGCGGACAGAACCACAACATCACCCTTGTGGTGCCCTGAACAACACCACGTGATTACCGTCATTGAGAAAAGAGCATAATTTCATCCTTCAGACACGCTACATCACCCTTGTGGTGCCCTGAACAACACCACGTGATTACCGTCATCAAGAAAAAAGCATAATTTCACCCTCCAGACACGCAACATCACCCTTGTGGTGCCCTGAACAACACCACGTGATCAACGTCATTGAGGAAAGAGCATAAATTCACCCTCCAGACTCTCAACATCATCCTTGTGGTGCTCTTATCAACACCACGTGATTACCGTCATTAGAAAAAGAGCATAATTCCACCCTTCAGACACGCAACATCACCCTTGTGGTGCCCTGAACAACACCACGTGATTACCGTCATCAAGAAAAGAGCACAATTTCACCCTTCAGACCCTCAACATCACCCTTGTGGTGCCCTGAACAACACCACGTGATCACCGTCATTGAGGAAAGAGTATAATTTCACCCTTCAGACCCTCAACATCACCCTTGTGGTGCCCTGAACAGCACCACGTGATTACCGTCATTGAGGAAAGTGCATACTTCCACCCTCCGGACACGCAACATCACCCTTGTGGTGCCCTGAACAACACCACGTGATTACCGTCATTGAGGAAAGAGCATAATTTCAGCGGACAGAACCACAACATCACCCTTGTGGTGCCCTGAACAACACCACGTGATTACCGTCATTAAGAAAAGAGCATAATTTCACCCTTCAGACACTCAACATCACCCTTGTGGTGCCCTGAACAACACCACGTGATTACCGTCATTGAGGAAAGAGCATAATTTCAGCGGACAGAACCACAACATCACCCTTGTGGTGCCCTGGACAACACCACGTGATTACCGTCATTTAGAAAAGAGCATAATTTCACCCTTCAGACACTCAACATCACCCTTGTGGTGCCCTGAACAACATCACGTGATTACCGTCATTGAGGAAAGAGCATAATTTCACACTTCAGACACTCAACATCACCCTTGTGGTGCCATGAACAACACCACGTGATTACCGTCATTAAGAAAAGAGCATAATTTCTTCTTCAGACACTCAACATCACCCTTGTGGCTCCCTGAACAACACCACGTGATTACCGTCATTAAGAGAAGAGCATAATTTCACACTTCAGACACGCAACATCACCCTTGTGGTGCCATGAACAACACCACGTGATTACCGTCATTAAGAAATGAGCATAATTTCACCCTTCAGACACTCAACATCAGCCTTGTGGCTCCCTGAACAACACCACGTGATTAACGTCATTAAGAGAAGAGCATAATTTCACCCTTCAGACACTCAACATCACCCTTGTGGTGCCATGAACAACACCACGTGATTACCGTCATTAAGAAAAGAGCATAATTTCACCCTTCAGACACTCAACATCACCCTTGTGGCTCCCTGAACAACACCACGTGATTACCGTCATTAAGAGAAGAGCATAATTTCACACTTCAGACACGCAACATCACCCTTGTGGTGCCATGAACAACACCACGTGATTACCGTCATTAAGAAAAGAGCATAATTTCACCCTTCAGACACTCAACATCACCCTTGTGGTGCCATGAACAACACCACGTGATTACCGTTTTTGTGAAAAGAGCATAATTTCACCCTCCAGACACGCAACATCACCCTTGTGGTGCCCTGAACAACACCACGTGATTACCGTCATTGATGAAAGAGCATAATTTTAGCGGACAGAACCACAACATCACCCTTGTGGTGCCCTGAACAACACCACGTGATTACCGTCATCAAGAAAAGTGCATAATTTCACCCTCCAGACACGCAACATCACCCTTGTGGTGCCCTGAACAACACCACGTGATTAACTTCATTGAGCAAAGAGCATAATATCACCCTTCAGATCCTCAACATCACCCTTATGGTGTCCTGAACAACACCACGTGATTAACTTCATTGGGAAAAGAGCATAATATCACCCTCCAGACACGCAACATCACCCTTGTGTTGCCCTGAACAACACCACGTTATTAACTTCATTGAGAAAAGAGCATAATATCACCCTTCAGATCCTCAACATCACCCTTGTGGTGTCCTGAACAACACCACGTGATTAACTTCATTGGGAAAAGAGCATAATATCACCCTCCAGACACGCAACATCACCCTTGTGTTGCCCTGAACAACACCACGTGATTAACTTCATTGAGAAAAGAGCATAATATCACCCTTCAGATCCTCAACATCACCCTTGTGGTGTCCTGAACAACACCACGTGATTACCGTCATTGAGAAAAGAGCATAATATCACCCTCCAGACACGCAACATCACCCTTGTGGTGCCCTGAACAACACCACGTGATAACTTCATTGAGAAAAGAGCATAATATCACCCTTCAGATCCTCAACATCACCCTTGTGGTGTCCTGAACAACACCACGTGATTAACTTCATTGGAAAAAGAGCATAATATCACCCTTCAGACACACAACATCACCCTTGTGGTGCCCTGAACAACACCACGTGATTAACTTCATTGAGAAAAGAGCATAATATCACCCTTCAGATCCTCAACATCACCCTTGTGGTGCCCTGAACAACACCACGTGATTACCGTCATTGAGAAAGGAGCATAATTTCACCCTTCAGACACTCAACATCACCCTTGTGGTGCCCTGAACAACACCACGTGATTACCGTCATTGAGAAAAGAGCATAATTTCACACTTCAGACACTCAACATCACCCTTGTGGTGCCCTGAACAACATCACGTGATTACCGTCATTGAGAAAAGAGCATAATTTCACCCTTCAGACACTCAACATCACCCTTGTGGTGCCCTGAACAACATCACGTGATTACCGTCATTGAGAAAAGAGCATAATTTCACCCTTCACACCCTCAACATCACACTTGTGGTGCCCTGAACAACACCACGTGATTACCGTCATTGAGAAAAGAGCATAATTTCAGCGGACAGAACCACAACATCACCCTTGTGGTGCCATGAACAACACCACACAATTACCGTCATTGAGAAAAGAGCAAAATTTCACCCTCCAGACACGCAACATCACCATTGTGATGCCCTGAACAACACCACGTGATTACCGTCATGGAGGAAAGAGCATAATTTGAGCGGACAGAAACACAACATCACCCTTGTGTTGCCCTGAACAACACCACGTGATTACCGTCATTGAGGAAAGTGCATACTTCCACCCTCCGGACACGCAACATCACCCTTGTGGTGCCCTGAACAACACCACGTGATTACCGTCATTGAGGAAAGAGCATAATTTCACTCTTCAGACCGTCTACAGCACCCTTGTGGTGCCCTGAACAACACCACGTGATTACCGTCATTGAGAAAAGAGCATAATTTCACCCTCCAGTCACGCAACATCACCCTTGTGGTGCCCTGAACAACACCTCGTGATTACCGTCATCGAGGAAAGAGCATAATTTTACCCTCCAGACACGCAACATCACCATTGTGGTGCCCTGAACAACACCACGTGATTACCGTCATTGGGGAAAAGAGCATAATTCTAGCGGACAGAACCACAACATCACCCTTGTGGTGCCCTGAACAACACCACGTGATTACCGTCATTGAGAAAAGAGCATAATTTCATCCTCCAGACACGCTACATCACCCTTGTGGTGCCCTGAACAACACCACGTGATTACCGTCATCAAGAAAAAAGCATAATTTCACCCTCCAGACACGCAACATCACCCTTGTGGTGCCCTGAACAACACCACGTGATCAACGTCATTGAGGAAAGAGCATAAATTCACCCTCCAGACTCTCAACATCATCCTTGTGATGCTCTTATCAACACCACGTGATTACCGTCATTAGGAAAAGAGCATAATTCCACCCTTCAGACACGCAACATCACCCTTGTGGTGCCCTGAACAACACCACGTGATTACCGTCATCAAGAAAAGAGCACAATTTCACCCTTCAGACCCTCAACATCACCCTTGTGGTGCCCTGAACAACACCACGTGATCACCGTCATTGAGGAAAGAGTATAATTTCACCCTTCAGACCCTCAACATCACCCTTGTGGTGCCCTGAACAGCACCACGTGATTACCGTCATTGAGGAAAGTGCATACTTCCACCCTCCGGACACGCAACATCACCCTTGTGGTGCCCTGAACAACACCTCGTGATTACCGTCATCGAGGAAAGAGCATACTTTTACCCTCCAGACACGCAACATCACCCTTGTGGTGCCCTGAACAACACCACGTGATTACCGTCATTGAGAAAATAGCATAATCACATCCTTCAGACACGCAACATCACCCTTGTGGTGCCCTGAACAACACCACGTGATCACCGTCATTGAGAAAAGGGCATGATTTCACCCTTCACACCCTCAACATCACCCTTGTGGTGCCCTGAACAACACCACGTGATTACCGTCATTGAGGAAAGAGCATAATTTTAGCGGACAGAACCACAACATCACCCTTGTGGTGCCCTGAACAACACCACGTGATTACCGTCATTTAGAAAAGAGCATAATTTCACCCTTCAGACACTCAACATCACCCTTGTGGTGCCCTGAACAACATCACGTGATTACCGTCATTGAGGAAAGAGCATAATTTCACACTTCAGACACTCAACATCACCCTTGTGGTGCCATGAACAACACCACGTGATTACCGTCATTAAGAAAAGAGCATAATATCACCCTTCAGATCCTCAACATCACCCTTGTGGTGTCCTGAACAACACCACGTGATTAACTTCATTGGGAAAAGAGCATAATATCACCCTCCAGACACGCAACATCACCCTTGTGTTGCCCTGAACAACACCACGTGATTAACTTCATTGAGAAAAGAGCATAATATCACCCTTCAGATCCTCAACATCACCCTTGTGGTGTCCTGAACAACACCACGTGATTACCGTCATTGAGAAAAGAGCATAATATCACCCTCCAGACACGCAACATCACCCTTGTGGTGCCCTGAACAACACCACGTGATTAACTTCATTGAGAAAAGAGCATAATATCACCCTTCAGATCCTCAACATCACCCTTGTGGTGTCCTGAACAACACCACGTGATTAACTTCATTGGAAAAAGAGCATAATATCACCCTTCAGACACGCAACATCACCCTTGTGGTGCCCTGAACAACACCACGTGATTAACTTCATTGAGAAAAGAGCATAATATCACCCTTCAGATCCTCAACATCACCCTTGTGGTGCCCTGAACAACACCACGTGATTACCGTCATTGAGAAAGGAGCATAATTTCACCCTTCAGACACTCAACATCACCCTTGTGTTGCCCTGAACAACACCACGTGATTACCGTCATTGAGAAAAGAGCATAATTTCACACTTCAGACACTCAACATCACCCTTGTGGTGCCCTGAACAACATCACGTGATTACCGTCATTGAGAAAAGAGCATAATTTCACCCTTCAGACACTCAACATCACCCTTGTGGTGCCCTGAACAACATCACGTGATTACCGTTATTGAGAAAAGAGCATAATTTCACCCTTCACACCCTCAACATCACACTTGTGGTGCCCTGAACAACACCACGTGATTACCGTCATTGAGAAAAGAGCATAATTTCAGCGGACAGAACCACAACATCACCCTTGTGGTGCCATGAACAACACCACACAATTACCGTCATTGAGAAAAGAGCAAAATTTCACCCTCCAGACACGCAACATCACCATTGTGATGCCCTGAACAACACCACGATATTACCGTCATGGAGGAAAGAGCATAATTTGAGCGGACAGAACCACAACATCACCCTTGTGTTGCCCTGAACAACACCACGTGATTACCGTCATTGAGGAAAGTGCATACTTCCACCCTCCGGACACGCAACATCACCCTTGTGGTGCCCTGAACAACACTACGTGATTACCGTCATTGAGGAAAGAGCATAATTTCACTCTTCAGACCGTCTACAGCACCCTTGTGGTGCCCTGAACAACACCACGTGATTACCGTCATTGAGAAAAGAGCATAATTTCACCCTCCAGTCACGCAACATCACCCTTGTGGTGCCCTGAACAACACCTCGTGATTACCGTCATCGAGGAAAGAGCATAATTTTACCCTCCAGACACGCAACATCACCATTGTGGTGCCCTGAACAACACCACGTGATTACCGTCATTGGGGAAAAGAGCATAATTCTAGCGGACAGAACCACAACATCACCCTTGTGGTGCCCTGAACAACACCACGTGATTACCGTCATTGAGAAAAGAGCATAATTTCATCCTCCAGACACGCTACATCACCCTTGTGGTGCCTGAACAACACCACGTGATTACCGTCATCAAGAAAAAAGCATAATTTCACCCTCCAGACACGCAACATCACCCTTGTGGTGCCCTGAACAACACCACGTGATCAACGTCATTGAGGAAAGAGCATAAATTCACCCTCCAGACTCTCAACATCATCCTTGTGATGCTCTTATCAACACCACGTGATCACCGTCATTAGGAAAAGAGCATAATTCCACCCTTCAGACACGCAACATCACCCTTGTGGTGCCCTGAACAACACCACGTGATAACCGTCATCAAGAAAAGAGCACAATTTCACCCTTCAGACCCTCAACATCACCCTTGTGGTGCCCTGAACAACACCACGTGATCACCGTCATTGAGGAAAGAGTATAATTTCACCCTTCAGACCCTCAACATCACCCTTGTGGTGCCCTGAACAGCACCACGTGATTACCGTCATTGAGGAAAGTGCATACTTCCACCCTCCGGACACGCAACATCACCCTTGTGGTGCCCTGAACAACACCTCGTGATTACCGTCATCGAGGAAAGAGCATAATTTTACCCTCCAGACACGCAACATCACCCTTGTGGTGCCCTGAACAACACCACGTGATTACCGTCATTGAGAAAATAGCATAATCACACCCTTCAGACACGCAACATCACCCTTGTGGTGCCCTGAACAACACCACGTGATCACCGTCATTGAGAAAAGGGCATGATTTCACCCTTCACACCCTCAACATCACCCTTGTGGTGCCCTGAACAACACCACGTGATCACCGTCATTGAGGAAAGAGCATAATTTCAGCGGACAGAACCACAACATCACCCTTGTGGTGCCCTGAACAACACCACGTGATTACCGTCATTTAGAAAAGAGCATAATTTCACCCTTCAGACACTCAACATCACCCTTGTGGTGCCCTGAACAACATCACGTGATTACCGTCATTGAGGAAAGAGCATAATTTCACACTTCAGACACTCAACATCACCCTTGTGGTGCCATGAACAACACCACGTGATTACCGTCATTAAGAAAAGAGCATAGATTCTTCTTCAGACACTCAACATCACCCTTGTGGCTCCCTGAACAACACCACGTGATTACCGTCATTAAGAGAAGAGCATAATTCCACACTTCAGACACGCAACATCACCCTTGTGGTGCCATGAACAACACCACGTGATTACCATCATTAAGAAAAGAGCATAATTTCAGCGGACAGAACCACAACATCAACCTTGTGGTGCCCTGAACAACACCACGTGATTACCGTCATTGAGAAAAGAGCATAATTTCACCCTTCAGACACTCAACATCACCCTTGTGGTGCCCTGAACAACACCACGTGATCACCGTCATTGAGAAAAGAGCATAATTTCACACTTCAAACACTCAACTTCACCCTTGTGGTGCCCTGAACAACACCACGTGATTACCGTCATTGAGAAAAGAGCATAATTTCACCCTTCAGACACGCTACATCACCCATGTGGTGCCCTGAACAACACCACGTGATTACCGTCATTGAGAAAAGAGCATAATTTCACCCTTCAGACACTCAACATCACCCTTGTGGTGCCATGAACAAAAACCACGTGATTACCGTCATTGAGAAAAGAGCATAATTTCACCCTTCAGACACTCAACATCACCCTTGTGATGCCCTGAACAACACCACGTGATTACCGTCATTGAGAAAAGAGCATAATTTCACCCTTCAGACACTCAACATCACTCTTGTGATGCCATGAACAACACCACGTGATTACCGTCATTGAGAAAAGAGCATAATTTCACCCTTCAGACACTCAACATCACCCTTGTGGTGCTCTGAACAACCCCACGTGATTACCGTCATTGAGAAAAGAGCATAATTTCACCCTTCAGACACTCAACATCACCCTTGTGATGCCCTGAACAACACCACGTGATTACCGTCATTGAGAAAAGAGCATAATTTCACCCTTCAGACACTCAACATCACCCTTGTGGTGCCCTGAACAACACCACGTGATCACCGTCATTGAGAAAAGAGCATAATTTCACACTTCAAACACTCAACATCACCCTTGTGGTGCCCTGAACAACACCACGTGATTACCGTCATTGAGAAAAGAGCATAATTTCACCCTTCAGACACGCTACATCACCCATGTGGTGCCCTGAACAACACCACGTGATTACCGTCATTGAGAAAAGAGCATAATTTCACCCTTCAGACACTCAACATCACCCTTGTGGTGCCATGAACAAAAACCACGTGATTACCGTCATTGAGAAAAGAGCATAATTTCACCCTTCAGACACTCAACATCACCCTTGTGATGCCCTGAACAACACCACGTGATTACCGTCATTGAGAAAAGAGCATAATTTCACCCTTCAGACACTCAACATCACTCTTGTGGTGCCATGAACAACACCACGTGATTACCGTCATTGAGAAAAGAGCATAATTTCACCCTTCAGACACTCAACATCACCCTTGTGGTGCTCTGAACAACCCCACGTGATTACCGTCATTGAGAAAAGAGCATAATTTCACCCTTCAGACACTCAACATCACCCTTGTGGTGCCCTGAACAACATCACGTGATTACCGTCATTGAGAAAAGAGCATAATTTCACCCTCCAGACACTCAACATCACCCTTGTGGTGCCCTGAACAACACCACGTGATTACCGTCATTGAGAAAAGAGCATAATTTCACCCTTCAGACACTCAACATCACCCTTGTGGTGCCCTGAACAACACCACGTGATTACCGTCATTGAGAAAAGAGCATAATTTCACCCTTCAGACACTCAACATCACCCTTGTGGTGCCCTGAACAACACCACGTGATTATCGTCATTGAGAAAAGAGCATAATTTCACCCTTCAGACACTCAACATCACCCTTGTGGTGCTCTGAACAACCCCACGTGATTACCGTCATTGAGAAAAGGGCATAATTTCACCCTTCAGACACTCAACATCACCCTTGTGGTGCTCTGAACAACCCCACGTGATCACCGTCATTGAGAAAAGAGCCTAATATCACCCTCCAGACCCGCAACGTCACCCTTGTGATGCCCTGAACAACACCACGTGATTACCGTCATTGAGAAAGGAGCATAATTTCACCCTTCAGACACTCAACATCACCCTCGTGGTGCCCTGAACAACCCCACGTGATTAACGTCATTGAGAAAATAGCATAATTCCACCCTTCAGACACGCAACATCACCCTTGTGGTGCCCTGAACAACACCACGTGATTACCGTCATTGAGAAAAGAGCATAATTTCACACTTCAGACACTCAACATCACCCTTGTGGTGCCCTGAACAACATCACGTGATTACCGTCATTGAGAAAAGAGCATAATTTCACCCTTCAGACACTCAACATCACCCTTGTGGTGCCCTGAACAACATCACGTGATTACCGTCATTGAGAAAAGAGCATAATTTCACCCTTCACACCCTCAACATCACACTTGTGGTGCCCTGAACAACACCACGTGATTACCGTCATTGAGAAAAGAGCATAATTTCAGCGGACAGAACCACAACATCACCCTTGTGATGCCATGAACAACACCACACAATTACCGTCATTGAGAAAAGAGCAAAATTTCACCCTCCAGACACGCAACATCACCATTGTGATGCCCTGAACAACACCACGTGATCAACGTCATTGAGGAAAGAGCATAAATTCACCCTCCAGACTCTCAACATCATCCTTGTGGTGCTCTTATCAACACCACGTGATTACCGTCATTAAGAAAAGAGCATAATTCCACCCTTCAGACACGCAACATCACCCTTGTGGTGCCCTGAACAACACCACGTGATTACCGTCATTGAGAGAAGAGCATAATCACACCCTTCAGACACGCAACATCACCCTTGTGGTGCCCTGAACAACACCACGTGATCACCGTCATTGAGAAAAGAGCATAATTTCACCCTTCACACCCTCAACATCACCCTTGTGGTGCCCTGAACAACACCACGTGATTACCGTCATTGGGAAAAGAGCATAATTTCAGCGGACAGAACCACAACATCACCCTTGTGGTGCCCTGAACAACACCACGTGATTACCGTCATTAAGAAAAGAGTATAATTCCACTCTTCAGACACGCTACATCACCCATGTGGTGCCCTGAACAACACCACGTGATCACCGTCATTAGGAAAAGAGCATAATTTCACCGTCCAGACACGCAACATCACCCTTGTGGTGCCCGGAACAACACCACGAGATTACCGTCATTGAGGAAAGAGCATAATTTCACCCTCCAGACTCTCAACATCACCCTTGTGGTGCTTTTATCAACACCAGGTGATTACCGTCATTGAGAATAGAGCTCAATTTCACCCTTCAGACACGCAACATCACCCTTGTGGTGCCCTGAACAATACCACGTGATTACCGTCATTGAGAAAAGAGCATAATCACACCCTTCAGACACGCAACATCACCCTTGTGGTGCCCTGAACAACACCACGTGATCACCGTCATTGAGAAAAGGGCATGATTTCACCCTTCACACCCTCAACATCACCCTTGTGGTGCCCTGAACAACACCACGTGATTACCGTCATTGAGGAAAGAGCATAATTTCAGCGGACAGAACCACAACATCACCCTTGTGGTGCCCTGAACAACACCACGTGATTACCGTCATTAAGAAAAGAGCATAATTTCACCCTTCAGACACTCAACATCACCCTTGTGGTGCCCTGAACAACACCACGTGATTACCGTCATTGAGGAAAGAGCATAATTTCAGCGGACAGAACCACAACATCACCCTTGTGGTGCCCTGGACAACACCACGT
The DNA here is from genome assembly GCA_964007535.1 of Brachyptera risi. NCBI lineage: Eukaryota > Metazoa > Arthropoda > Insecta > Plecoptera > Taeniopterygidae > Brachyptera > Brachyptera risi. The sequence continues at coordinate 8,020,341 of OZ023326.1, forward strand.
GATTACCGTCATTTAGAAAAGAGCATAATTTCACCCTTCAGACACTCAACATCACCCTTGTGGTGCCCTGAACAACATCACGTGATTACCGTCATTGAGGAAAGAGCATAATTTCACACTTCAGACTCTCAACATCACCCTTGTGGTGCCATGAACAACACCACGTGATTACCGTCATTAAGAAAAGAGCATAATTTCTTCTTCAGACACTCAACATCACCCTTGTGGCTCCCTGAAAACACCACGTGATTACCGTCATTGAGAGAAGAGCATAATTTCACACTTCAGACAAGCAACATCACCCTTGTGGTGCCATGAACAACAACACGTGATTACCGTCATCAAGAAAAGAGCATAATTTCACCCTTCAGACACTCAACATCACCCTTGTGGCTCCCTGAACAACACCACGTGATTACCGTCATTAAGAGAAGAGCATAATTTCACCCTTCAGACACTCAACATCACCCTTGTGGTGCCATGAACAACACCACGTGATTACCGTCATTAAGAAAAGAGCATAATTTCACCCTTCAGACACTCAACATCACCCTTGTGGCTCCCTGAACAACACCACGTGATTACCGTCATTAAGAGAAGAGCATAATTTCACACTTCAGACACGCAACATCACCCTTGTGGTGCCATGAACAACACCACGTGATTACCGTCATTAGGAAAAGAGCATAATTTCACCCTTCAGACACTCAACATCACCCTTGTGGTGCCATGAACAACACCACGTGATTACCGTTTTTGTGAAAAGAGCATAATTTCACCCTCCAAACACGCAACATCACCCTTGTGGTGCCCTGAACAACACCACGTGATTACCGTCATTGATGAAAGAGCATAATTTTAGCGGACAGAACCACAACATCACCCTTGTGGTGCCCTGAACAACACCACGTGATTACCGTCATCAAGAAAAGTGCATAATTTCACCCTCCAGACACGCAACATCACCCTTGTGGTGCCCTGAACAACACCACGTGATTAACTTCATTGAGAAAAGAGCATAATATCACCCTTCAGATCCTCAACATCACCCTTGTGGTGTCCTGAACAACACCACGTGATTAACTTCATTGGGAAAAAAGCATAATATCACCCTCCAGACACGCAACATCACCCTTGTGTTGCCCTGAACAACACCACGTGAATTACTTCATTGAGAAAAGAGCATAATATCACCCTTCAGGTCCTCAACATCACCCTTGTGGTGTCCTGAACAACACCACGTGATTACCGTCATTGAGAAAAGAGCATAATATCACCCTCCATACACGCAACATCACCCTTGTGGTGCCCTGAACAACACCACGTGATTAACTTCATTGAGAAAAGAGCATAATATCACCCTTCAGATCCTCAACATCACCCTTGTGGTGTCCTGAACAACACCACGTGATTAACTTCATTGGAAAAAGAGCATAATATCACCCTTCAGACACGCAACATCACCCTTGTGGTGCCCTGAACAACACCACGTGATTACCGTCATTGAGAAAAGAGCATAATATCACCCTCCAGACCCGCAACATCCCCCTTGTGGTGCCCTGAACAACACCACGTGATTACCGTCATTGAGAAAAGAGCATAATATCACCCTTCAGACACGCAACATCACCCTTGTGGTGCCCTGAACAACACCACGTGATTAACTTCATTGAGAAAAGAGCATAATATCACCCTCCAGACCCGCAACATCACCCTTGTGGTGCCCTGAACAACACCACGTGATTACCGTCATTGAGAAAAGAGCATAATATCACCCTCCAGACACGCAACATCACCCTTGTGGTGCCCTGAACAACACCACGTGATTAACTTCATTGAGAAAAGAGCATAATATCACCCTTCAGATCCTCAACATCACCCTTGTGGTGCCCTGAACAACACCACGTGATTAACTTCATTGGGAAAAGAGCATAATATCACCCTTCAGACCAGCAATATCACCCTTGTGGTGCCCTGAACAACACCACGTGATTACCGTCATTGAGAAAAGAGCATGATATCACCCTCCAGACCCGCAACATCACCCTTGTGGTGCCCTGAACAACACCACGTGATTACCGTCATTGAGAAAAGAGCATAATATCACCCTTCAGACACGCAACATCACCCTTGTGGTGCCCTGAACATCACCACGTGATTAACTTCATTGGGAAAAGAGCATAATATCACCCTCCAGACACGCAACATCACCCTTGTGGTGCCCTGAACAACACCACGTGATTAACTCCATTGAGAAAAGAGCATAATATCACCCTTCAGGCACGCAACATCACCCTTGTGGTGCCCTGAACAACACCACGTGAATTACTTCATTGAGAAAAGAGCATAATATCACCCTCCAGACACGCAACATCACCCTTGTCGTGCCCTGAACAACACCACGTGATTACCGTCATTGAGAAAAGAGCATAATATCACCCTCCAGACACGCAACATCACCCTTGTGTTGCCCTGAACAACACCACGTGATTAACTTCATTGAGAAAAGAGCATAATATCACCCTTCAGATCCTCAACATCACCCTTGTGGTGTCCTGAACAACACCACGTGATTAACTTCATTGGGAAAAGAGCATAATATCAACCTCCAGACACGCAACATCACCCTTGTGGTGCCCTGAACAACACCACGTGATTACCGTCATTAAGAAAAGAGCATAATATCACCCTCCAGACCCTCAACATCACCCTTGTGGTGCCCTGAACAACACCACGTGATTACCGCCATTGAGAAAAGAGCATAATATCACCCTCCAGACACGCAACATCACCCTTGTGGTGCCCTGAACAACACCACGTGATTAACGTCATTGAGAAAAGAGCATAATATCACCCTCCAGACACGCAACATCACCCTTGTGGTGCCCTGAACAACACCACGTGATTAACTTCATTGAGAAAAGAGCATAATATCAACCTCCAGACCCGCAACATCACCCTTGTGTTGCCCTGAACAACACCACGTGATTAACTTCATTGAGAAAAGAGCATAATATCACCCTCCAGACACGCAACATCACCCTTGTGGTGCCCTGAACAACACCACGTGATTAACTTCATTGGGAAAAGAGCATAATATCACCCTCCAGACACGCAACATCACCCTTGTGGTGCCCTGAACAACACCACGTGATTAACTTCATTGAGAAAAGAGCATAATATCACCCTCCAGACACGCAACATCACCCTTGTGGTGCCCTGAACAACACCACGTGATCACCGTCATTGAGAAAAGAGCATAATATCATCCTTCAGACCCTCAACATCACCCTTGTGGTGCCCTGAACAACACCACGTGAATAACTTCATTAAGAAAAGAGCATAATATCACCCTCCAGACACGCAACATCACCCTTGTGGTGCCCTGAACAACACCACGTGATTAACTTCATTGAGAAAAGAGCATAATATCACCCTCCAGACACGCAACATCACCCTTGTGGTGCCCTGAACAACACCACGTGATCACCGTCATTGAGAAAAGAGCATAATATCACCCTTCAGACCCTCAACATCACCCTTGTGGTGCCCTGAACAACACCACGTGATTAACTTCATGGAGAAAAGAGCATAATATCACCCTCCAGACACGCAACATCACCCTTGTGGTGCCCTGAACAACACCACGTGATTAACTTCATTGGGAAAAGAGCATAATATCACCCTTCAGACCCGCAACATCACCCTTGTGGTGCCCTGAACAACACCACGTGATTACCGTCATTGAGAAAAGAGCATAATATCACCCTCCAGACCCGCAACATCACCCTTGTGGTGCCCTGAACAACACCACGTGATTAACTTCATTGAGAAAAGAGCATAATATCACCCTCCAGACACGCAACATCACCCTTGTGTTGCCCTGAACAACACCACGTGATTAACTTCATTGGGAAAAGAGCATAATATCACCCTCCAGACACGCAACATCAGCCTTGTGGTGCCCTGAACAACACCACGTGATTAACTTCATTGGGAAAAGAGCATAATTTCACCCTCCAGACACGCAACATCACCCTTGTGGTGCCCTGAACAACACCACGTGATTAACTTCATTGAGAAAAGAGCATAATATCACCCTCCAGACCCGCAACATCACCCTTGTGGTGCCCTGAACAACACCACGTGATTAACTTCATTGAGGAAAGAGCATAATATCATCCTCCAGACCCGCAACATAACCCTTGTGGTGCCCTGAACAACACCACGTGATTACCGTCATTGAGAAAAGAGCATAATATCACCCTCCAGACCCGCAACATCACCCTTGTGGTGCCCTGAACAACACCACGTGATTAATTTCATTGAGAAAAGAGCATAATATCACCCTCCAGACACGCAACATCACCCTTGTGGTGCCCTGAACAACACCACGTGATTAACTTCATTGGGAAAAGTGCATAATTTCACCCTCCAGACACGCAACATCACCCTTGTGGTGCCCTGAACAACACCACGTGATTAACTTCATTGGGAAAAGAGCATAATATCACCCTCCAGACCCGCAACATCACCCTTGTGGTGCCCTGAACAACACCACGTGATTAACTTCATTGAGAAAAGAGCATAATATCATCCTCCAGACCCGCAACATCACCCTTGTGGTGCCCTGAACAACACCACGTGATTACCGTCATTGGGAAAAGAGCCTAATATCACCCTCCAGACCCGCAACATCACCCTTGTGGTGCCCTGAACAACACCACGTGATTAACTCCATTGAGAAAAGAGCATAATATCACCCTCCAGACACGCAACATCACCCTTGTGGTGCCCTGAACAACACCACGTGATTACCGTCATTGAGGAAAGAGCATAATATCACCCTTCAGACACGCAACATCACCCTTGTGTTGCCCTGAACAACACCACGTGATTACCGTCATTGAGAAAAGAGCATAATATCACCCTTCAGACCCGCAACATCACCCTTGTGGTGCCCTGAACAACACCACGTGATTACCGTCATTGAGAAAAGAGCATAATATCACCCTTCAGACACGCAACATCACCCTCGTGGTGCCCTGAACAACACCACGTGATTACCGTCATTGAGAAAAGAGCATAATATCACCCTCCGGACACGCAACATCACCCTTGTGGTGCCCTGAACAACACCACGTGATCACCCTCATTGAGAAAAGAGCATAATATCACCCTCCAGACCCGCAACATCACCCTTGTGGTGCCCTGAACAACACCACGTGATTAACTTCATTGAGAAAAGAGCATAATTCCACCCTCCAGACACGCAACATCACCCTTGTGGTGCCCTGAACAACACCACGTGATTAACTTCATTGAGAAAAGAGCATGATATCACCCTCCAGACACGCAACATCACCCTTGTGGTGCCCTGAACAACACCACGTGATTACCGTCATTGGGAAAAGAGCATAATATCACCCTCCAGACCCGCAACATCACCCTTGTGTTGCCCTGAACAACACCACGTGATTACCGTCATTGAGGAAAGAGCATATTATCACCCTTCAGACACGCTACATCACCCTTGTGTTGCCCTGAACAACACCACGTGATTACCTTCATTGGGAAAAGAGCATAATATCAACCTCCAGACCCGCAACATCACCCTTGTGTTGCCCTGAACAACACCACGTGATTAACTTCATTGAGAAAAGAGCATAATATCAACCTCCAGACCCGCAACATCACCCTTGTGGTGCCCTGAACAACACCACGTGATTAACTTCATTGAGAAAAGAGCATAATATCACCCTCCAGACACGCAACATCACCCTTGTGGTGCCCTGAACAACACCACGTGATTAACTTCATTGAGAAAAGAGCATAATATCACCCTCCAGACCCGCAACATCACCCTTGTGTTGCCCTGAACAACACCACGTGATTAACTTCATTGGGAAAAGAGCATAATATCACCCTCCAGACACGCAACATCACCCTTGTGTTGCCCTGAACAACACCACGTGATTACCGTCATTGAGAAAAGAGCATAATATCACCCTTCAGACACTCAACATCACCCTTGTGGTGCCCTGAACAACACCACGTGATCAACTTTATTGAGAAAAGAGCATAATATCACCCTCCAGACCCGCAACATCACCCTTGTGGTGCCCTGAACAACACCACGTGATTAACTTCATTGAGAAAAGAGCATAATATCACCCTCCAGACACGCAACATCACCCTTGTGTTGCCCTGAACAACACCACGTGATTAACTTCATTGGGGAAAGAGCATAATATCACCCTCCAGACACGCAACATCAGCCTTGTGGTACCCTGAACAACACCACGTGATTACCGTCATTGAGAAAAGAGCATAATATCACCCTCCAGACACGCAACATCACCCTTGTGGTGCCCTGAACAACACCACGTGATTAACTTCATTGAGAAAGGAGCATAATATCACCCTTCAGATCCTCAACATCACCCTTGTGGTGTCCTGAACAACACCACGTGATTACCGTCATTGAGAAAAGAGCATAATATCACCCTCCAGACACGCAACATCACCCTTGTGGTGCCCTGAACAACACCACGTGATTAACTTCATTGAGAAGAGAGCATAATATCACCCTTCAGATCCTCAACATCCCCCTTGTGGTGTCCTGAACAACACCACGTGATTAATTTCATTGGAAAAAGAGCATAATATCACCCTTCAGACACGCAACATCACCCTTGTGGTGCCCTGAACAACACCACGTGATTACCGTCATTGAGAAAAGAGCATAATATCACCCTCCAGACCCGCAACATCCCCCTTGTGGTGCCCTGAACAACACCACGTGATTACCCTCATTGAGAAAAGAGCATAATATCACCCTTCAGACACGCAACATCACCCTTGTGGTGCCCTGAACAACACCACGTGATTAACTTCATTGGGAAAAGAGCATAATATCACCCTTCAGACCCGCAACATCACCCTTGTGGTGCCCTGAACAACACCACGTGATTACCGTCATTGAGAAAAGAGCATAATATCACCCTCCAGACACGCAACATCACCCTTGTGGTGCCCTGAACAACACCACGTGATTAACTTCATTGAGAAAAGAGCATAATATCACCCTTCAGATCCTCAACATCACCCTTGTGGTGCCCTGAACAACACCACGTGATTAACTTCATTGGGAAAAGAGCATAATATCACCCTTCAGACCCGCAACATCACCCTTGTGGTGCCCTGAACAAAACCACGTGATTGACGTCATTGAGAAAAGAGCATAATATCACCCTCCAGACCCGCAACATCACCCTTGTGGTGCCCTGAACAACACCACGTGATTACCGTCATTGAGAAAAGAGCATAATATCACCCTTCAGACACGCAACATCACCCTTGTGGTGCCCTGAACAACACCACGTGATTACCGTCATTGAGAAAAGAGCATAATATCACCCTCCAGACACGCAACATCACCCTTGTGTTGCCCTGAACAACACCACGTGATTAACTTCATTGAGAAAAGAGCATAATATCACCCTTCAGATCCTCAACATCACCCTTGTGGTGTCCTGAACAACACCACGTGATTACCGTCATTGAGAAAAGAGCATAATATCACCCTTCAGATCCTCAACATCACCCTTGTGGTGTCCTGAACAACACCACGTGATTAACTTCATTGAGAAAAGAGCATAATATCACCCTTCAGACACGCAACATCACCCTTGTGTTGCCCTGAACAACACCACGTGATTAACTTCATTGGGAAAAGAGCATAATATCACCCTCCAGACACGCAACATCACCCTTGTGGTGCCCTGAACAACACCACGTGATTAACTTCATTGAGAAAAGAGCATAATATCAACCTCCAGACCCGCAACATCACCCTTGTGGTACCCTGAACAACACCACGTGATTACCGTCATTGAGAAAAGAGCATAATATCACCCTCCAGACACGCAACATCACCCTTGTGGTGTCCTGAACAACACCACATGATTAAAGTCATTGAGAAAAGAGCATAATATCAACCTTCAGACACGCAACATCACCCTTGTGGTGCCCTGAACAACACCACGTGATTACCGTCATTGAGAAAAGAGCATAATACCACCCTCCAGACACGCAACATCACCCTTGTGCTGTCCTGAACAACACCACGTGATTACCGTCATTAAGAAAAGAGCATAATATCACCCTCCAGACACGCAACATCACCCTTGTGTTGCCCTGAACAACACCACGTGATTAATTCATTGAGAAAAGAGCATAATATCACCCTTCAGATCCTCAACATCACCCTTGTGGTGTCCTGAACAACACCACGTGATTAACTTCATTAGGAAAAGAGCATAATACCACCCTCCAGACACGCAACATCACCCTTGTGTTGCCCTGAACAACACCACGTGATTAACTTCATTGAGAAAAGAGCATAATATCACCCTTCAGATCCTCAACATCACCCTTGTGGTGTCCTGAACAACACCACGTGATTACCGTCATTGCGAAAAGAGCATAATATCACCCTCCAGACACGCAACATCACCCTTGTGGTGCCCTGAACAACACCACGTGATTACCGTCATTGAGAAAAGAGCATGATATCACCCTCCAGACCCATAACATCCCCCTTGTGGTGCCCTGAACAACACCACGTGATTAACTTCATTGAGAAAAGAGCATAATATCACCCTTCAGATCCTCAACATCACCCTTGTGGTGTCCTGAACAACACCACGTGATTAACTTCATTGGGAAAAGAGCATAATATCAACCTCCAGACACGCAACATCACCCTTGTGGTGCCCTGAACAACACCAAGTGATTACCGTCATTGAGAAAAGAGCCTAATATCACCCTCCAGACCCTCAACATCACCCTTGTGGTGCCCTGAACAACACCACGTGATTACCGTCATTGAGAAAAGAGCATAATATCACCCTCCAGACACGCAACATCACCCTTGTGGTGCCCTGAACAACACCACGTGATTAACGTCATTGAGAAATGAGCATAATATCACCCTTCAGACACGCAACATCACCCTTGTGTTGCCCTGAACAACACCACGTGATTAACTCCATTGAGAAAAGAGCATAATATCACCCTCCAGACACGCAACATCACCCTTGTGGTGCCCTGAACAACACCACGTGATTACCGTCATTGAGAAAAGAGCATAATATCACCCTTCAGATCCTCAACATCACCCTTGTGGTGCCCTGAACAACACCACGTGATTAACTTCATTGAGAAAAGAGCATAATATCACCCTCCAGACACGCAACATCACCCTTGTGGTGCCCTGAACAACACCACGTGATTAACTTCATTGGGAAAAGAGCATAATATCACTCTACAGACTCGCAACATCACCCTTGTGGTGCCCTGAACAACACCACGTGATTAACTTCATTGAGAAAAGAGCATAATATCACCCTCCAGACACGCAACATCACCCTTGTGGTGCCCTGAACAACACCACGTGATCACCGTCATTGAGAAAAGAGCATAATATCACCCTTCAGACCCTCAACATCACGCTTGTGGTGCCCTGAACAACACCACGTGATTAACTTCATTGGGAAAAGAGCATAATATCACCCTCCAGACACGCAACATCACCCTTGTGGTGCCCTGAACAACACCACGTGATTAACTTCATTGAGAAAAGAGCATAATATCACCCTCCAGACACGCAACATCACCCTTGTGGTGCCCTGAACAACACCACGTGATTAACTTCATTGAGAAAAGAGCATAATATCACCCTCCAGACACGCAACATCACCCTTGAGGTGCCCTGAACAACACCACGTGATTAACTTCATTGGGAAAAGAGCATAATATCACCCTCCAGACACGCAACATCAGCCTTGTGGTGCCCTGAACAACACCACGTGATTAACTTCATTGGGAAAAGAGCATAATTTCACCCTCCAGACACGCAACATCACCCTTGTGGTGCCCTGAACAACACCACGTGATTAACTTCATTGGGAAAAGAGCATAATATCACCCTCCAGACCCGCAACATCTCCCTTGTGGTGCCCTGAACAACACCACGTGATTAACTTCATTGAGAAAAGAGCATAATATCATCCTCCAGACCCGCAACATCACCCTTGTGGTGCCCTGAACAACACCACGTGATTACCGTCATTGAGAAAAGAGCATAATATCACCCTCCAGACCCGCAACATCACCCTTGTGGTGCCCTGAACAACACCACGTGATTAACTCCATTGAGAAAAGAGCATAATATCACCCTTCAGACACGCAACATCACCCTTGTGGTGCCCTGAACAACACCACGTGATTACCGTCATTCAGGAAAGAGCATAATATCACCCTTCAGACACGCAACATCACCCTTGTGGTGCCCTGAACAACACCACGTGATTACCGTCATTGAGAAAAGAGCATAATATCACCCTTCAGACCCGCAACATCACCCTTGTGGTGCCCTGAACAACACCACGTGATTACCGTCATTGAGAAAAGAGCATAATATCACCCTTCAGACACGCAACATCACCCTTGTGGTGCCCTGAACAACACCACTTGATTACCGTCATTGAGAAAAGAGCATAATATCACCCTCCAGACCCGCAACATCACCCTTGTGGTGCCCTGAACAACACCACGTGATTAACTTCATTGAGAAAAGAGCATAATTCCACCCTCCAGACACGCAACATCACCCTTGTGGTGCCCTGAACAACACCACGTGATTAACTTTATTGAGAAAAGAGCATGATATCACCCTCCAGACACGCAACATCACCCTTGTGGTGCCCTGAACAACACCACGTGATTACCGTCATTGGGAAAAGAGCATAATATCACCCTCCAGACCCGCAACATCACCCTTGTGTTGCCCTGAACAACACCACGTGATTACCGTCATTGAGAAAAGAGCATAATATCACCCTTCAGACACGCTACATCACCCTTGTGTTGCCCTGAACAACACCACGTGATTAACTTCATTGGGAAAAGAGCATAATATCAACCTACAGACCCGCAACATCACCCTTGTGGTGCCCTGAACAACACCACGTGATTAACTTCATTGAGAAAAGAGCATAATATCACCCTCCAGACCCGCAACATCACCCTTGTGGTGCCCTGAACAACACCACGTGATTAACTCCATTGAGAAAAGAGCATAATATCACCCTCCAGACACGCAACATCACCCTTGTGTTGCCCTGAACAACACCACGTGATTAACTTCATTGGGAAAAGAGCATAATATCACCCTCCAGACACGCAACATCAGCCTTGTGGTACCCTGAACAACACCACGTGATTACCGTCATTGAGAAAAGAGCATAATATCACCCTCCAGACACGCAACATCACCCTTGTGGTGCCCTGAACAACACCACGTGATCACCGTCATTGAGAAAAGAACATAATATCACCCTCCAGACCCGCAACATCACCCTTGTGGTGCCCTGAACAACACCACGTGATTAACTTCATTGAGAAAAGAGCATAATTTCACCCTTCTGACCCTCAACATCACCCTTGTGGTGCCCTGAACAACACCACGTGATTACCGTCATTAAGAAAAGAGCATAATATCACCCTCCAGACACGCAACATCACCCTTGTGGTGCCCTGAACAACACCACGTGATCACCGTCATTGAGAAAAGAGCATAATATCACCCTCCAGACCCGCAACATCACCCTTGTGTTGCCCTGAACAACACCACGTGATTACCGTCATTGAGAAAAGAGCATAATATCACCCTCCAGACCCGCAACATCACCCTTGTGTTGCCCTGAACAACACCACGTGATTAACTTCATTGGGAAAAGAGCATAATATCACCCTTCAGACACGCAACATCACCCTTGTGTTGCCCTAAACACCACGTGATTAACTTCATTGAGAAAAGAGCATAATATCACCCTCCAGACACGCAACATCACCCTTGTGGTGCCCTGAACAACACCACGTGATCACCGTCATTGAGGAAAGAGCATAATATCACCCACCAGACCCGCGACATCACCCTTGTGTTGCCCTGAACAACACCACGTGATTAACTTCATTGAGAAAAGAGCATAATATCACCCTTCAGACACGCAACATCACCCTTGTGGTGCCCTGAACAACACCACGTGATTAACTTCATTGAGAAAAGAGCATAATATCACCCTCCAGACCCGCAACATCACCCTTGTGGTGCCCTGAACAACACCTCGTGATTAACTTCATTGAGAAAAGAGCATAATATCACCCTTCAGACCCTCAACATCACCCTTGTGGTGCCCTGAACAACACCACGTGATTATCTTCATTGAGAAAAGAGCATAATATCACCCTCCAGACCCGCAACATCACCCTTGTGGTGTCCTGAACAACACCACGTGATTACCGTCATTGAGAAAAGAGCATAATTTCACCCTCCAGACACGCAACATCACCCTTGTGGTGCCCTGAACAACACCTCGTGATTAACTTCATTGAGAAAAGAGCATAATATCACCCTCCAGACCCGCAACATCACCCTTGTGGTGCCCTGAACAACACCTCGTGATTAACTTCATTGAGAAAAGAGCATAATATCACCCTTCAGACCCTCAACATCACCCTTGTGGTGCCCTGAACAACACCACGTGATTACCGTCATTGAGAAAAGAGCATAATATCAACCTCCAGTCACGCAACATCACCCTTGTGGTGCCCTGAACAACACCACGTGATCACCGTCATTGAGAAAAGAGCGTAATATCACCCTTCAGACCCTCAACATCACCCTTGTGGTGCCCTGAACAACACCACGTGATTAACTTCATTGGGAAAAGAGCATAATATCACCCTCCAGACACGCAACATCACCCTTGTGGTGCCCTGAACAACACCACGTGATTAACTTCATTGAGAAAAGAGCATAATATCACCCTCCAGACACGCAACATCACCCTTGTGGTGCCCTGAACAACACCACGTGATCACCGTCATTGAGAAAAGAGCATAATATCACCCTTCAGACCCTCAACATCACCCTTGTGGTGCCCTGAACAACACCACGTGATTAACTTCATGGAGAAAAGAGCATAATATCACCCTCCAGACACGCAACATCACCCTTGTGGTGCCCTGAACAACACCACGTGATTAACTTCATTGGGAAAAGAGCATAATATCACCCTTCAGACCCGCAACATCACCCTTGTGGTGCCCTGAACAACACCACGTGATTACCGTCATTGAGAAAAGAGCATAATATCACCCTCCAGACCCGCAACATCACCCTTGTGGTGCCCTGAACAACACCACGTGATTAACTTCATTGAGAAAAGAGCATAATATCACCCTCCAGACACGCAACATCACCCTTGTGTTGCCCTGAACAACACCACGTGATTAACTTCATTGGGAAAAGAGCATAATTTCACCCTCCAGACACGCAACATCACCCTTGTGTTGCCCTGAACAACACCACGTGATTAACTTCATTGGGAAAAGAGCATAATTTCACCCTCCAGACACGCAACATCACCCTTGTGGTGCCCTGAACAACACCACGTGATTAACTGCATTGAGAAAAGAGCATAATATCACCCTCCAGACCCGCAACATCACCCTTGTGGTGCCCTGAACAACACCACGTGATTAACTTCATTGAGAAAAGAGCCTAATATCATCCTCCAGACCCGCAACATCACCCTTGTGGTGCCCTGAACAACACCACGTGATTAACGTCATTGAGAAAAGAGCATAATATCACCCTCCAGACCCGCAACATCACCCTTGTGGTGCCCTGAACAACACCACGTGATTAACTTCATTGAGAAAAGAGCATAATATCACCCTCCAGACACGCAACATCACCCTTGTGGTGCCCTGAACAACACCACGTGATTAACTTCATTGAGAAAAGAGCATAATATCACCCTCCAGACACGCAACATCACCCTTGTGGTGCCCTGAACAACACCACGTGATTAACTTCATTGAGAAAAGAGCATAATATCACCCTCCAGACACGCAACATCACCCTTGAGGTGCCCTGAACAACACCACGTGATTAATTTCATTGGGAAAAGAGCATAATATCACCCTCCAGACACGCAACATCAGCCTTGTGGTGCCCTGAACAACACCACGTGATTAACTTCATTGGGAAAAGAGCATAATTTCACCCTCCAGACACGCAACATCACCCTTGTGGTGCCCTGAACAACACCACGTGATTAACTTCATTGGGAAAAGAGCATAATATCACCCTCCAGACCCGCAACATCTCCCTTGTGGTGCCCTGAACAACACCACGTGATTAACTTCATTGAGAAAAGAGCATAATATCATCCTCCAGACCCGCAACATCACCCTTGTGGTGCCCTGAACAACAACACGTGATTACCGTCATTGAGAAAAGAGCATAATATCACCCTCCAGACCCGCAACATCACCCTTGTGGTGCCCTGAACAACACCACGTGATTAACTCCATTGAGAAAAGAGCATAATATCACCCTTCAGACACGCAACATCACCCTTGTGGTGCCCTGAACAACACCACGTGATTACCGTCATTCAGGAAAGAGCATAATATCACCCTTCAGACACGCAACATCACCCTTGTGGTGCCCTGAACAACACCACGTGATTACCGTCATTGAGAAAAGAGCATAATATCACCCTTCAGACCCGCAACATCACCCTTGTGGTGCCCTGAACAACACCACGTGATTACCGTCATTGAGAAAAGAGCATAATATCACCCTTCAGACACGCAACATCACCCTTGTGGTGCCCTGAACAACACCACGTGATTACCGTCATTGAGAAAAGAGCATAATATCACCCTCCAGACCCGCAACATCACCCTTGTGGTGCCCTGAACAACACCACGTGATTAACTTCATTGAGAAAAGAGCATAATTCCACCCTCCAGACACGCAACATCACCCTTGTGGTGCCCTGAACAACACCACGTGATTAACTTCATTGAGAAAAGAGCATGATATCACCCTCCAGACACGCAACATCACCCTTGTGGTGCCCTGAACAACACCACGTGATTACCGTCATTGGGAAAAGAGCATAATATCACCCTCCAGACCCGCAACATCACACTTGTGTTGCCCTGAACAACACCACGTGATTACCGTCATTGAGAAAAGAGCATAATATCACCCTTCAGACACGCTACATCACCCTTGTGTTGCCCTGAACAACACCACGTGATTAACTTCATTGGGAAAAGAGCATAATATCAACCTACAGACCCGCAACATCACCCTTGTGGTGCCCTGAACAACACCACGTGATTAACTTCATTGAGAAAAGAGCATAATATCACCCTCCAGACCCGCAACATCACCCTTGTGGTGCCCTGAACAACACCACGTGATTAACTCCATTGAGAAAAGAGCATAATATCACCCTCCAGACACGCAACATCACCCTTGTGTTGCCCTGAACAACACCACGTGATTAACTTCATTGGGAAAAGAGCATAATATCACCCTCCAGACACGCAACATCAGCCTTGTGGTACCCTGAACAACACCACGTGATTACCGTCATTGAGAAAAGAGCATAATATCACCCTCCAGACACGCAACATCACCCTTGTGGTGCCCTGAACAACACCACGTGATCACCGTCATTGAGAAAAGAACATAATATCACCCTCCAGACCCGCAACATCACCCTTGTGGTGCCCTGAACAACACCACGTGATTAACTTCATTGAGAAAAGAGCATAATTTCACCCTTCTGACCCTCAACATCACCCTTGTGGTGCCCTGAACAACACCACGTGATTACCGTCATTAGGAAAAGAGCATAATATCACCCTCCAGACACGCAACATCACCCTTGTGGTGCCCTGAACAACACCACGTGATCACCGTCATTGAGAAAAGAGCATAATATCACCCTCCAGACCCGCAACATCACCCTTGTGTTGCCCTGAACAACACCACGTGATTACCGTCATTGAGAAAAGAGCATAATATCACCCTCCAGACCCGCAACATCACCCTTGTGTTGCCCTGAACAACACCACGTGATTAACTTCATTGGGAAAAGAGCATAATATCACCCTTCAGACACGCAACATCACCCTTGTGTTGCCCTAAACACCACGTGATTAACTTCATTGAGAAAAGAGCATAATATCACCCTCCAGACACGCAACATCACCCTTGTGGTGCCCTGAACAACACCACGTGATCACCGTCATTGAGAAAAGAGCATAATATCACCCACCAGACCCGCGACATCACCCATGTGTTGCCCTGAACAACACCACGTGATTAACTTCATTGAGAAAAGAGCATAATATCACCCTTCAGACACGCAACATCACCCTTGTGGTGCCCTGAACAACACCACGTGATTAACTTCATTGAGAAAAGAGCATAATATCACCCTCCAGACCCGCAACATCACCCTTGTGGTGCCCTGAACAACACCTCGTGATTAACTTCATTGAGAAAAGAGCATAATATCACCCTTCAGACCCTCAACATCACCATTTTGGTGCCCTGAACAACACCACGTGATTATCTTCATTGGTAAAAGAGCATAATATCACCCTCCAGACCCGCAACATCACCCTTGTGGTGCCCTGAACAACACCACGTGATTACCGTCATTGAGAAAAGAGCATAATTTCACCCTCCAGACACGCAACATCACCCTTGTGGTGCCCTGAACAACACCTCGTGATTAACTTCATTCAGAAAAGAGCATAATATCACCCTCCAGACCCGCAACATCACCCTTGTGGTGCCCTGAACAACACCTCGTGATTAACTTCATTGAGAAAAGAGCATAATATCACCCTTCAGACCCTCAACATCACCCTTGTGGTGCCCTGAACAACACCACGTGATTACCGTCATTGAGAAAAGAGCATAATTTCACCCTCCAGACACGCAACATCACCCTTGTGGTGCCCTGAACAACACCACGTGATTAACTTCATTGAGAAAAGAGCATAATATCACCCTCCAGACACGCAACATCACCCTTGTGGTGCCCTGAACAACACCACGTTATTAACTTCATTGGGAAAAGAGCATAATTTCACCCTCCAGACACGCAACATCACCCTTGTGGTGCCCTGAACAACACCACGTGATTACCGTCATTGGGAAAAGAGCATAAATTCACCCTCCAGACACGCAACATCACCCTTGTGGTGCCCTGAACAACACCACGTGATTAACTTCATTGGGAAAAGAGCATAATTTCACCCTCCAGACACGCTACATCACCCTTGTGGTGCCCCGAACAACACCACGTGATTACCGTCATTGGGAAAGTAGCATAATTTCACCCTCCAGACACGCAACATCACCCTTGTGGTGCCCTGAACAACACCACGTGATTAACTTCATTGGGAAAAGAGCATAATTTCACCCTCCAGACACGCAACATCACCCTTGTGGTGCCCTGAACAACACCACATTATTAACTTCATTGGGAAAAGAGCATAATTTCACCCTCCAGACACGCTACATCACCCTAGTGGTGCCCTGAACAACACCACGTGATTAACTTCATTGGGAAAAGAGCATAATTTCACCCTCCAGACACGCTACATCACCCTTGTGGTGCCCCGAACAACACCACGTGATTACCGTCATTGAGGAAAGAGCATAATTTCACCCTCCAGACACGCAACATCACCCTTGTGGTGCCCTGAACAACACCTCGTGATTACCGTCATTGGGAAAAGAGCATAATTTCACCCTTCAGACACGCAACATCACCCTTGTGGTGCCCTGAACAACACCACGTTATTAACTTCATTGGGAAAAGAGCATAATTTCACCCTCCAGACACGCAACATCACCCTTGTGGTGCCCTGAACAACACCACGTTATTAACTTCATTGGGAAAAGAGCCTAATTTCACCCTCCAGACACGCTACATCACCCTTGTGGTGCCCTGAACAACACCACGTGATTAACTTCATTGGGAAAAGAGCATAATTTCACCCTTCAGACACGCAACATCACCCTTGTGGTGCCCTGAACAACACCACGTGATCACCGTCATTGGGAAAAGAACATAATTTTACCCTCCAGACACGCAACATCACCCTTGTGGTGCCCTGAACAACACCACGTGATTACCGTCATTGGGAAAAGAGCATAATTTCACCCTCCAGACACGCAACATCACCCTTGTGGTGCCCTGAACAACACCACGTGATTAACTTCATTGGGAAAAGAGCATAATTTCACCCTCCAGACACGCAACATCACCCTTGTGGTGCCCTGAACAACACCACGTGATTAACTTCATTGAGAAAAGAGCATAATTTCACCCTCCAGACACGCAACATCACCCTTGTGGTGCCCTGAACAACACCACGTGATTACCGTCATTGGGAAAAGAGCATACTTCCACCCCCCAGACACGCAACATCACCCTTGTGGTGCCCTGAACAACACCACGTGATTACCGTCATTGGGAAAAGAGCATAATTTCACCCTCCAGACACGCAACATCACCCTTGTGGTGCCCTGAACAACACCACGTGATTACCGTCATTGGGAAAAGAGCATACTTCCACCCCCCAGACACGCAACATCACCCTTGTGGTGCCCTGAACAACACCACGTGATTACCGTCATTGAGAAAAGAGCATAATTTCACCCTTCAGACACGCTACATCACCCATGTGGTGCCCTGAACAACACCACGTGATTACCGTCATTGAGAAAAGAGCATAATTTCACCCTTCAGACACTCAACATCACCCTTGTGGTGCCCTGAACAACACCACGTGATTACCGTCATTGAGAAAAGAGCATAATTTCACCCTTCAGACACTCAACATCACCCTTGTGGTGCCCTGAACAACACCACTTGATTACCATCATTAAGAAAAGAGCATAATTTCAGCGGACAGAACCACAACATCACCCTTGTGGTGCCCTGAACAACACCACGTGATTACCGTCATTGAGAAAAGAGCATAAGTTCACACTTCAGACACTCAACATCACCCTTGTGGTGCCCTGAACAACACCACGTGATTACCGTCATTGAGAAAAGAGCATAAGTTCACCCTTCAGACCCGCAACGTCACCCTTGTGATGCCCTGAACAACACCACGTGATTACCGTCATTGAGAAAGGAGCATAATTTCACCCTTCAGACACTCAACATCACCCTTGTGGTGCCCTGAACAACCCCACGTGATTAACGTCATTGAGAAAATAGCATAATTTCACCCTTCAGACACGCAACATCACCCTTGTGGTGCCCTGAACAACATCACGTGATTACCGTCATTGAGAAAGGAGCATAATTTCACCCTTCAGACACTCAACATCACCCTTGTGGTGCCCTGAACAACACCACGTGATTACCGTCATTGAGAAAGGAGCATAATTTCACCCTTCAGACACTCAACATCACCCTTGTGGTGCCCTGAACAACACCACGTGATTACCGTCATTGAGAAAAGAGCATAATTTCACACTTCAGACACTCAACATCACCCTTGTGGTGCCCTGAACAACATCACGTGATTACCGTCATTGAGAAAAGAGCATAATACCACCCTTCAGACACTCAACATCACCCTTGTGGTGCCCTGAACAACATCACGTGATTACCGTCATTGAGAAAAGAGCATAATTTCACCCTTCACACCCTCAACATCACACTTGTGGTGCCCTGAACAACACCACGTGATTACCGTCATTGAGAAAAGAGCATAATTTCAGCGGACAGAACCACAACATCACCCTTGTGGTGCCATGAACAACACCACACAATTACCGTCATTGAGAAAAGAGCAAAATTTCACCCTCCAGACACGCAACATCACCATTGTGATGCCCTGAACAACACCACGTGATTACCGTCATGGAGGAAAGAGCATAATTTGAGCGGACAGAACCACAACATCACCCTTGTGTTGCCCTGAACAACACCACGTGATTACCGTCATTGAGGAAAGTGCATACTTCCACCCTCCGGACACGCAACATCACCCTTGTGGTGCCCTGAACAACACCACGTGATTACCGTCATTGAGGAAAGAGCATAATTTCACTCTTCAGACCGTCTACAGCACCCTTGTGGTGCCCTGAACAACACCACGTGATTACCGTCATTGAGAAAAGAGCATAATTTCACCCTCCAGTCACGCAACATCACCCTTGTGGTGCCCTGAACAACACCTCGTGATTACCGTCATCGAGGAAAGAGCATAATTTTACCCTCCAGACACGCAACATCACCATTGTGGTGCCCTGAACAACACCACGTGATTACCGTCATTGGGGAAAAGAGCATAATTCTAGCGGACAGAACCACAACATCACCCTTGTGGTGCCCTGAACAACACCACGTGATTACCGTCATTGAGAAAAGAGCATAATTTCATCCTTCACACACGCTACATCACCCTTGTGGTGCCCTGAACAACACCACGTGATTACCGTCATCAAGAAAAAAGCATAATTTCACCCTCCAGACACGCAACATCACCCTTGTGGTGCCCTGAACAACACCACGTGATCAACGTCATTGAGGAAAGAGCATAAATTCACCCTCCAGACTCTCAACATCATCCTTGTGGTGCTCTTATCAACACCACGTGATTACCGTCATTAGGAAAAGAGCATAATTCCACCCTTCAGACACGCAACATCACCCTTGTGGTGCCCTGAACAACACCACGTGATTACCGTCATCAAGAAAAGAGCACAATTTCACCCTTCAGACCCTCAACATCACCCTTGTGGTGCCCTGAACAACACCACGTGATCACCGTCATTGAGGAAAGAGTATAATTTCACCCTTCAGACCCTCAACATCACCCTTGTGGTGTCCTGAACAGCAACATTCTTTGTAATATCAGTCCAGCTCGTGTGAAAATGCAGGGTAGTGTAGGTGTAGAGGATTCTAGTAGTTGTAATAGGTGTAGGAAGGTTGTGAGCAGTAGGCAGAAGGCTTTGAAGTGTGGTGTGTGTGAGTCGTGGGAGCATGGTGCATGCAGTGTGCCGCGTGTCTCGGGGGAGGAATATAAGATTCTGGGGAAATGCAGTTCAGTTGTGTGGTTGTGTGGTAGCTGTGTGGGGGATTGGAAAGATAAGGTAGTAGAAAAGGAGGCAGGGAAGTGGGGAGAGTTAGAAGAGCAGTTAAGGAGTACTATTGCTAGGTTAAAGCGGAAGTTGAGGAAGGCTAAGGAGGGAAAGGATCTCGAGGGAGATAGAGTGGGTAAGGTTAGGGGATGGTATGTAGATGAAGTGAGCATGGGGAACGGGCCTAGGAGTAGTGCTGAGTATAAGGGTAAGGAGACACCTGTGGTAAAGGTAATCAGTGATAGGCAGGATGAAGCTAGGGCTAAGGTTGGGAAGGCAATGGGAAAAACCAAGGCTAAGGAAGTACTTAGGACAGAGGAAGATAGTGGTAGACTGGGACAGAGTAGGGCTGCAGAGGAGGTTGAGGTTGAGGCAGACAGTGAGGGCTTGAGAGGGGTGATGCTGCTAGGAGACTCACTCGTTCGGGGAGTAGGAGCGCAGGCCGGGGGAAAGCTGGACGTCACAGTTTTACCGGGAATAGGGGTAGTTAGGATGAAGAAAGTGTTGGAACAGGTTAGTGAGAAGGATGCTGCAGGGAAGGCGGTGATAGTTCATGTAGGGACAAATGACGTGAGTGGTAGGGATGGGTGGGGAAAGGTCAAGTTAGTACAGGAGATGGAGGGGCTAGTGAAAGTAGCTCGTGGGAGGTTTGGGGAAGGTAGGGTGGTGGTTAGTGGGATTTTATATCGTAGGGATATGCAGAGGGGGGTCATCAATGGTATGAATGACTTTCTTAGTCGTATGTGCGAAAGAATGGATGTGTGTTTTGTGGACTCCAATTGTTGGCTAAGAGGAGAAGGATTAGGTGGGGATGGACTTCATTTGTCAAAGGAAGGGCAGCGTATGTTTGGTGGGCTGTTAGGGAGGGTAGGTGATAGGCTGGGAACACAGGTTTGACTTGAGGTGGGTGCGATGAATGAAGAAAAGGGGGGGAGAGTGGGTGGGGGGGGAAATAGGTCGAGGGAAAGTAAATGCCAGGAGATTAACCTAATGGTAGTAAATTGTAGGAGTCTAGCAAATAAGGTGGATGAATTTAGAACGCTATTAGAATTGTACCAGCCAGAAGTGGTGGTGGCAGTAGAGACATGGTTGGGAGGGGGTTTTACAGAAAGTGAATTAACTATAGATCGTTACACATTGCATAGAAGAGATAGGGATAGGCATGGAGGGGGGGTAATGGTAGCAGTTAAAAGAGGTATTCAGGGGACAGTGCTCTGGAAGGAAGAGGAAGCAGAGATGATGGGAATGAAGATAACAGTAGGCAAACAGTCTCTTGAGGTAATCGCAGCATATAGGCCTCCGGGGGGGGATTTAGGACTGCTTCATTGCTTAGAGGATAGGCTTAGTGCTAGGGATAATGTAGAGAGTTTAATTATAGCGGGAGATTTGAACATGCCCAACGTAAGATGGGAGGTAGGAGGTAGAGAACAAGGGAGGGGAGTAATGCAAAACATCGTTACGGGCATATTAAACGAAGGTTTTCATCAGGTTGTGGAGGAGGGAACCAGGAGTAGAAGGTTAGGGGGTACAAATATTCTAGACGTAGTGTTAGTCAGGCCGAGTGAGTTGTGGGCAAAAACAGTGATTGTTGATGGCATTAGCGATCATCGGGTACCTATAGTCAGCTTAGCTTTAGCTCCGGTTCAAACCGATAACGTTGGGAAGAAAGTTTGGGGGTACAAAAGGGTGCAGGCAAGAGAGGTTCAAAAAGCTTTTGAGGATAGGTTTGAGAAGTGGTGTGAGATAGACAAGCGTGATGTTGAAGGTCTGTGGTTCAATTTTCGGAAAGTATATGAGGAGGTTAGAGATATGTTGGTTCCCTATAAGGTGTTGCAGGCAAATGCAGATCCTGCCTACTATAATAGTACAGT
The DNA here is from genome assembly GCA_964007535.1 of Brachyptera risi. Taxonomy (NCBI): domain Eukaryota; kingdom Metazoa; phylum Arthropoda; class Insecta; order Plecoptera; family Taeniopterygidae; genus Brachyptera; species Brachyptera risi. The sequence continues at coordinate 8,043,273 of OZ023326.1, forward strand.
TAGGAGGCTTAAGAGAAAGGGTAGAAAGATGAGTAGGAAATTGAGGGAGTCAGGGGAGGGAAAGGAAGCGATCAGGGACCTGAGGCGGGACTTAAACAAGGCTAAGAGGGAGGCGAAAGAAAACTTCATGGGTGGTATGTTTAATGAACGTGATGTACAGGGTAGCTGGAATAGAATGTACAGGTTTGTTTCTAGTCAGAAGGGTAGTAGTAAGGAGTTGCCCACCTTAGTTGATCAGGGAGGGAATGAGTGGAAAACGGATAAGGAGAAGGCAGCAGCATTAAATAGATTCTACGGGGAAGTGTTCAATGTGACTGGATTTATAGGGGAGGGAGAAACAACACTGGAGGGGGAGGGGGAAGAAGTCCTGCTTACAGAGGGGGAAGTGTGGAATGTATTGAGGAAACTAAAAAGTGGGAAGTCACCAGGCATAGATGGGGTGCAAAGCGATCTCCTGAAATTAGCGGGTAGGGGGGTTGTAGGTTATTTGCTAAGGTTGTTCCAAGCCTCACTCACAGCAGGTAGAGTACCGCAAGATTGGAAAAAAGCGGAGGTGGTTCCAATTTCAAAGGGAGGGCAAAGGGGCAGGGTAGACAACTACAGGGGAATCAGTTTAACGTCACATGTATGTAAGATGATGGAAAGGGTAGTTATAAAGAGAATAATGGAGAAAGTAGATGAACATAGGGGTATTTCGGAAGTGCAGCATGGGTTTAGGAAGGGGTATTCATGTGAGACACAGTTGTTAGGTTTTGCGGAAGAGCTGGCAGGGGTAGTAGACAAGGGGGGCTGTATTGATGCAGTGTTTTTAGATTTTGAAAAGGCTTTCGACAAGGTAGATCACTCTATACTATTAGGGAAGTTAAAACTGTCCATTGGGAATGCTGGGTTAGTTAATTGGATTGGAAACTTTCTTCAGGATAGAGTTCAAACGGTTCGAGTAGGTTCGGAGGTTTCAAGTGAGGTTAAGGTTACGTCAGGAGTTCCACAGGGTAGTGTGCTAGGTCCGTTATTATTTGATTTATATATAGATGATCTGACTAGGGTTGTTAATTCGAGAATAAGGTTATTTGCAGATGATTGTGTGGTTTATAGGGAAATCAATACAGAGGAGGATGTAGTAGCTATTCAGGCAGATTTGACGGCACTTAATTGTTGGGTTCAGTTGAACAAGATGGGGTTAAATGAAGGGAAGTGTAAGTTAGTCACCTTTGGTAGGAGGAGAGTGAGGGCTGATGTAGTGTATGATGTAGGAGGGAAGTCACTTGAGTCAGTGGAAAATTACAAGTACTTGGGGGTGGTATTTGATAGACGTCTAGGGTGGGGGAGTCAGATTGAGAGAATAGTAAAAAAGAGTATAAATGCACTAAACTTTGTAATGAGGCAGCTTAGGGGGACAAGTATGAAGATAAAGGAAAAGGCTTATTTCTCGTTAGTGCGTCCCATGGTGGAATATGCTAGTTCAGTTTGGGATCCTTATAGATTAGGTGAGATAAGGGATGTGGAAAGGGTGCAAAGGATTGCAGTTAGAAGGGTTACAGGTAGGGTTAGGAGGTGGAAATGGGGGGAGAATGAAAGGGGGGAGAGGGTGAGAATATTGGAGAGTCCATCTGAGATGATCCGAGACTTGGGATGGCGGGAATTGAAAATACGGAGAAAGGAGGATCGGATCTGTAATTTCTTCAGGGTAATGGAAGGAGAAGGGGGCTGGGGAGAGTTGAATAGGTTGATTGTAAGGAATGAGTCAGGGTATGGGGGTAGGCGAAGTCATGATAGAGCAGTAGTTATAAAGGGGGCTAGATTAGATGTCGGTAAGTTCTCTTTCTTGAATAGGACAGGTAGGGATTGGAATGGGCTTAGTAGAAGTATACTTGAGGAGGATGAAATAGGGTTGAAGCTATTCCGTCAGAAGGTTAGGGAGGCGATAGGATAGGATTGATAGGGAACTTGCCACCGCGCATTTATGTGCAACTGCAAGAGTTAATAATAATAATAATAATAATAACACGTGATTACCGTCATTGAGGAAAGTGCATACTTCCACCCTCCGGACACGCAACATCACCCTTGTGGTGCCCTGAACAACACCACGTGATTACCGTCATTGAGGAAAGAGCATAATTTCACTCTTCAGACCGTCTACATCACCCTTGTGGTGCCCTGAACAACACCACGTGATTACCGTCATTGAGAAAAGAGCATAATTTCACCCTCCAGTCACGCAACATCACCCTTGTGGTGCCCTGAACAACACCTCGTGATTACCGTCATCGAGGAAAGAGCATAATTTTACCCTCCAGACACGCAACATCACCATTGTGGTGCCCTGAACAACACCACGTGATTACAGTCATTGAGGAAAAGAGCATAAATTCAGCGGACAGAACCACAACATCACCCTTGTGGTGCCCTGAACAACACCACGTGATTACCGTCATTGAGAAAAGAGCATAATTTCACCCTTCAGACACGCTACATCACCCTTGTGGTGCCCTGAACAACTCCACGTGATTACCGTCATTAGGAAAAGAGCATAATTTCATCCTTCAGACACAATACATCACCCTTGTGGTGCCCTGAACAACACCACGTGATTACCGTCATCAAGAAAAAAGCATAATTTCACCTTCCAGACACGCAACATCACCCTTGTGGTGCCCTGAACAACACCACGTGATCAACGTCATTGAGGAAAGAGCATAAATTCACCCTCCAGACTCTCAACATCATCCTTGTGGTGCTCTTATCAACACCACGTGATTACCGTCATTAAGAAAAGAGCATAATTCCACCCTTCAGACACGCAACATCACCCTCGTGGTGCCCTGAACAACACCACGTGATTACCGTCATTGAGAGAAGAGCATAATCACACCCTTCAGACACGCAACATCACCCTTGTGGTGCCCTGAACAACACCACGTGATCACCGTCATTGAGAAAAGAGCATAATTTCACCCTTCACACCCTCAACATCACGCTTGTGGTGCCCTGAACAACACCACGTGATTACCGTCATTGGGGAAAGAGCATAATTTCAGCGGACAGAACCACAACATCACCCTTGTGGTGCCCTGAACAACACCACGTGATTACCGTCATTAAGATAAGAGTATAATTCCACTCTTCAGACACGCTACATCACCCATGTGGTGCCCTGAACAACACCACGTGATCACCGTCATTGGGAAAAGAGCATAATTTCACCGTCCAGACACGCAACATCACCCTTGTGGTGCCCGGAACAACACCACGAGTTTACCGTCATTGAGGAAAGAGCATAATTTCACCCTCCAGACTCTCAACATCACCCTTGTGGTGCTTTTATCAACACCAGGTGATACCGTCATTGAGAATAGAGCTCAATTTCACCCTTCGGACACGCAACATCACCCTTGTGGTGCCCTGAACAACACCACGTGATTACCGTCATTGAGAAAAGAGCATAATCACACCCTTCAGACACGCAACATCACCCTTGTGGTGCCCTGAACAACACCACGTGATCACCGTCATTGAGAAAAGGGCATGATTTCACCCTTCACACCCTCAACATCACCCTTGTGGTGCCCTGAACAACACCACGTGATTACCGTCATTGAGGAAAGAGCATAATTTCAGCGGACAGAACCACAACATCACCCTTGTGGTGCCCTGAACAACACCACGTGATTACCGTCATTAAGAAAAGAGCATAATTTCACCCTTCAGACACTCAACATCACCCTTGTGGTGCCCTGAACAACACCACGTGATTACCGTCATTGAGGAAAGAGCATAATTTCAGCGGACAGAACCACAACATCACCCTTGTGGTGCCCTGAACAACACCACGTGATTACCGTCATTTAGAAAAGAGCATAATTTCACCCTTCAGACACTCAACATCACCCTTGTGGTGCCCTGAACAACATCACGTGATTACCGTCATTGAGGAAAGAGCATAATTTCACACTTCAGACACTCAACATCACCCTTGTGGTGCCATGAACAACACCACGTGATTACCGTCATTGAGAAAAGAGCATAATTTCACCCTTCAGACACTCAACATCACCCTTGTGGCTCCCTGAACAACACCACGTGATTACCGTCATCAAGAGAAGAGCATAATTTCACACTTCAGACACGCAACATCACCCTTGTGGTGCCATGAACAACACCACGTGATTACCGTCATTAAGAAAAGAGCATAATTTCACCCTTCAGACACTCAACATCACCCTTGTGGCTCCCTGAACAACACCACGTGATTACCGTCATTAAGAGAAGAGTATAATTTCACCCTTCAGACACTCAACATCACCCTTGTGGTGCCATGAACAACACCACGTGATTACCGTCATTAAGAAAAGAGCATAATTTCACCCTTCAGACACTCAACATCACCCTTGTGGCTCCCTGAACAACACCACGTGATTACCGTCATCAAGAGAAGAGCCTAATTTCACACTTCAGACACGCAACATCACCCTTGTGGTGCCATGAACAACACCACGTGATTACCGTCATTAAGAAAAGAGCATAATTTCACCCTTCAGACACTCAACATCACCCTTGTGGTGCCATGAACAACACCACGTGATTACCGTTTTTGTGAAAAGAGCATAATTTCACCCTCCAGACACGCAACATCACCCTTGTGGTGCCCTGAACAACACCACGTGATTACCGTCATTGATGAAAGAGCATAATTTTAGCGGACAGAACCACAACATCACCCTTGTGGTGCCCTGAACAACACCACGTGATTACCGTCATCAAGAAAAGTGCATAATTTCACCCTCCAGACACGCAACATCACCCTTGTGGTGCCCTGAACAACACCACGTGATCACCGTCATTAAGAGAAGAGCATAATTCCACCCTTCAGACACGCAACATCACCCTCGTGGTGCCCTGAACAACACCACGTGATTACCGTCTTTAAGAAAAGAGCATAATTTCACCCGCCAGACACGCAACATCACCCTTGTGGTGCCCTGAACAACACCACGTGATTACAGTCATTGAGAAAAGAGCATAATTTCACCCTCCAGACCCGCAACATCACCCTTGTGGTGCCCTGAACAACACCACGTGATTAACTTCATTGGGAAAAGAGCATAATATCACCCTTCAGACACGCAACATCACCCTTGTGTTGCCCTGAACAACACCACGTGATTAACTTCATTGAGAAAAGAGCATAATTTCACCCTCCACACCCTCAACATCACCCTTGTGGTGCCCTAACTCTGGGAAGATATTTCAATTGGCATAGTCTCTGTTATTCATCCACATGTATCTGAATATATATGTGTATATATTTAAATATATATATATATATATATATATATATATATATATATATATATATATATATATATATATATATATTTATATATATATATATATTCATATATATAAATATATATATATATATATATATATATATATATATATTCATATATATATATATATAAATATATATATATATATATATATATATATATATATATATATATATATATGTTCATATATATATATATATATATATATATATATATATATATATATATATATATTCATATATATATATATATATATATATATATATATATATATATATATATATATTTATATATATATATATATGTTCATATATATATATACATATATATATATATATATATATATATATATATATATATATATATATATATAAATATATATATATATATATATATATATATATATCATATATATATATATATATATATATATTTATATATATATATATATGTATATATATATATATATATATATATATATATATATATATATATATATATATATATATATATATATATGTATATATTTATATATTTATATCATATACTGCTCATTGAGTCATTGAATGACCGCACTTTTCGGAGTTTCCCATTTATAACTATATTATATCCATGGCTGGGATTGCTCTGATCGTGGCACTTACACACAATGATAATCCAACTTCAGTTCTCCGCGTTGAGAAATGTTCGAGCACTGTCATGTTGGTATGTCACTTGACGTCATAGCACGTGGGTCATTCTGACTTCCGAAATGAGCAGGTTGGCCAACTACGTGGCCACTGATATCAACGAAGTGAGACAAGTGGTCAAGTGGCTAGCATTCTAGAGTCTCATTCAGGAGATCAAGGTTCAATTTCCGTCATGTTGACCATCTACACTTAACGATGTTTTGTTGTCTATCTCTGTCGTTCAGGTTGATACGGTGATTCCTGAACAACAGGTCACGACTGACTCTTTCTAACAATCCAGATTCTCCAAATGAAATGAAATTTCACCTCATTATCTCATCTCAATCATCAATTAACGACACCAATAGATATCAGACATAGATACAGTGCATCAATGAAAACAATATGAATGGAAAATATATATATATATATATATATATATATATATATATATATATATATATATATATATATATATATATATATATATATATATATATATATCAGTGAGAGAAGAATCAATCCACCTCTCGATGGCCATGATAACAGTTTTAACGGTTCAAAATCTGGAATCATTCCAATAATTGGAGTGCTGATAAGTGGAAGTGACATACTAGTCCCCACCATTCGTTTCGAGACAACTTCCAACCAAGCAGACGAGGTTGACGTAGAGAAGAAGTCGATTTACGAACCAACAATTCCATATTTTATATTTTGATACAATCTGGAAAACATTGAAGTGATTGGACTCTTCTTTGGAGCGAGAGGCACAATTCCTCACTTCTTTGTTGAATTTTGTAGAAGATTTAACCTCAGTAATAGTTTTATTTATAGAATAATCCTCTCAGCCTTGAATGTTTCAATTTCAATTTTTAGAAACCATTTATATGGTTTGAATGAATCGTGTGTGTAGGCCAGAATTTATCGCTTCCATATCATATGCATTTTATTTTATTTTTTAAATAATTTTTTCGAATATTTTTTTCCTCTCTTTTTTTAATATTTCGTTTTTCCTCTGCTCATTCTGATGAAGTTATCAATCATAATATTCAATTCACTAGGTTATGACCCAATATTATCATTCATTTTTTCATCAAACACTTTTGTATTGCCATTTTGCTCTATTTATTAATATGTTATTTCCATTTTTATATTATTCTGTGTCTAATGGGCAACCTTTTGTAAAGCAGAGACCTAATTTTTTAATAGAGTATTCATATATAAGGTCGAGAACTCTATGGACAGTTTTGAATGTGGTATATGATTCATCAATTTGTCTCTCTCTGAAATCAGTCATAAGATTGAATAGTAACTCATCATTCATATGAACTATTTGATGAACAGCCGTTTCTCATGTTTCATGTGGATCTTTGTTGGTATTATCCGTTGTTATTCACCAATTTCAATGAGTAGTGTACACTCCCATGAATTAACGTGATTTTCTGAATATTATTTTGAGAATTATTGAAGAAAAAATTGATTGCATTTTTAATTCTGATTCTCAGTTCTATCAGTACTCAAAAAAACGCTTTTTCTCATTCCGAAGTATTTTCTGTGACTTGAAAGAAGCGTAAATCATGGATCAGGATATGAATGCTGGTGTATCGTGGGATGAAATCAAATTTTATAATCTTCGTCGTTCCAACACGTCATAAAAACTGTCTTCTTTATTTCTCGAATAAAACAGCAAAACACTTGGTAATAACATCCAGTGATATCGTAAACTTGCAAGTTCGCGTTGTGACTGCCAGCACCATTAGTCCACTGAATGACCGACACATCAGTTGTTTCCAGCCTTTATAGGTAGTTTCCTAGCGACAGCTGGCGTGAAAACCCGTGGAAACCCGCGAGAAACTTGACGGAAACTTTTTCTCTCGGCTGTCGAAACAAACCGAGTCGGTACACAGTGCGGAGAAAAGACGAAAAAGAATGGGTTTGGCATTTAAACTTGGAATAAACGAGAGAAAATGAGTCCGACAATATTTCACTGCCTAATCGAGGAGATGATGTGATTTTAATTGTATCAATCGAATGTTAGAAGTGCGTGGGTGTCAATATGACGGAATATCAGTTTTTTGATGATAACTTTTGAAGGATATGAGATATTAAAATTCTAATGAGATAGAAACAAAGAGAGTGGAAATATTTCCAGGGTGGTTAAGATTGAGTGAAAACCTTTTCTCATTATATCGCATGATTTCTAAAGCTAGCTTTCCATGAAAAAAATGATTACGACTTCGCAATAGCTACGACGAATTCGCATAGCTGTTTCCATGATGTGCGAAATAACTTCGCAATTCTAGCGCATCCTGGTGATTCAATTTTGAACTGAGTAGCACTCGATGTGCCGTGAACGGAAGTGGACACTAGCGATCACGCAATAGCGATTTTCGTTGCGAAATTAGTTCGCAATAAAAAAGTTAAAAAGTTGAAAAAGTTGAATCAAAAGGGAAAAAGTTTAGTTTTGTCCAACTCGTCTTGGCCGCCATGTTGCAAAATTCCAACATGGACTCCTAGTGATTTTCAGGCCTGTGATTGGCTATCGACTGATTTTTTTTTCGTTTCGTTTCACTTCGCTAACATGTTTAGGGAAAGTAAGCTCAAGCGTATACAACTGATAAATGTGTTATTTCAGCTTTATACGCTTGACAATTATGTGATATGAGATGGAAAGTCATCATTCATTTCATCTTGAATAAAGGTATCAAAGATACATCGTATTTCTCCATTCTCGAAATTTTGATATCTCATCCCGTTTGTGAATCACAAAAACTGATATTCCGCTGAATCGACTCCCAGGCACTCTTAATGGAGAATTTCCGACGCTTTTTTATTCTCTCGTCGAGCCGTTTGATTACATTCACACATTATTGTGATTGGAAATTTTCAAGCAAAGTCAGCAAAGTCATGATTATCAGCTTCATACCAGCAATGATTAAAATCAATTGATTTTCACCGTTGAAATTCCCATCAAACTTTTATTTCACTCACCCCATTTCCACATGCGTGCGCAGGATATTCCGATGGGCGCTGCCTCTGAAAAAAATTGAAAATATACCCTTCAGTAAATCTGTGTACTGATGCGAAATATACACGAAATACACTCATTCCATTGGTGGACACGAACAGAAATGTGAGCTTAAAACATGATCATCTTCGCGCACACTTACATTGTGATCCTGGAATACTGAATAAGCTGATGAGAATAATGTATCGGCCTGATATTTATTGCTATCCCTCAGAGAGGGCATTCTTTTGCAGAATAAAATCAGTCTCAACTCAAACTCAAGATTCAATATTGATGAAAATAATGATAATAATAATGAAAATGATAATATTCATTCACAGTATACACATCATGTTATTTTTCATCATTCCATCGACTTATTCCAACCTTGAACATGCAAAATCACCGAGACGCGTGGCCGAGTGGTAACACACTGAACCGTAATTCGGGAAACCGGGTGTTCGATTCCCGCCATAGTCGACCATCCTGAAAGAGGTTTTTTGTGGTTTCCCTCTGTCGTTCAGGTTAATACTGGGATGGTTCCTTAACAACAGGCCACGACCTACTCCTTCCCACCATCCAAAAACACCTAATGAAATAACCTTTGATCTCATTATCCCATCATCTCATTCATCATTCATCGACGCCAATAGATGGACGTCATCAGTATAGGCTTCTGTCAAGTAACAAATGACAAACAGTAGTCACCATAGCAATACAGCGAACTGGTGGACTACCAAACATTCTGATTGGTCAATTCCAACTAGTGGACATTGTTGTCTGTCTCTTGCAACAATGAGTGACGTCACTTGACAGAAGCCTATAGTGCGTCGTTAAAACTCAGTAAAAAAAATAAAAAATAAACATACAAAATCAAATATCTTTCATGAGATGAAATTATTTCTCGATGAGATAGCATTTTTCTTCAGATTCAAAAGTATGGATATTCTTGACAATTTGCAAATCATTCAAGGTGGCACTGACCACTGTTGAAATGGTTTATTACCGCTTCTCTGCTGTTTTTCGGTATTATCGTTCGAAACGGTTTCAAATCGTACGGGAATATTCCCTCTGTGGAGAATGTGGTCGAGCCGATAATAAAAGACCAGCACAGTAGCTGAGTGGTTAACGCACTTGCTTCGTGTGACCCGGGAGGTGTAGGGACATATCGGACCCGGTTCGGTCCCCGCCACTGTCCATCTTTACAGGGGTTTTTCGTAGTTTCTCTCTGTAGTCTAGGCTGATGCCGGGATGGTTCTCATAATATAGACCACGACCGCTTCCTTCCCACTATTCTCCCCATTACCCATACAACCTTCATCTCATCATCCCATCATCTCAATTATCATTCATCCGACGCCAATAGATCTCATTCATCATTACAGTGCGTCGTTAAAACCCAATATAAAAATAATAATAAAAGAGGCTCACATTTCGCCTCACAGCGTGAATTTTGAGAATGTGATTAATTAAGAAGCTATTCGATACGTTCGTGAGAATTTCGTTAGCGGAAAGAAATGTTAGGCTGGCCTTCTATGAACGTGATTTGCGTTTCTATCTCGCAAGGCGGTGGAATTGAGGCGAGCTCAACAATCAGAAATCGCGTCGCTCTCGTCACTGATTGGTATTTTTATCATCATGGTGGCTTAGAATATCGCTTGGCGAATAACGCTTTCATGGGAATCCAGCTTCACTCTGATATTTGTCGAGATAAACAAGTCAGTGTTTCTTTTCTTTTCAAGCATGAAGTACGGCTTGGGCCGTCTCCGCGTACCTTCTGCGCATGCTCGTGTACATTTCATTCAGAGTCAGTTTATTCAGATAATTTAAAAGAAATGATTATTATATCTCGTATAAATTAGTACACCAAATACTATATGACGATATCGGAAGAAACAGATGTGAGATGTTTTTAATACTGTAATTCCATCCTTTCACTTAACATGTATTCGAGTGGCTAGTACACTGAACCTTCATTCAGGAGACCAGGTTTAGACTTCTACTACGATAAAACAGTCTGACACAGTGTTTGTTATTGTTTTACTCTGTTCTCCACGTTGATATCGAGGTGGTTATTTGACAACAGGCCACGACCAACTCCTTCTCACTATTCGAAAACTTCTCACGGAAAAACATCCACCTCTTCAACCATCCACCTATTCCTTCGATGTCATTCCTTCTTCATTGAGGCCATGTAGTCCATCAGTTCGAATCACACTGAGTTCAAACTTCTTGATTCTCATGAAATAAATGTTTCTGATGATAATATTTTAATGTCCTCCTTTGTTTTTCGAAATACCAAATTGGAGTATAATGTGATATCTTCATTAGAGTTACTGATCCGAGGATTTGGTTGGGCCACAGATAAGCTATCTGGTTGAAGTTATAATGAGTTGAGTTTCAGTTTTCTTGTATGATTCCTTGTTTTTTTTCCGAGGTTCAGTTGAAGAAAGTAAATTAATTTCAAACTTCTAATTACTACACCAAATTGAATAAACTGAATTATAAATTTTAATTTCTCATCTGAATTATTTCGAATTGGGAGTTAAATATCACTGTTCATTATGCAATAGTCAAAGCAAGTACAGCTCTCGCGTCAGGACATGTACGGGATTGTCGCGTTTCGGCCGGTGCTGCCGCGACCGATGCTCTGCGGGCTGCGTTCAGGGGTGATCGTGAAGTGATGATGGCTTATGACGCTGCTTCGTATCTATAAGAGAGCGCCCTGGCGGCAAGTGTGGACACTCATTGAAGGTACGGTGTTCACATTACACCAGTGTGGATTCTCATTCAATTATGTTTATCATGTTTGTTTTGTTTTTTCGCGATGCCCGAGTTGGTATTCTGTCACGGAGGGCTCATCCTGCCGCATGGATGACATGTAATTGTATTTTTTCATTATTGTGAAACAGAATAACAACTGATAAAGCTATGTGTGGGTGGAGTGTATAAGAGGTGACAAGAAGCGGCTGGTGCGGAGCAAGAGGAGATATTTTCTGTGTGATATGATAGCCTATCATAAGTCTCATAATACTTTCACCTGTGGCCACTTTAATTGACGACTAGTGATTGACCCGCCCACAAACGTCACAAAACAAAAACATCTAATCAAATGGGCTTCTTTATTCAGGGAATTGGACATTTACCTATCAGAGTATCTCTAAATGCCCAGATGAAGTATATATCTGGGTGGCCTGCCGATAAGCCACGCCTATCACTAGTGGTCAATTTTACGATGGTAATAATGATCATTAATTTATTCATTTTATCATTGTGTATGATTAATCACCCATGTTCACATTGGATCATGAAATAAACCTGTACGAATATTGAAATTTGTTAATATTGCATATTGTAAAACCATCGAATTAGTTCAAAAAGTCAAATTACATGAATAGCTCGAAGTATCATGATTTTATGAGGGTAATACAGCTGTAATATCAGAATGAATAGTTGGTCAATATGAGATTTTTCTCATGTTTAATTCTGATAGAATCGTATAATCGAAGCATTTCACAATTCTGAAATTAGATTCTGATGGACAATGACAAAATTGATTTCCCCAATCCCATAGACAACTAGAAATCATCATCTCAATTTCTAAAATTTCAGTCAATTTACTTGTTCGTGAATTTGAATTTGTATACGAGTTGTACACTTCCTTGCGATGTGGGCCTATCAGTTACTGCCTGGGTCGTCTTGGGCACCCTATGCATGGAACTGTACAATCTCGTGAATGAGATATAAAATGTACATTTCGAACGTACTCAACAACACATACCGTAACACACATATTGCATCAAGTATCATGAAATAAATACCTCAACAAAATAGTTTCCGAACGATATAGAACTTTCATTTTTCATTCATGTACTTTTTAAAAATTTTTAGAACACATTCCGTGACGTTATATCTAGCGTTATTACAGACTTTTTCTGCTCGTGAAAACTATTTCAGAATGTTTCATATTATATATATATTTCAAATATTTGCATATAAATTCTATATTATCCCTGTGATAGTGGTGGGTGGTAAATTCTTCACTATTCTACATTCCAAAATTGCTAGAAATATCATATATTCAATAAATAGGCAATTCCATATTTTCAAGCTGGTTTTGAATGGAGTTCAGTCAAATAGAGTTTGGGAGATTAAATATTCACTTGAAAAATGTGGTGATCCTCTCTTATTTGTCGATTGATCGAATACGCCAACTTTTCTTCTTTGAGTTTTTTTTTCAAAACTTGACTCAATACATTTTCATTAATCAGACACACTATCTGCCAGAGATGCCACTAGTTGAATATACACATCCACCATCTTTTTCTCAAACTAATGTACCTAGATCACCTAGATTCCTGCCTAAAAAACCACGTATGGCAGAAGGCCGTGACCTCCATACATCGTTCGATCGTACTGGCAGTGGAAACCGTCATTGAGGAGGCTGGAGTTCGATTCCCGCCAAGATCAAACATCATGACGTATTCTCAAGGTTTCACTCCGTAGTTCAGGTTGATACTGGAAGGAGGCCCTGTCAGGAGGCCTGTAAGGAGGCCTGTCAGGAGGCCTGTTAGGAGTCCTGTTGGGAGGCTTACCGACCCCTTTCCACCATCCAAAAACAGCTATTACAATAAATTTCCATCTCATCTTCCCATCATCTCATCCATCACTCACCGACTTCAGTGAATCTGAGTCATCGGTACAATGCGCCGTGAATATACAATATGAAAAAAAATTGGAATTGATTTTTGGATAAAAGCTTCATTATCGTATTCAATCAATACGGTCCGACTTGAAGTGTACGAGAAAACAAAAAGGAAACTCGATGCAGTATTCAATATTCAGAACAATCACCAAGGATACGCATGGTGAATTATGTCGAGTATAAGGTTCATACTTCATTCAAATAGCCCGCTTATTATGATCTTAAATTATAGCTACATACCGATGGATGGGCAAAAATTCAACTAACTATATTTCCATAGCCATAAATGTCCAGTAAGCAAGATGAAAAACTGCACTTGTTTCTCACATACTGCACTACGCATCCAACGTTCAGTTGGAATTATATACTTCAACCTCTTCATGCAAGAAAACTTTTTTTTTTTTAATAACATCGGAACTTGATACAAAATCATTGTTCCCCAAGTAAGGCTATGGATGAAAGATGAGATCGTTTGAACGGGGCACCACAAGGGTGATCTTACCACCCCATTTTGATTATTTAGAGAAAACTGAAGACGAAAACTTAAGACGAAGACTTTAAGGAAACTGAGACGAGAATATACATGTGGACATAATTCTTCCACTTTACATTAATTCAATCTACATTGAAGTATTCCAAGTGTAAGATATAATATTCGTGAAAATATGATAGGATATCGATGAAGATAAGGAGAATAAATACATCTGTCAATCAATAAACCTCGAGGATCAAATTGATCCTGTTGACAATACAATTGGAATTGTATTAATTATGTGAACTGCAGGATCCAAAAGCTCACCCTCTTGTTTCTCTGCAGTGAAAAGAGTGAGGACTAGGAATAAACATGATTTGCATATCCGTACAGCTATGATCCAGGGTAAAGTGAAGCTCTGTTTGTTACCATAGAAACGCCAATATCATATTACCAATACAAAATGTAGAATTACAGAAGACAACATAACACAATCATTTCATTCCTTCTTGAATTGTGAATAAGTCTCAAAGAAGGAATATCCGTCGGATTCTCATTCCAATTGAGTTGTAATTCAATGAAAAACCAGGAAATGTTATACTCTCGACTCTTGGCCTATTTATACAGCTTCGTTATGCTAATGTCGTCCTCCCATTCTTCAATTCAGTATGTAAATTACGTCACGAGGTTCTCCTTGCGCCCTTCTTGCACTCAGCTCGCCCCTTGTTTCAGGCAATCTGCAAGGCGAGCTGGTATGGTGAACCGACAGAAGAATAGGATCGTCTTGATTATATGCTCTGGAATGATCACGGGGTAATGTTGGAGTGAGTTTCATTGGTGATATATTGTATTTGACGATTGTACTCAAGAGCGCATGTGAGTTGATTTAGCGAAGAAATATTTTTAAGGATAACTTTTGTACTGTATGAGATATGGAAATTTGAGAACGGAGAAAAGACATACATTTTCACATTCTCGGAAAGAGAGAAAAAAAAGAAGAAAAAAAGAAGAAAAAAAAAGTAAAAAAAAAAAAATCAAACACCACGAGAAAAGAAGAGAAGAAGTTGGAAGAAAAAGCTCAAGACCAACAAACACCTTTTTTTATCCATCCTGACTTGGTTTTTCGTGGTTTACCACAGTCCTCGGAGCAAATGCTTGGATGAAGTACTAATTGGCCACGACCATTAATTAGTAGAGCGATAGGTATAATTATAACATTATAGGCCTATCACTGATTTAATTTCTGCATTTCGTATAATGATCGATTTTACATCTGCAGTCAAGGGAAAGAAGTGACCATTGCCCAGGAGACTTAGTTCAAAATGAAAGATATCAACATTCGTGTGTTCATACTGAAATACTTTTATTTACGGCAAAAAATTATGGTCACAGATAGCGCAGTCCTGGTGTTGAAGATCATTAGTTGATGAGCGTAGCGAAGTCTCCATCCCACTCTGATAGGGCATTGTCTCTGTGTTTATTTATTTTTATTTTTTATTTTTTTTGTAAGCACTCCACAGGTCGCAAGGGTTGACTGATGAACATGAAACTTTTTTTTTACACGCAAAATCATCCAACTCATAACTGTATAGTTTTTGGGATGAATCGGTCGTACCGATTTTGAGAAAAATCATCTCAAAGTTTCTAAAAACCCCATAAGATTTGGCTGGGCGGAAAATGTTGAAAAATAAAATCTCTCCAAATGGGATGAAATTTTCTCTAAATATGTATACATAGACTTTACACATTTTCACGAATTCGTATGCAATTCCAATCAGCCGTTTTGAAGAGAAAAAATAAAATAACTGATAATATTCATCAAATATATCATAAAAATTGTGACAGAATTAAGTTGTCAAGATTCACTGCTTTCTAGATTCAAGAGTTGACTAACAATGGAGTATTTTTTATATGCGTCAAGGTGTGTAGAATACCAGAGTCAATGAAACGGCAAGATTAGAACTAGTCAAACGCGAAATATGCGTTGTAAGATGAGCGAGATATCTCAATAAGGTATAAAAGTCCTTGAAATAGTTTTACCCTTGCTACTTTATCGACTTTGGTATTCTACACACCTTGATATCTGAATAAGCTATAAAAGTCGTTGAAGAAGTTCTACTCTTGCCACTTCATTGACTCTGATATTCTACACACCTTGACGCATATTATAAATACTTCATTGTTGGTCAACTCTTGAATCTAGAAAGCAGTGAATCTCGACAACTTAATTCTGTCATAATTTTTATGATATATTTTATGAATATTATCAGTCATTTCATTTTTTTTCTCCAAAACGACTGATCAGAATTGCTTAAAAAATCGTAATAATGTGTAAAATCTATGTATACACATTTAGAGAAAATTTCATCCCATTTGGAGAGATTTTATTTTTCAACATTTTCCGCCCAGCCAAATCTTATGGGGTTCTTAGAAACTTTGAGATGATGATTCTCAAAATCGGTCCGACCGATTCATCCCAAAAACT
This sequence comes from Brachyptera risi, assembly GCA_964007535.1. NCBI lineage: Eukaryota > Metazoa > Arthropoda > Insecta > Plecoptera > Taeniopterygidae > Brachyptera > Brachyptera risi. The sequence goes on from OZ023326.1 coordinate 8,059,943, forward strand.
ATACAGTTCTAAGTTGGATGAGTTTGCGTGTACAAAAAAAGTTTCATGTTGATCAGTCAACCCTTGCGACCTGTGGAGTGCTTACAAAAAAAAAAAAAAAAAACACAGACAAAGCCCTATAAGAGTGGGATGGAGACTTCGCTACGCTCATCAACTACTTTAACGACTTTTATAGCTTATTCAGATATCAAGGTGTGTAGAATACCAGAGTCGATAAAGTAGCAAGAGTAGAAATACTTCAAGGACTTGTATACCTTATTCAAATACCTCGCTCATCTTACAACGCATATTTCGCGTTTGACTAGTTTAAATAATCGGAATGGGGTGATAAGATCGCTCTTGTGGTGCCCCGTCCAAACGATCCTATCTTTCATCCATAGCCCTAATTGGGGAACAATGATTCTGTATCAAGTTTCGATGTTATTAAAAAAAAAAATTTCATCATCACCAATGTTCATTGTTCATGATTATTAAACTCATATCGCACGAACCTGACTATGCTGCCTGTGTTGAATCAGAAATGTTCATGTAAACCTCCTACTCGTGGATGGAGGTATATATATTGTCAATGTTACATGTTGTTCAGACCTCTGTCATGACTTTGAGTAGAACAAATTTGAGCTCGAAAAAAAAAATCGGAGGATGTTCAGCATTTTTGTTTCAAAAATTACACATTTTTCAGATTCATAACATTTCACCAGTTTCATATATCCGCAAAACTCATTTGTTGTCCAATTGATAATTCTATCGATATATGTTTTTATCATACATGTATGAATTCTCGGTTAAATTAGGAACAAATTTGATTGAAGAAATTCTGAGATAAAAGTACATTTATGATTAAAATTATCATTCTGAAATAACGGGTATTGAAAAGTGGTGACATTTGGCCTAGCAGGCCTGGGACTATGAGAATAGTAACATGTGATTGAAAATAGTTCTCGAGCCCACAATATCATTTAGATGTTTGAACAGAATATTTGTATACATTGTTCATACTCCAGAAAAAAAATGTTGTGCACAATACCTAGAAACCGTAAAAAATGCGATGTTCGGGCGTATGCAATTGAAAATGTGTTTTTTCAGCTGTATACGCTTAACAATGATGCGATATGAATTAATAAGTGATGTTAATCAATTGATTCATTATGAAATCGTAGAACACATGCCAATCACTTAGGTCTCTTCTCTCTGTATGCATATACAAAAATCAACATACACCAGTGCATTATACAGAGAAAACAAGGACATTGCACGAAGGTCCAATTGACCACTAGTGATAGGCGTGGCTAATCGCCAAAGCCACCTGGATCTATACTTCATGTGAGCATTTGGAGATACTTTGATGGGTAAATATGAAATTTCCCACATAACAAAGCTCATTTGATTGGAGGTTCTGTTTTGTGACGTTTATGGGCGGGTCGATCACTAGTCGTCAATTATTCATTCCAGTCAGTTTTGATTGAGTATCCACTTTTTCACTCTTCTTATCACTTGGATATTTGACTCAGTTCCTCATTTCAGCTATATGTCCGAAATCTGTCTTCGAATATCCATAATCGTTTCGATATCAAATCGATTTGAATATCGAATATCACAATCCGATATCGAATCAAAACCCTGAAATATCGAATCGATCTTTAATATCGAATTCACGTGTTCATTTTTTTCAACACTCGAATCTTGATGTGGGCTCACAAATATTGTTCCGATAACATGGCAGAGGATTGCTCGGTGAGTCCGTTCAGATACTCTTGGTCGTTTTTAGACTTCGTGGTGGTTAGATGTATGTTGGGATGATAATGTTCCATGTTGAAAGTTGCGATAGTTATTTGTTATTCATTCAGTATTCCTTGATGACATGATTAAATTTATTCAAGGACTTGAACAAGTTTACATAAAGGTATGGCATGACCGAATGAATATATGAATACAAATATGTAAATGAAGCTGGAATTATATTGATTTTTCAGTTCGTATCTCCTTGAAAACAATACATGTTTACATTCCTATGTTCCTCATATAACTTGTCGTCATTAAAAGTTCATCTTCAGAAAAAAGACATTATAAGATTGAAAATTTCTCCAACGCTCTCTGTAACTATTGACATTGTCACTACCTTTCTTCTTTTTTATTCGTTTTAGGGTTTTTAGGCTTATAACTACACACTTAAGAGCCGATATGTTTCTAAGTACGGAAACTACGATTGAAATCTAGACACTGGTAACAACTGTCGTGAATCTGGAATTAGTGTGTCTGGAGCAAGGAATATTAATGACACGTATGAGTGATGGTACGGCTGAGACGTGGTAAGTACGTCAGACACAACAGGGCTTTGGATTTGATCCAACCTTGGATTATTTCTGTACATATACGCAACTCTTGCTCATGTCACATCCAGACTCTCCTCAGAGCTAGAGAGGTCGGATACTGGATAAAAGAGTGGCCAACTTGGTGACTGTTCTCTGTTGGCTACTGAAATATCTCTTGCATGGATGCCATTTAAAAAAATATATATATTTTTTGAATTTTGTATTTTTCATTCAACATTTATCATCATCACAAAACACTTGTCACATCAGAATAACAAATGTATTCTTAAATAAAAACATGGAAGATTATTCAATCACATTGACACTCAAATGAAAAAAGAACAATGAGTGGAAATAATGAGAAATAATGAGTTTATAATAATGAGAATAAAATAAGTTGGTTATTTGATCTTTCAAAAAGTAATGATACCCACATAAGCCGAAGCGTGTGTGTGGGAAAGGAGAGAAAATAAGTATGAATCAGAAGACAATAACCCTGAATGGGTAGGTTCTCTTAGAAATGATGATATGAGAATGCAAATATTTAGAACCAAAGTAGTGAAGCGAAACAAAAACATTGACTACTCATTTCAAATAAGTGACAAAACGAAGAAAATTATTGATAAACAAACATACCAACATAACTAACAAAACATGAGAAACAAACTCATGACGTATCAGAACTTTCAGTGATTTATTGCTCTACAATTCACTGGAAAATAATTTTGGTTCATCAATTTCAATGAGATTCTCTAAATATAGAGGGTTCACTTGATGGAGCCAGGCACACAGTTCACTCTTGAAATCGTTGTATTCAGTTAGAGAAGAGATATGTGAGGGTAGAGATTTGGATAATTGATACATTCCTTGTCCTTGAATTCAAATAATATAATGATAACATGTGATGGACTGCATAACATCAGTCAGGAAACAACTCCAGAGAAAAGTTCTGGAATCTTATTGACTGACTGGTGAAAATGGTGTCCTGCAAGGAAGTGGGCCACTCTCTTTCCCAGGATCTGGCCTTTCCATCCAGAGCTAGGAAACATGAGAGTGAACTGTTCGATCTTCCAGTCTCGTATGATGAATAAAGTTCACATTAAATCATGAATTAGATTATTATGATCTTTGACCTTCACTTCAACAAGTATTGTGATTTTTTCCCACAAATTGTGTCGAAATATCGAGACAACAAACAAACAACAACCCATAAACAAAGACAAAGTCTACAAACAAGACTTCACTGTATACAGAAGAAATGACACAGGAAAAAATGAAGTGCACATTTATATTTGGTTTCATGTTTTCATGCATGGGAAAATTATAAGGCATATATTTTCGATTCTTTCCAATGGATGCATCGTGGAAAATAATGAGGAATGAGTATTGTTTGTAGATCGATGACGGCATATTCTATTCTCGATATAGTTACTGAGACGAATGGCCAAGTGGTCAATACACTGAACCGTCATCCAGGAGACTGGTATTCGATTTCCGTCTTGGTCGACCATCCTGGGCAGGGATTTTTCATGGTTACCCTCTATGTTCAGGTTTGAACTGAGTTGGTTCCTCAACATCAGGCCATGACCGACTCCATCCCACTATCCAAAAACACATAATAAAATAACCTCTCATCTCATCATCCCACCAAT
>OZ023326.1:8067954-8080454 GCA_964007535.1 Brachyptera risi
CATGGAAATCAAGGGGATTGGATTTTATTTGAAAATGGAACGTGAAAAGCTTTGTTTTAATTCAATACATATAGGATTTCGGTCAGAAATAACACTGGTACGATGTGACGGTCATCGGGTTAGTTAAGACCCAGCTCAAAAGTGTCTAATCGTACGTCGTTGACCGGCACAGTAGCTGAGTGGTTAGCTCACTTGCTTCGTGATCCGGGAGCTGAAGGGACATGTCGGACCTGGTTCGATCCCCGCCACCGTCCATCTTCACAGGGGTTTTTCGTGGTTTCCCTCTGTAGTCTAGGCTAATGCCGGGATGGTTCCTACAATATAGGCCACGACCGCTTCCTTCCCACTATCCTTCCCACTACCCATAAAAACCTTTATCTCATCATCCCATCATCTCATTAATCATTTATCCGACGCCAATAGATCTTAGTAATCATCACAGTGCGTCGTTAAAACCCAATAAAAAAAAAAAAAAAGTAGGTCGTTTATATATTGTGATGTGTCAAGCCATTTCGCAAGATTCATAGTCTCTTCTCACAGTATGCCGAGTGAATTGTCGTTCATCCTTTCTCAAATTTCTGTTCTGACATATGATTTGTATATGCAATATTGAGAATTGCTTCTTTGAATTCTGTGAAAGCCATTCGTTGGTATGCCGACAACAAATGAGAAGTGTATTATGTTCATATTGAAGATGCATCCTGATAGTTATTCTATGTTTTCTAGTGTATTGTTTGTCATTCCATAGTTGTGGACAAGTTGTAATTGAATTCGATCCAAACCAGACTTCTTCAGTCTCCTTTGGATGAATTAGAAAGTTCCCCAGTGATATTGTTGGGGGAGTCACATTTCAATTTGGTTCAAGTCCATCATCCAATCACAATGCATCATCTTGTTATTAGTCAATCAGGTGAATATTATGGAAAATATTTAGAAAAACTGTTAATCAAAATTGAAATTCACGAAATTTATCGGGTCAACCTCTACGGGTACTTGGCCTATTGCAACCCTATACTCTTGACGTTTATTCAATAGTTCTTATGCATTTAACAGTTACTGTGTTTCCAATGCTAGATCCTCAAATGATCTCAGCCGGAGTACAAAGGTGTTCAAAGATCATACCACCTTATCATTATATTATCATTTATTGGTGACAAGACAGTCTTGAAACTTTTAAACATTCCAGAGGGGCCGCTTCAAAATGCTCTCACCTACTCACCCCGAGTTGTCATTGAGAAACAATGATTTTATCACCAATTCAATCTTGATTGGGATGAAATAACGATCTCAATCCAAAATAAATGATGACGCATCAATGAATAATGAACGCTAAACCCCCTAACTTCGGTAGGATTCCTTGCTCAAATCTACGGAATCTTGACAGTAGGTATACTGAGGGATGGTTCATCTCCACTATTCACGGTTGATTTTTTTTATTATTTGATTTCACATCATTCGAACTAAAAACGTTCATCATTATTGCTCAAACCGGATCATTGACAATTTGATATTTTTGTGATTCAATTTCAGCTCGTCCACATTTCGTCTATTGTGTGAGATTTCTCGATTAGCTGTATAAAGCAACCACTTGTTTTTCAAACAATTTGTTATTCAATTCATAATTTCATCTTTTGTTAATAAATTTCTTCCCAAGGTGCATCAATGATTCTTTATCTGGAATATCACTTGAAAACATGTCAGTGCATTATATCTGATGCAGGCCTACTTGTCCACCCACTCATCTCATACTCGAATATTTCTAGGGATTCCGTGAATTTTATGTTCAGAGCACATTTCATTTTGTTAATTAATGGAAACCTCGAAGAAAAAAAAGCGACGTCCAATATACGTGAAATTTACCTTACGTCACATGAGCATATCCAATAATATGATTGGTCGACATAATGTCGAAACGTAAATGTATGATTACACCTCGCAGCAAAATTCCCTCCATATTCAACCTATCACGTGACTCGTACCACGTCATCAATCATCGCCCACGTCACGCGACGCTAACGAACTCTGTCATTCGGAGATGGAATTACAGTTTTTCAGAAGGCGGTAATGACGGACTGTCAATGAACCAACGCATCTTGTTTAGAGATCACACCACGTAGACAGAAAAAAGTTGCGAGTACGCATCCAATGTTGAAAACTGAAACTAGTGGAAAGTTACAAGATAAAGCATGCGTATATTTCCAACAATGACATTGATTGGAATATCACATTGTTGACTTTTTTGTAGCCATGCGTCGGCAATATTGCATTTATGAGCGCGTTCCATTTTTACTTTTGGTGTATAATGGAGCATTTGAATGGCGCAATGAATATCTAGAGGGCGGTGAAACATGAAGTTTGTGTGATCTTGTAAGCTTGGTGACCATAGAAACAGCTGAAAAGCAACCAATAACCAACTTTCAGTATCAACTATATGAACTTTTTGATTAGCTATAGGCCTACCCACCGTTGACTATATATATATATATATATATATATATATATATATATATATATATATATATATATATATATATATATATATATATATATATACATATATATATATATATATATATATATATATATATATATATATATATATATATATATATATATATATATATCAGAAACGTGTTTGTTTTAGATCCCTGGGAATGATACATATATAAAAGAACTCACTGTGGTAATGAATTCATAATTGAAGACTCGAAATAAGCGTGACTTCACCAGTCAGCTAGTTGGATCATATCATTCGGGGTCATTTCAAGATACCCAGATTGGATATTTGAATTTGACTATAGTTCTAACTGCCCTGGTGATTGGGTGGTATGATTTCTGACGTCATAGGTGCGGAGACTGCGGGTCGTCAAATGGTTGATTTGTTGATGTGGGCTTAAAAATGCTAACACCATCTTTCTGTGGGTCGAGCTTTGTTTCTATACCGCGAGACAATTGTGTTCTCCTGTATATCCCAATAGACGGGGTTCCCTTGCCTTTCTTATCGTGTAAAATAGTCACTCATGATAAATCGGTGACAAAATCATTGTTCATCAGGGTCATGGTCTGATGTACAATATGATGAATAGTTCACATTAATAGCATGAGCTGCAGTACTATTTGTTGATCTTTGTTATAACAATTTCATAATAAATATCTTTTAATTACCTTCTCTCTCTTCTGTAACAATAAATCATGATGCTCACGATATGCTATCGGGAGTAATTCCTAATATGAAGAGAACAAGAAACAAACAACAGTTTCAACTCACCAATCACAATGGAGAAATAAAGCATCATGGTATGGATTTTTTAACAACATCGAAACTTGATGGCAATATGATGGGCTAAAAATACATTGGAGACACAAATTATCACAGATTTGTATCCAAATCAGATCAACCGTTTCGAAGAGAATCATTCGATGAATGTTTTCCATTCATCAAATACATATGAATTATAGCAGATCCATGCTATGGCACAAAATGGGGTGGTAAGATCGCCCTTGTGGTGCCCCGTCCGCACGATCCCATCTTTCATGCATAGCTTTAATTGGGGAACAATGATTTTGTATCAAGTTTCGATGTAAATTAAAAAAAAAAAAGATCCATGTTGCCGAGTTTGACGGCTTTCTAGACTCGATAGCTGCCGATTCAAGGTCATGTCATACTGATCAAGTTGTTTTGTACTCGATTATACTTCATTAACATGTCTCGCTCATCTCACAACGTGAATGCTGCATTTTCTCATGAAAAGTATAATCACTGTGCATATTTGTACTCTGGAACGTACAACGCGGTGGCAGAGAAGGAACGCCGTTCTGTTATAAGGTAATTCTGGTTGACATGAGGCAGAGGTTGCTTTTCTATGATATAATATTATATTTGTTTCGGTTGGAAGTGGGTGAACTGTTTATCTTCAATGACGAAATCACCAACGTTGGAATAACACTTTACTTACAGCTAGAGTGCTCTGACTGGAGGTAGAGTGTCATCACCATGGTTACCCGTGCTATTTGTTATCATCAACTCGTGGAATGAGTCTATCCAATCTTGATGACACCGGTTCTTGAAGAGAATATCCATATTCAATCTCCATTGCGAGAATTAATTCGACTCTCGCTTGAGCTTTGAGAACCCGGTATTTTTGAATGCTGATAACTCCTGATGCATTGTAGGCCCACACGTGCTCACATTCTTACCGATCCGGTATGTCACGTGAACTAATCAGGAACACTCTTCAAAGAAATTATACTTGTGCTTATTTTATTTCACCTAATCATTATTTTAACTTTATAACAATATTAACTATCATACGCTATCATTACCTATTATTAACTATCATTATCCCATACTATGTACTATGTACTGGTCCACGGGACGAAATAAAATATCAAAGATAAGTTTGTCAACAGTTATTAACGTATAACTTCAGCCATTTCGGTTGAAATATATATATATATATATATATATATATATATATATATATATATATATATATATTAATATATATATATATATATATATATATATATATATATATATATTATCAATAGTAAATTTTTCGGACACACTTGTGTTATCTATATATATATATATATATATATATATATATATATATATATATATATATATATATATATATATATATATGTATATATATATATATATGTTATCTATATATATATATATATATATATATATATATATATATATATATATATATATATATATATATATATATATATATATATATATTATATTTCTGGTATACGTTCATGACTTCCCAAGGCACAATTTCTTGAGGTCCCAGTTTCAGATTTATTCATTCGGGCTGGAGTTTTATTGACTTTGAAACGATACGGTTCATTGCGTGTTTTTTTCGAATTTTCAGTTCATCAGCGTTATCTGATTGATTTTTTTTCAGTGAGTATCAGTTTAATTGGGGATGTTTCAGAGCACGTGACTCATCGAAACGGTATGTAGAATCGCAGCCGTGAATCGGGCTTCAGAAAAGTTATTTTAGAGTTGAGAAAAAATATCCGGAATCATCCCGGTTTCCGCCGATCGCATGCCATCTCTCTATGCAATATATCCCGATCCTATGCGGTGTTGTCAGAACAGGAATTGTCCCGGACGTTTTTCCAGGAGAGCCCACAAGATCTTCCCACGACATTGCGACACGCGACAGACAGCCAGACGATCTGTCAGTCTGTCTTTCTTCTGTATCACACAGCTTAGCCCAGGCTAGACACAGCCAAGGCTCTATATTGTTTCGTGTACAGAGAGTGAAGGCCCATTCACAATGCAACGCTAACAACATCACATTATACTGACGCGAGATTTTTTTGGCATATGAGATGTCCTTGGTCCATTCGCAACCATAACGCTGATGAAACTGGACATATATAGATAGACAAAGATGAAACATAGATAACTCAGACAGGGTAGATACTGAGGAAAAGTGTGGTCAACTTCCGCGCAAGACGCCGTTTTCATCAAATTTCTGATTGAAAATGTCTTGAACTAATTAGTTATTCAATAAGATGCCAGATCTCTCAACTGAAGTTGTTTCCCAACCGATGTAATACAGTCTAGCACACGTTCTCAAACATCTGATCTGAATTCTGGACGGAAAATGGCGTCCATGCGAGAGATATTTCAGTAACCAATAGAAAACAGTCACCAATTTGGCCACTATCTTCTCCAGTATATAGCCTCACTCAGATGACCCAACCTAACATGAGGCTTGCATGCTCCCTGCTTCCATGTTGACGTAACTGTACCACATAAGAATCAGTCAATAGAAACATTCAAATTTAGAACAATGAGACACGAGTGGTGAATAAACCCAACTACCTATAGACTGGTCACCGAATTTAGTCTGACGGTCGAAGATGCCAAGACATTGACAATCACCTTGAGTTGGCATCGACTACTGTTTTGTTGTTGTTTTTTGTGAATAGACACTTTGCATTCCATGTTTTCGTTATGCATTGAGCGTTATTTCATTTTATTTATCTCCATTTTTTTATATGTTGGGTTTTAACGACGCACTATACTGATGGCTACGATCTATTGGCGTCGGTGGATGAAAATGAGATGATGGTATGATAAGATGGAAGGTTATTTTATCAGGTGTTTCGAATGTTGGGAAGGAGTCGGTCGTGGCCTGTTGTTAAGGAACCATCTCAGTATCAATATCTATCTTTCATCCATAGCCTTAATTGGGAAACAAAGATTTTGTATCAAGTTTCGATGTTATTAAAAAAAAAAGTATCAACCTGAATGACAGAGAGAAACCACGAAAAACCCCTGTCAGGATAGTCAACCATAGCGGGAACCAAACTCCCGTCTCCCGAATGACGGTGCAGTGTGTTACCACTCGGCCACCCGTCTCGATGCGTTATTTTCACACTTCTAAAAGTGCCATGCTGCCTTGTGAATGGGCCTTAACGAGTGTCATGGCAACCTCGCAAACAACCACACCTGTGACGGCACAACAAAGCCAGCCAGATGAAATATGGCTCAGGATGTAACCGTTCCACGGAGTGCGACGGAGACAGAACATCGGGACGAGATTCATCTCACTTTAAAAAGCCATATACACACGACTGTTTGCAGACAAAAGGACGTGAAGGGGCGCTAACTGAAATGATATAGGTCAGAAATATGCAAATCCGAAGAATTGTTCTATGGAGTTTTACAAGGAGTAGTTATTTCTTTTTTCTGTACAACTTTTCTATACGGTCTGTAAATAAGGGTATTGTCTCTGCGGAAAGTTGGAGGTGATTTATTCAGCTATCTATTTAATCGAATTTCGAATTGGAGTAGATAGAGAATAATCTCACGTGTTTCTCGATCTTACTTTCTGTTTGTTTCAAACTGTGTAATTAATTGACTCGAAGTACGTGAATAACGAGCAACATTGACTATATTATACATGTATATATTATCGTGTGCTGGAAAATGAGACGCCATCTTGGAAACATTCGAATACTCGAGTTGGAGAGATAATGTTGGCTCGGGAAATTATGTAATCGAGACTTATACTAATTCAAGAAGAAAGACGTCTTGAATGAATTATTTTTTGAAAAAAACGGAGAAAAACGGAAGGGATTTTTCTAGATTATCAACTCGAGGAGAGTATAACGTTTTTCATTTGAATATATATATATATATATATATATATATATATATATATATATATATATATATATATAAATATATATATATATATATATATATATATACAACGTCACAGATGCGGGCTTTCAATGGTATATAAGAAGGGCTGTCAGCTGGTCAAAAATAGCATTAGACCTGTGGTTTTTTCTCATACACTGTTGGTACTTGGGCTGAGTACTCTGCTAGTGCCAGATAGCGGGGTGAACCTGCGTGTCCTTGGAACCCTAGCCAGATTCTATGTATAGAGTGATGTATTGTACGACTGTATTGGCAGAAAGATTAGATAAATACCGGTAAACGATCATTCTGTCGACCATCCATAACTCGAGCTACCTCCTTCACAATCATCCTAACGCCACCTCTTATAAGAGTTACCGATACTGAATAATTGTATTCAATTACAGAATCACGCAAACTATCCGAGGTCCTAGTCAATCAGCTCGTTCCCCGTCGCCATGGTTACTCATGATAACTCGGCTCTTCCACCGGAATAATGGCTTGCTCAGCAAACTTGGCACTTCCACCAGAATGCATGACTGGCTAAGAGAACTTGGCCATTCAACTAAGAGAATGACTTCAAAAACTCAGCACTTCCACCACAAGAATGACCGCTTAGCGAACTCGACCTATCCACCAGAAAACACGACTGCTCAGCTAACTTGACCTTTCCACTGGGAGAATAACTTTTTCAGCAAACTTGGCACTTCCACCAAAGGAATGACCTCTTAGCGAACTTGGCTCCTCCACCAGGAAACATGACTGCTCAGCGAACTTGACCCTTCCACCAGGAGAATAACTTATTCACCAAACTCGGCCCTGACACCACAAGACTGACCGACTCAGCGAACTTGGCCCTTCCACCGGAAAAACGGCTGGCTCATCAAACTTGGCCCTTCCATCATAAGGATGTTTGGCTCATCAAACTTGGCCCTTCCATCATAAGAATCATTTGCTGATGATATGCTACTCTTCTGATGATATGCATTATCTCGACCAATTTTTAGAATTAAATGTTCACCAGTATTTTAGTTCAAAAAGTCCTAATTTAACGGAGAGATGGTTAGTGGATCGAGTGATAGTGAGCAGATAACTTCTTATCACCCTTGGTCAAGTATTTTATTTCCGCACTTCAAGTGATGGTTAGCTATTCACTACTGAACTGGAAGTTCATGAAACAGGCTCTAAGATTTCGTAAAAGCGGTTCTTAGCTTTTTTGGTTGGATTTTATGTCATACGGACTAGGATGTGGACTAGAATCATAGTGTCAGTAGAAGCATTAGTATTTCACGAAATTAATATATTTAGTAAGTTCAACAATGCTACGGGTACCTTAGCCACTCTTATCTACATTAAGTTCACAAGAGTCTCCGCTAAATCGTGACAGGCAATTGAGACCTTTGTCTCTGAACTGACAGCAGAAAAAAAACAAATACCGTTCATATTTTCAGTATGTGATTTGAAGCATCTTCCCTCATATTATGATGAGATGGGTTGGTATCACTCCATCGTGCCAAGTAAATATGAAAATAGCATTCACCATAAATCGATATTTTTCAACATCATTTTCACGAGAATTATATTTGAAGAAGCTAACTGTCAATTTGATTCGCATTTCATTCATCGTAGTCATTTCAATGATGAATCCAGTGAGGATGTGAATCATTCATTGGCCGAGAAGAAAATGGATGAATAAACACCCGATCCGGATATTGAATCAAGTTCATAACAGAGAAACATATTTGTGTAACGAACCTATAAATGAACCACCTGACAGAAAGTCAGTTTCGATGGCAACAACGATAAATAAACAAACAAACAAATGAACAGCTCAAAGTGTTATCAATCGATGAGAGTTTACACAATATATAATAATGAATAATATTGTTCATTTGTCGAAAAAATATTAACAGAATACAAACAGAATCATCGTGTGTGTGTGTGTGTGTAATAAATTAGCAATTACCTCGCGAATTGTGCTCCCGATGCAAAACGCGTAATTACTAAGTAATCATCCGGATGCTCCCCAGCAACCTGATACCAGACCAATGTCATTAGAGTTGTGTGCGCTAATTGTTCGTGGAATTATCGCTCCACGCGCACGCGTACTGCGCAGGCCGGTAGTATTAGCAATCGCTGGCTTGGTGACTGGCGACAGCCAATCAGTAGCCACGTACATAACTCACATCACAAAAACCATTGTATGTGTGAAATTGTATAATGCATATATATATAATATATATATATATATATTTATATATAATATATATATATATATATATATATATATATATATATATATATATATATATATATATATATGTATATATATATATATATATATATATATATATATATATATATATATATATATATATATATATATTTATATATATATATATATATATATATACATATTTATATATATATATATATATATATATATATATATATATATATATATATATATATATAAATATATATACACCACAGCTAACGGATTCAACAGCCCGCATGTTAGACAGATTTACAGGGTGCAGTTTCGCCACAGATATCTCAAGAACTACAAATTCTACGGGATTGCGGTAAAATGCAATGAATAGATGATACCCTCACAATTGGATATGCCTGAACAAAAATTAAAGAATAATTCCATTATGGAGCAATAACTGAATCAAAATGTGCCTAATTTGATGGTTTTTCATTGCCTAATTCCTGATTACCAAACGATTGTAGAAATAAATTACAAACGCACATCTTTAAGTTCAACTTTGCTTATCAATATTTTAGATCCTGATTTGGATATAATTCCACAGTTTTTCCAATTTCCTTGGCCAAAGTGTGTATGTAACTGGATTTTGTCCAAATTTTAGAATGAGAAACTCCTCAATCTAGCAGTGGTTACAGGAACTCTTTCAATATTATCCCCTTTTCACTTTTCAACCCAAAACCAAACTTTTGAAGACACATCAAACTTGGGTCGAGCATTTCGAAGAGGAACATTCTCAGCTGAGATGCGGGCTCTCAACAGTGATAACCATGTTGTTTTTTGTTTTTTTCAAACATCGAAACTTGACACAAAATCATTGCTTCCTGATGGAAGCTTTCAGTAAATTAGTAAATGGAGGCAAATTAGTGGATGACTCCATCTTCTCGTGCATACAAGGTACTCATAATACACTAATTCTACTGCGGACGCTGTTAGTTATTCACTGGGATAAATCTGGGAGAGAATTGCTGTCGCCAAAGAATGTACCACACGACCATGTTGAACTGAATGAAATTTAATCACAATATGAAATGAGCTGGCTGAATGATATTTAATTGTTGTTAATGGGGTTGAACTGACCCGACCACATCCACAGCGCTGTGGAGCAGACGAGCAAAAACATTTTCCATATCATCATTTCTAAACCATGCATGAATATTACATATATGTATATATATATATATATATATATATATATATATATATATATATATATATATATATATATATATTTTTTTATTTTTTTTTTCTCATATATATATATATATATATATATATTTATTCATATGAATGCATGAACGACCCTCTACTTTCCTGACCGCGAGTATAGGCTCCCGTGACGTCACCAGGAGCCTTGTCCAATGAGCGTCCGCCTCTCAAAACCCGTATCATTCTAATTCCTTTCGAACAGACACTCAAAACCTGCACGGGAATAATTCAAAATATCACACTCGTATCCGCGAGATATATGCAATCTCCAAACTCCCGCGCGCTAGTGCAGTGGAATGGGAGAACGGTCGCTCGGAACCTTCACCGCTCGTGAACATGAGTTATACAAGAGGGATGACGGCTCGAGACTCCCGCGCGATAGAGGTTTGAGATGAGGGAACGGTCGCTCGGAAGCTACTCTCAAGTTATTAACAGGCACAAGAGACTCGAAGTTGACGTTGTATTATGCTTCTTGTTGCTAATTGTCTTGTCTTGACATCCAGCCTCTTGCCGATCAGAGGTTCGTATCAAGTTTAAGAGTCCATGGGAGTCTATTTCACGAAATAACTTTTTTTTTTCAACTCGGCTTCTGAATGGTATGAAATAACCTCATTATGATACAAAGAGAACTCATATATTTTGTTTCATTCAAAATTTTATGAGAAGAACTTGGATGAGCGAAGCGAAGACTCAATTTCGTCATACCCGAAAAAGAGGGACTGTTTTTTTTTTTTCTTTCTTTTTTTTTGTTCGCGCTCCACAGGTCAAACAAAAATTCAAAATCAGTTGAAACTTGGCACGCACAATTTCCATTATCTAATTTGATACTGTACAGTTTGTAGACGCAATCGGTTCAACCACTTCTGAGAAAACTCATTTTAAAATTTTGAAAAATCCCATTAGAATAACCCAGAGGAAAATATTCGTGAAATAATTTTCATCCAAGACATTTCAAGTTTTCAGAGAATTTCAATATAATAATTATACACATTATTCCGACCTTTCACTCCAATCGAAGCAGTCGTTTTGTTGTAAAAAAATATATAATGTAATTTTTTTAAATCACTCAAAGCTATCAAGATACCAATTAAATCCAAGCCACAGGTGTCACCTCTTGAACGTGAACGATTGAAACAAAGCCTTCTTTAATATCATGGAAATTATCAAGGTCTGCTCTATCTCCGCCTAGCCGTCTGATACGGCTCAGACCGTCTGTCCGCTAGGCGGAGATAGAGCAGACCTTGGGAAATTATTAATGGAATATAAGAAGGCAGTGATGTATTGGTTTGGATCTCAAGGTGTATTTATATAATTACCAATCCAAAGATAAGATGATATGTTCCAGCTCATCCATCAACGCGGCAACATATAACGCGTTTGCCTAGTTTTTCTAATATCTCCTAGTTGTCAAGCGTGTGGACCTATACTATCAGAAAATGTGGTTCTTTAGTTGTATACATTCAACATTCATGCAATAGGAGTTCAACAGTTATACCATCTTGAATAGCCACCCTCTGTAGCTCAGCCAGCTGAGGCACCGCTTCAGAAACTGAAGTCACCGTTGGGCTTGTATTTCGAGTCCCACATAAGGCATGTGTTTTTGTAAACGTCCTTTCACTTAACATCACTTAGTATGGTATCATTATCACCTGCTCATTCGTACCCCCTTATAACCCAACTGTTGTTGGGGTCGTTGAGCAAACAATGATCACCATCTTGAAAGTATTAAGAATATCTCTGTTCTCTTCGCATTACAATTTTGATTACTCAAACAGTTTGAAAGTCATCACAAAATGAACTGATATATCGCCGAATTGACTGTCAAACACTCTTAAGAGGCCT
>OZ023326.1:8085454-8095454 GCA_964007535.1 Brachyptera risi
TCAAATGTTGATTATTGAAACTTCTGACGGAAGAACGCCAAACTTAATAGTTATTACCACGTTGTTGGACACTAATATTCCCACATAAGCCAGAATTACGGTGCGAATTTTATTGTGAATTTATTAATTAGATTCACCACTCTACGTTATGTTCGGACAGCAGGACTCTGTAGTGCTCCACGACCCCACTTACAGTCAGGTTATATGGGGGATAAATCTACATCCCAAGAAGATGTTGATAACGTATTTTGTTTTCTCGTGCCTTCAACGACTCAGTTTTGAAGCCAAGTTTAAGAAACGCTGTTAATAAAGTCATTAGACAGTTTAGCTACAACATAATTCGTAGGACGAGAATAAAAGTCAGTTTCCAGCTCGGCTGAATGTGGAATAACGTCGGACGAAGGCGGCCGTCACCTGAAGTGTAAGTAAGAGAAAAGCAAAACTTTCACTTTCCAACAAAGTAGCAAAAAGGCTTATCGGACTTCCTTAATGCAGTCAGCACAAGCAAAGTAGGGCTGTCTCTCTCTCTCTCAATCTCTCTCGCTATCTCCCTCTCTCTCTTTCTTTCCCTCTCTCTCTCTCTCTCTCTTTCTCTCTCTCCCTCTCTCTCTTTCTCTCTCTCTCTCTCTCTCTCTCTCCCTATATATATCTCTCTCACTCTCTCTCGCTATCTCCCTCTCTCTCTTTCTTTCTCTCTCTCTCTCTCTTTCTCTCTCCCTCTTTCTCTCGCTCTTTCTCTCTCCCTCTCTCTCGCTCTTTCTCTCTCTCTCTTTGTCTCTATCTCTCACTATCCTTCTTTCTCCATCTCTTTTTTTTTCCTTCTCTCTCCTCTCTTTCTCTCTCTCTCTCTCTCTCGCCTTTTCCCCACTTTCCCTCTTCTCTATCTCTTTCTTTTTCTCTCCTCTCATTCTTTCTCCTTCACTCTATCCTCTTTCTTCTCTATCATATATATTATCTCTCACACTCCTTCTCTCTCACTATAAGAGACTGAACTTACTCTTCTCTAGCTCCGAATCATAACTAGAAGTTTGTCTACGAATGGATTTGCGTTCGGTAAGAATAAAAACTCTCCGCACAACGCGTCTTCTGCTGTTCCTATTGAGTGCTACTTGCCCTGTCTCAATTTCTGTTCTCCTGTTCTATCAGACAGAAAACAGCATCATAATGATAGAACTAATAATGCGCAAGAAAACTTTATAGCTGAAATATGAAACTTAAATCTTGAAACGTAGTAAAACTTGCAGCAAGACGGAAATAGGAAGATATACTCTCAAGACAATTCAGTCTTCAACTCAACAAGAATAGTTACCCGTTCCTACCTCTATTCCCCTCGCCCACGTCTGCAATATTCGAAACTGTAATTTGTATTTGAATTAATTCTACGAACATTTGCCCGCTGATGTATTCATTGATTTCGCGTGAAGCTTGTATGCACATTGTCTTCCAGTTTTAGAGCGTATACTATAAGTATATTCTCTTCAGATTACATTTGAAATGTGGCTTGGTCGACCACTTCATCTGACCGCAACACTGTAAACGGAAGATATACTATCAAGACAGTTCACTCTTATGACTGAACAATAATGAATCCCCGTGAACTGCTCCATTTTCTTCACCTACGTCTAGTACCTACTACTACTAGTACCAGTCTAGTCTAGTACCTACGCTCACTGTCGAAGGAACGGTATTGGTTACTGCTAGGCAGCAGCACAATCCTGCATACCTGTAGCGTTTTCTAGAGTTCCACAATGTGTTGAGTTGTGTACAGTTTTTGAGGTGAGAGGACAGAAAAACTGGAGTATAATGGAAGTAGAAGTGGGGGTAAGTCAAATTATAAACATTGTATGACGTGTCTTGGTAGTATATCCACCGTCCATTGCTCTAGTATCAATGACGGACGGTTCAAGAATTAATAATTCATATTCGATTTAAACACGAGTCATTTGATTCCTCGTCGACGTTCAGTTGTTTTCGCGACTGTCTGCTAGCAGATGCGCTGTTAATGATATCGATCCAACAACAACAACAACAACAACAACAAGAATTGCCCTCGAGACGTGATATATAAAAACAACATTGCGCTTCGATGAGTCGCATTTAATATGAAAATAAAATATCTGGCGTTTCGGTTCGGATCTCATTTTTGATATAACAAGAAATTATAATTGGCTGAAATAAGGTTCTTGCAACAAAAGTTATATTGAGAGAATTTCCAGCTGGGGTGATTCAGTATCTTCCGAAGAGGCTCCATGATTGCATGGGTTCGCGCTCTTTTCCAACCTGCACTAGATTCATAGACCTATACAATATATAAATATGCAGGGTACTTCGAAAAATACAAAAGATGATATCGAAAAAATAATCATTAGATGAGCGTAGCAAAGTCTCCATCCCACTCTTATAGGGCTTTGTCTGTTTTTTTTTTGTTGTTGTTTTTTTTGTTTGTGGGCACTTCACAGGTCGCAGCGTTCGACTGATCAACATGAAACTTAATTTGCATACGAAAACTCATCCAACTTAGAACTGTATAGTTTTTGGAATGAATCGGTAGAATGGATTCTAAGAAATATCATGTCAAAGTTTTTAAAAAGCCCGTAAGATTAGGCTGGGTGAGAAAATTTGAAAGAATGAAATCTCTCCGGAAAACATATTTTTCTCTCTCAGTGTTCAAACATGAATCATACACATAACCACCATTTTGTAAGCAATTCAAATCAGCCGTTTCGAAGAAAAAAATTCAAATAACTGTTTTTAGACATCAAATATATGGAAATGAGCCAAGATTCACTGCTTCCTAGATTCGATATTTGCCCAAGAATCAACTATTCTTTATATTCGTCTGGGTGTGTAGAATACCAGAGAAGATGAAGTAGCAATTAAATGAAGTACAAAGTGTGTACAATACCAGAGTCGATAAAGTAGCAAATGTAGGACTTTTATTATACCTTATTCAGATATCTTGCTCATCTTACAACGCATATTTCGCGTTTGACTAGTGGAATAATACATTTCAATTGTTTGTCCATATCTACGAGACATACGTACAGCTAGGTTGCCTATTTGGATGGTTCTTCCAATGAGGCTCCATAATTGCATGGGCTCGCCCTCTTTTCTGAGTTGCACTAGATTTATAGGCTCATGCAATACATGAATATGGAGGATACTTTGATAAATACGAAAGATATTTGAAAAGAAGAATCATGTAATAATAATTACTTGTCTGAATGTACTATAAACATACGTACAGCTATGATGCCATTCGGATGGTTGGGTCTGAGAAGGTTTGTTAGGTCGAACGGCAGGTTGTGGCAAATCATTCACGCACGTTCTGTGAACCAAATGACCAGGATTCAGCAACAAAAGTAACAAAAATATAACAAAATATGACGAGAATATGAAAAATATATTACGAAAAACACACAAATGAGAGATTAGAATTTTTTTTTTTATCAATACCTCCTGGAAAACACACACAGGATTATCAGAAATCATTCGAAATTATTCGAAATTATTCATTCATGAAATGGATGAATATATCATTCTTATATGCTATCGTAATATATACTTCTTCTATAATTTTGAACATTCGATTAATAATCGTGTCTTTTATTTGTTGATTATTGATATGTATATATTCATATATATTAAGTCCAGTTATCATTATTATGAGAGTTAGTGTGACCAAATTTGATGACGTGATAACGACACTTGACTGCCGGTTAAAGACTTATAACATGATTGAGGTTCCATTTATAACCACTCTCACGTTGGGACGCTGAGGAGGGATTGATTGTTTGTCAACAGAAATGTGACCGAGAGGAAAAAACGTGACTACAAAATATCATCCCGACTTGGTTCAACTTTCCAGGAATGTCTTTTTCATTGTTATTGGGTTTTAACGACGCACTAAGCTGATGGCTACGATCTATTGGTGTCAGTGGATGATGAATGAGATGTTGAGATGATGAGATGAGAGGATGTGTTTTGGATGGTGGGAAGAAGTCGGTCGTGGATTGAGGAATCATCCCAGTATCAACCTGAACGACAGAAGAAAACGACGAAAAATCCTCTCAGGATGGTCGACCATGGCTGGAATCGAACCCCGGTCTCCCGAATAACGGTTCTGTGTGTTACCACTCGACCACGCGTCTCGGTTCCAGGAATATCATCAGGATCAAGCAATTACTGGAGCTGTGAAGTTTCTCGTCATCACTGCAGTCAACTTTCTATCCTGTCATTAACTCTCGAGTGGGATTATCCTCAAAGAAAACCTCTACTGGTAAATTATTTTACTTTCTCCTGGCCACTTGTCCAACTTCCACGCTCTACAAGCATCCTGTTTTAATTGCAATACAGCATCTCTCTCTCTCTCTCTCTCTCTCTCTCTCTCTCTCTCTCTCTCTCTCTCTCTCTCTCCCTCTCTCTCTCTCTCTCTCTCTCTCTGTCTCTTATATATTTATATATAATATATATATATATATATATATATATATATATATATATATATATATATATATATATATATATATATATATATATATTATATATATATATATATATATATATATATATATATATATATATATATATATATATATATATATAATATATATATATATATATATATATATATATATATATATATATATATATATATATATTTGGGATATTAATGTTATGTCGAAAAAGATACGCCTCGACCGGGATTCGAGCCCGGGACCTTCTATAGGGCCATAGAATAGCTTCTATAGGCCTTATAGGGCTAGTCCCCCTGGAGTATCGTGACTCTAAGTATAGTTATGACGAAGGAGTAATACCTCGGTAGCATAGTGGTCGAGTATCTGCCCGGCAAGCAGAAGATCCCGGGCTCGAATCCCTGTCGAGGACATAACTATAAAATCCCAAATATCTCGATATTGGATCGTATCCAAGAAGTTTAATTATCACATATATATATATATATATATATATATATATATATATATATATATATATATATATATATATACATATATATATATATATATATATATATTTATATATATATATATATATATATATATATATAAATATATATATATATATATAAATATATATATATATATATATATATATTCATGGATATATATATATATACATATATATATATATATATATATATATATATATATATATATACATATATATATATATATATATATATATATATATATAAATAAATATATATATATATATATATATATATATATATATATATATATATATATATATATATTTATATATATATATATATATATATATATATATATATATATATATATATATATATATATATATACATACGTATATATATATATATATATATATATATGCATATATACAGTCAATAAAACAGCACGTACTAGAATAGATGAGGGTCTGCGAGCTAATCTAACTCGAATGTGATCATTGTTTCCTCCCTATTCCCCCTTCCCCCTCCTCCCCCTCCTTCCCCTCCCCGTCCTCCTTGAAACATGGCCACGTGACGTTACACAGGCACAAGTACCCAGTTTCCAATTTCCTCGTAATGCGCTCTCGATATCGGAGATCCGCTCGCGCGATATCCCGCCGCTCTGTTATTACGTCATAATCTCGGTCCCGTTGTAGCCGACCAAAGAGCTCTGTTGGGCCGTGGACCGTTTCTCACCGGACAATCGCTGCTCCGAGCGAGAATAATCGAAATCATACGTGATCGTTGTTATCAAGTGGGCTTTGATTTCGTTGGTGCATCTCCGTTTGGGTATTGTGATGGTAATAATGAGGTTCGTTCACTGATGTTAGGCAAGCTTGCGGAGGGATTAATTAACTATTAAGGTGTTGCCAGTGTACTTAGGGGAAGAAGTTTCCACCAAGTTGGTATCTTAAATGGCGATGGTCACGAAATTCGAAACGTGTAAGATACAAAATCAACAGATACCTGATGATATGCTGATAATATTTGTATAGAATTCACGAGAACGAAGGTGGAAAGTTCACTTGTATGTAATTTTTTTGTGATTGACCCGCCCACAAACGTCACAAAACAAAACATCCAATCGAATGGACTGTTTGTTACGTGGATAAATTGACATTGCTCATCAGAGTATCTCTGAATGATCACATCAAGTATAGATCAAGGTGGCCTGCCGATAAGCCACGCCTATCACTAGTGGTCAAATGTGACGATCGATATTTTTTGTCATCGATTCTCAGCGTACCGTTACATATAAATAACACGTGAGATATTGTGAATGTTCATCATGGATCGATATTATTTCATAAGATACTCTTATCTGAATGATGTGAAGCAGTTTCACTACGATATGTCCATTCAGAACGTCACTGCTATCATGTACATATAGATATATATCTATATATATATATATATATATATATATATATATTTATATATATATATATATAAGTATATATATAAATATATATTTATATATATATATATATATATATATATATATATATATATATATATATATATATGTATATATATATATATATATATATATATATATATATATATATATATATATATATATATATATATATATATATATAAGTATATATATATATATATATATATATATATATATATATATATATATATATATATATATATATATATATATATATATATATATATATATATATATATATATATATATGTATATATATATGTATATATATATATATATATATATATATATATATATATATATATATATATATATATATATATATATATATATATACATATATATATATATATGTATATATATATATATATATATATATATTTATGAACACATATATATATATATATATATATATATATATATATATATATATTTATGTATATATATATGTATATATATATATATATATATATATATATATATATATATATATATATATATATATATGTATATATATATATATATATATATATGGTAATATAATTTCTACGGTTGTGCCACGTCTTGTAGATGACGGAGATCGACGTTTCGAAGGAATTTCATCCTTCATCTTCAGGTGTCTTGTCGGGACGAACATCAGCAATCGAATGACTGGGGCTGTCTCGATGCGTCGTTATGAGTCTAATCCGTGATCGAAGCCGGTCCAATGGCTGCTTCTCGTCAAGTTTTTCATGTCTGATTGGGGCGGTCGAAAATTGAGTGTTCTGTTTGGTCGACACAGTTCAGTGTGCTCAAGTCGGTCTCTGGAGATGGTGTTTCCACTTGGCAGTCTGGCTTCGAGTAGTGGGGCGCCGAGCCGTTGGCGATGCGGAAGGTGGGCGTGCAGTTGCCGGCAGCTCAGTCGACGTGGCTCCCGTAGTCTGAGCGGTCACCCATCCAACTTGTTGCCCGAGAGAATGTTGCTTAACCATAAGCTGTGAACGAGTGACTGGAGGCGACGTGCTACTCGGGTCCGGTTCACGGCGTCTTTCGCTAGGGATCTGGACAACCTTGTTGGTTGGATCTTCCATACTTCCTTTCGACTTTGTTCCAGGCTGTGCTATCTTATCCAGTATTGGCTTCCATGTATGTGGTAATCGCCGAGCATCATCCCTCTTGTTCAGATTCTGAGGATGTCGTTCAATCTCGAGTGCTTCCCGGATTATTCTAGCATACAGGTGGGGAACGGATGCCAACGACTTCATTCCATCAAAGTTTATTGTATGTCCCTTTGTGGAGGAGTGTTGTGCCAAGGCAGAGTTCTTCTCGTTTTTAGCGACGTAGTTTTTGTGCTCTTGCAGTCGTGCTGACATCTTTCTGCCCGTCCGCCCTATGTATGTTGCAGCACAGTCCTCACAAGGTATCTCGTACACCCCTTGATCCTCCAAATGTATCTTGTCTTTCGGACTTCTAAGTAGCTCCCCGATCTTTTTGTCTGTTGAGAATACTGTTTTGATGTTTTCTGCTGCCAGAATTTTGCTGAGAAGGTTTGTGGTTCCTTTGATGAATGGAAGGTAAGCGAACGCTCGAGGTTCCTCTTTCTCCGTTGTTTCTACGCGAGGTTTCAGATTCCATGCTTTTTGGATGAGGCGATTTGGGAAACCATTCTGTTCCAAAGCCTTGTGGAGGGTTCTGTATTCAGTATTAATGTTGTCCATGTCAGCTATTCTGCGTGACCGTGCGGCTAGAGTATTGGCTACTGACCTTATCTGTGCTGGATGATGGTGTGAAGCTACATTGAGGTAACGATTGGTGTGCGTGTCTTTTCTGTATACTGTATGACCTAAATGTCCGTCTGGTTTCTTAATAACTAGAACGTCGAGGAAGGGTAGTGCGTCATCACATTCTATTTCCATAGTGAATTGAATGTTCACATGTTGTTGGTTAAGGTGGTCGAGAAAGTCCTTGAGTTTATCGGGTCCGTGTTGCCATACTACGAACGTGTCATCGATGTATCTGTACCAGTACTTAGGCTTGAATTGTGAAGAGTCGAGGGCACGATTCTCGAAATCCTCCATATAGAGGTTGGCCACCACTGGGGAGAGAGGTGAACCCATCGGTGCCCCCTGAACTTGTTTATAGAAAGTGCCATCGAAAATGAAATAGGTGGTGTTCATGCACGCCCACCTTCCGCATCGCCAACGGCTCGGCGCCCCACTACTCGAAGCCAGACTGCCAAGTGGAAACACCATCTCCAGAGACCGACTTGAGCACACTGAACTGTGTCGACCAATCAGAACACTCAATTTTCGACCGCCCCAATCAGACATGAAAAACTTGACGAGAAGCAGCCATTGGACCGGCTTCGATCACGGATTAGACTCATAACGACGCATCGAGACAGCCCCAGTCATTCGATTGCTGATGTTCGTCCCGACAAGACACCTGAAGATGAAGGATGAAATTCCTTCGAAACGTCGATCTCCGTCATCTACAAGACGTGGCACAACCGTAGAAATTATATTACCATGTACCATCGGCCACGAGAATCTCCGTCAACACATATATATATAAAAAAATATATATATATATATATATATATATATATATATATATATATATATATATATATATATACATATTTATACATATATATACATATATATATATATATATGTATATATATATATATATATATATATATATATATATATATATATATATATATATATGAATATATATATATATATATATATATATATATATATATATATATATATATATATATATATATATATATATATATATATATATAATGTATACACTGATGTTTGATGTCGATTTTCACAAATCCTAATTACAGTAACTGGATCTTTCGAATACCTCACGTTACTCGAAGCTGCAGCGAGTGTCTTCACGGTCACAGAAGTTTTCCACAGTTAGCCAGTGAGTGAATAATCTCATCTTCCATGAATACATATTTATATCATATTCATACCATTTACCACTATCCACTCTTTGCCTGGTGCTTTATTTTTCTCATATATACGTTACCTTTTGATCCTTGTGTATATCCAGCACTTTGCTTAATTATGACCGCTTCCGCAACGGCGGACTCGCAAAAGACGAGCTGGTGATTCCTTGTAAAGACCTGTTCAGACGAGGCACTGAAGTGCCAATAGACCATTATAGAAATGAAAGAGCAATCTAGCGGGAATGTTTTGAATAGAGATGGATGTTTGTACCCGCGCATATGAAAGTCACATACTGCCTATACTATTCATTTTGACATCGTCATGTTTATTATATTCCGAGAGATTCATCAACTGTCAAATCACGGAGTGGTCTTTATATATGTGGGTATATCTAAGCGACAAACCGTGTACCAGATTGCACACTTCCTGTTTTTTCGATTCCCCTCGAAACGGCGGCCATTTTCGTCGTTTAACTGCCGGTTGGAGCTACTCCTACGTTGATAATTCACGCCAATGCCTTCTATATCATCGGATCATTGAATTATATCATATTATCAAACATAATTGATGATATGTTATGAATAATTAATTGATGAT
>OZ023326.1:8097954-8120454 GCA_964007535.1 Brachyptera risi
ATCATCATTATCATCACAGTGTGCCCTTCGATCCGATGAAAAAATACAGTTTTGCATGGCGGTTCTCTTTGAACGTTGATATCTTGATGCGTCGACAGGCAATCACTCTGGATCAGGATCTATCAGGATATCAGGACCTATCGGGAGGTATCAGTGAGCCGTGTGTAATCAGCTCCAAGTGCAAACAGTAAACTATCGGATATTAATGGTATGCAGTGGCCACCTCGATGATGGTGAGGGGACGGGGGGAGGGAGGAGGGGGTGGTGAGGTACGGGGAGGGGAGGGGCAGGAGGCACAAGTACAGAGAACCGATGGACGATGCCAGTGCATAATCAACCCCATATTAATACCATATTATAGAACCTAGGTAATGTGATATAGTGGCGTGCGGATCACAAACCACTATTCAATGGAGATACAACTCCTACAATGATAGCATTAAAACGCATTATTAGTATAGATTTTCAGACGAGCTTTAGCAAGGATTCAATTTGATATACTGAAAAGAATTGGTGTTCGTTTTTATGTGTTTTTATGTTTTTTTGTCGGTTGTCCACAGGTCAAACAGCTACAGCTATCAACTTCGAACTTTTTTTTAGTATAATTCCTTATCTAACTTAGTATAGGTATAGTTTTGTGACATCATCGGATGATAACTTTTATTTTCATTAATTTTAGAAATTTGAAAAATACCTTTCAGAATAACACAGCAGAGAAAAAAAGAAAATATTCTTATTTCAAAAAAGAAAGAAATTTTGCGTGAGGTTGAAAAATATTTCGATACACATCTCTAGAGATTATCATCTTGATCGGGTCAGTCATTTTGAATAAAAAACATAAAATGTGCTAAATTGGTACCACTCGAAGCAGTTTTTACCCATTTATAACTTGAATGTCACTCAATTCGCGAGTGTAGGCAAAAGCTTGGCAAAAAATTCGACATACTATTACCATCCGCTCGTCTCACAACGCATTTATGGTGTTTTCCTAGTATTGGAGATGAGGCTCAAAAAACCATAGATATAATTACCTCACCGATATACGCTACTCTTGCGGCCGACTAGCGAATTGTGATCTCACCACTCTTGTTGGTGAACAATTCGAATAATCAAACCATCGTCAACTGATATTGTTCCCAATTTACCATTCGAACATTGAACGCATTTTCCGCAGCACAAAATTTGAATCGTTAACATTTCGAACAAATATTGTCAACATCTTCTGATGTATTTGTTGATTGTGTATCTTTTACCATCGATATTTTATGATCAATCATATCTATGAAACCACTCTGGCGGCAATTTTTTGCCCTATAAAGACTAGAAACGCCTTAATGAAAATAAAGCGCTTCATCATAGCTCTATTGTCGCTTCGTGAGGATGGACGAATTAGTACATAATTTCATATGATCCTGGAAAAGTAGAATATTAAAAAAAAAAAATGAATCGCGTTCCTGTCTCTCTGCGAATCTGTCAAGCGTAACGAATAGTATGTTATGTGTTTCTGTTGGCGACAGAGGAACCGTTGAAAAGGCCATGAGAGAGGCGAGAGTGTTGGCATGGAAATGATAGCAGCGACGGTCGGCCGGGTTTTATTAGATCAGCGTAGCGAAGATTTCCATTTCACCTAACGGGAAAGTTGAGGCATCGTTTTTTTTCTCTGTGCGTGGCGTACAGGTCAGGAAAGAAACAGTCAACTTGACACTTCGTTTGCACATTGTTATCATATCAGAATGGGATTGAGATTGGGTAATTTATTAATTTATTCATCTATATATCCAAAAACTGAATTATTGTTCATTGCTTTGAACACGTTTTTTTCTATCATAATTCATACCTCATATGCATTGTATTCTTCTGTACCTATACCACAGATAATCCTGAATCAGGCTTCATGGATATTTGGTGAACACTCAATGATGTATAGATATATTGAAAAATGAAAGGAATTCAAACTTCAAAGTTGAATGAAAAAAATGTGTTTCAATTTATGTCGGTAACAACGAAATCAACCTGTACCATAACCATTTCTCGCATTTTCATTGATTTTTCCGATTCGAATGTTCAATGCATTTTCCACCATGCCTGGAATTATCACCTCAATATTTCGAACGAGTTGTGATACTGGCGACAAACAGTGATAAGCTACCGATTTTCTGTGATAAGCGAGATTTTATATGATATGAAGAAAATAGTCAATCTGGACACAACTAGATTTTGATCCATTAACTCACTGCATGCCACCTGATTTACCTGTTGATAATTTCAATCGTTCAACGATTTGATTATGTCTACCTGTTGACTGTCGTATAATTAATTCAATCAAAAAGTGAAAATAGAATGAATGATGAATGATGATTTCTATCGCTTGAAAGATTCATCCGATTCATGAACCATTTCGAATGAATTTCATCTCTTGTCCATGTGAATGTCTCGAAAATTTAAATTCATCCAGAGGAAATAATTTTCTCATATTTTCATCTCTGTGTTATTCTCATCAGGGTTTCCATAGTTTCGAAATGATTCTCCTCAAAACGGATCTGACCGATTCCGTCTTGAAACTGTACAGTATTGAGTTAAATGATGGTACATGTGTGTGCCAAGTTACACCAATCATTCTCTTACGTTTGACCTGTGAAGTGAGAACAGAATCTGAAAAAGCCCTTCTGAGTATAGTGAATTAGGTATATGCTTCACTCATCCAATTATTCTCTGAGATAGTGAGATCGTTTCTGTCCCCGTCCGAATGATGCTAGATTCCATTTCAAGCCGCAATTTGGAAACAAGGATTCTGAATCAAGTTTTGATGACAATTAAGGATAATAATGATAACCTTTTCTTGAAAGCCTTCATATGATAATTTAGATGATATAGACGGATTTATTAAAGATTCTAAGGCCCAGTATTACCACGGCCACTTAGTATTTATCTGAGAGTTGGTGAAAACAAATAGCATAGGTAACCATGGTGATAACAAGTTTGAACTGTCAGATGAAGGCTAACTGGACTTGGTAATACCGGGCCTAAGTATTGCAATTGTAACCACCGTCTTTCCTTCATCAACATGACACCTTGAGTGACTGAAATATTTGACAACAGTTTGAATTTCATCTTCTTCTTCCATTTTCATATGTGTGACTCTTATGAAGGCAGATTCAAACGCTTTTCAGAAGATCATGTATTTCAGTTTTTTAGTTACAATTTTGAATTTTTCAAATTTTCGAATTTTCAAATTTCAGTTCGAATTATGCTGCTTTGAATCATATATGTCATTGACTGGTTAACTGATTTGGATAATTTTAAAATATTCACAACTGACTTATCCATACTGACATATTTCAACGGACATATTCTATAACATATTGTACTATGTAGCACAGAATAAAAATAATAATTATTATTTAAATTATTATTTCAATACGCGTACAGATGTATACTGTGAAAATGTGCACATGAGTGATTGTTGATTCACAATCATGAAATAAATATATTGAAATCGAAATTGAAATCGAAATACATCCTGCCATGCCTATTCACCCCCGACACGATAGGCAACCCACCTGATTTCCGCCACCGGGCCTATTAGTTGCACGCTTCGACACCACGAATTGCATGCGCTTCGGTTCCTGTTGATGGAATGCTATCGGGATTCGATTAGAACCAACATACGTGTGTATATGCTCAGTAATTAATTACGGTCACAACACAGACCTTCAATCAGAGCCACCTACACACCAATCATTGTGCACTTCCTCCCGTCACTTGGATTCCGGTTAGCCTGGTACATTAATAGCCGAGATATGCGATCAAACACGGCTGGAGATCGATAGGATTTCAATCAATCAGCAGAACTGAACTAATATGCTACAATTCGCAACCAACCAATTGTTTGACGACTGATAAGAACAGTCTAGGCTTCTGTCAAGTAACAAATGACAAACAGTATAGTTACCATAGCAATACAGTGAACTGAGGGACTACCAAATATTCTGGTTGGTCAATTCCAACTGGTGGACATTGTTGTCTGTCTCTCGCAACAATAGGTGACGTCACTCGACAGAAGTCATATAGTCTTCTGTCAAGTAACAAGTGACAAACAATGGTTACCATAGCAACACAGTGAACTGAGGGACTACCAATATTCTGGTTGGTCAATTCCAACTGGTGGACATTGTTGTCTGTCTCTTGCAACAATAGATGACGTCACTCGACAGAAGTCATATAGTCTTCTGTCAAGTAACAAGTGACAAACAATGGTTACCACAGCAATACAGTGAACTGAGGGACTACCAAATATTCTGATTGGTCAATTCCAACTGGTGGACATTGTTGTCTGTCTCTTGCAACAATAGGTGACGTCACTCGACAGAAGTCATATAGTCTTCTGTCAAGTAACAAGTGACAAACAATGGTTACCATAGCAACACAGTGAACTGAGGGACTACCAATATTCTGATTGGACAATTCAAGCTGCATTGAGGGTTGCGTTTGCCCGTTGGAGATGGTGTCCTCACTTCCTATCCCTCTCATGTTAAAATATGTTCCGATTCACGGGCCACGTTTAAAGTACTATTGACCGTCCGTAGATAAGTGGTGATAGAAGGAACTAACGTTACGTTCAAGGCCGGCTCGCCGTCATCAAGTTTGCCAGCCCATCAGCCGTTTCTACAAAACACCACCAGATAGAGCAGCGATCCGTGTTCCACAGAAAAGTCCTCACTGTATGGTACGTGTTTTCAAGAGAAGTGAAGGCACCATCTCCCGGCCGCAAACAAACGCAACCCTCAATGCATCTTGGGTCAATTCCAACTGGTGGACATTGCTGTCTGTCTCTTTCAACAATGGGTGACGTCACTTGACAGAAGCCTATTGATTACTGCAGTATGTGCATTGCGAGATGGGCAATGTGCTCAGATGGAATGCGAACAGTATATAACCCTTGGTTTTGGTCACCGTTCATCATATTTTCAGAAAATGTATTCGAAAAGGAAAGTAACGATATAATACGATAGGTATTATCCTTACGCGGGCTTCACACATATAAATGTGTATTACTATTTTGTATTTCGTATTTTTGTATTATGTTTTACATGTTTTATGTTTGAATAAAATGTTCATCAAATTGAATCGAATTGAATGCGCTCCTGAATCCAAATATGGCTGACGAATGATTGAAAGTGATACATTGAAAATTTTCACTGATCCACGAAAGAAGACGATCCTCTGACAATCAGATGAATGTGTCAACTCCAATCGATTCAAGTCGATATACTCACTGTCACATGCGTGCACACAGTGTCCTGTGCACAGTGTACTGCGTACAGTGTATTGCGCACAGTGTACTGCGCATAGGGTGATCAGACGACTCAGGACGTACTTGAAGGACATCAAAACCCTGGAACTGGATTTCAACCGGAAGTGACAATAATTACACCCATCATTTCAGAGAAATCTAGAAGATATATCATCTTATTTTATTCGTCCTCCAGGACTAGGTCTTTTTTCTGAGTCGTGACATAGACAATACTCGATTATGTTCATTTTTCCATCGGCGATGAGAATAGATAATGCATACGTTATGACTCATGGTCTTTTGAGAAAAGGAACAGTATTAATTATTTCTGAAATTGAGACGATGTTTTCTAGTTTTCTCTATAATTGAGAAAATATTCTTCCATTTTTTTAATAACATCGAAACACAAAATCGTTTTTCGAATAAGGCAGAGGATGGAGTTGAGATCGTTCGAACGGGGCACCACAAGGGCGATCTCTTCATCTAAAGGAATTATCGAAAATAATACAACTCATTCAACAAACAATTAATCTTGAGGTGGTAATGTCAGGACTGGAAAACAATTCAAACATTCACATTGAGATTGAGAACATCTTGCATACAATCATCACAGTCTTCTTCTTCTTCTTCCTCTTCTTCCTCTTCTTTTTTTTTGTAATCTTCTCTCTCCTGTTTTTCCATCTGCACTTGTGTTCATCACAGAATTGAACTTTTCTTCCTCTCATTTTTCCATTCTGTTATTGTATTTGATTAATTTAATTTGTTTTTCATTCATAAATACCGTTTTTATCATCATTATAATTCTGGTTTCCGGATAGTTATGAGTAGGTCCCACTGAGTCGTCGATCTGCACACGAATGGAACCCTCTCGATTTGCATACAAATTATGCAAATATTCTAAATAACATTGCGTGGTTTAAAAAACGACTGCATTATTTAATACTTCAATCATTTGGTCCAGAGTACAGCTATAAGCCAACTCAAACGTCGAGACGCGTCGTAAAAATGTTAATTAAAGTCGGAACAATGCTTTGTGTTACGTAACGTTTCGAATACTATAAACCAACATACATGTACATTTTTAACAACGACATCATTAATAAACCTCACACACACTCACACACGGAGGAGGAAAATATGAATATGTTAGTATTTGAAACACAGTGTAAAACAATACCTCAACATTTCCCTTGTCAGAGCGCTATGCGCAATGCCTTCAGCAGTTCATGTTTTTTTTTCATTTATTCAACTTCACTCGGAAAATATCACCCACCATCATATTTTTTGTTTTTATTTTCCAAATACTTTTTGTAACAAAGTGAATGATACTGGGGCATGTCGACTTGGATTTGCCAGAAGTCATCTTTCCTCTACTCGTTTTCCTCTCTCATCACAGCTCTCCTCACTCCCAATAAAACTCTCGCGAATGATCAAAATAACTTTTCTCTCCCTATTATTGTTTCCCTATCACTGATATCATTGTTATTCGCGTGTGACACTGTAATGACACTCGAAAAGAGTCGTGATGGATGACGTCACATGCGAGGCACCGTTTTCTCGGCGGTCCGTCGCACAGCAGCAGCAGCAGCAGCCGCCGCCGCCAGGAGCGCTGTGTTCGTCGCGCGGGTAATACGTCACATCCGGTCGTCGAGAGCAGATGGGGCTAGCGTGATGGATTTGACACATTCAGAAGAGTAATAGCGCGCTTTGACCTGATAAACTGGGTTTTTTACGAGTTTTGAATTATAGCTGTTGTGATTATTGCTGGTGATACACAACGCGACAATATGACGCGGTATAATTACCATAGTAACTATAACACTCCAACAACACTTGTCATTATAATCAATGAGTATTACACATTTAGAAGGTACCGGTATACTGATGTTATTTGTGGTTTCCCACAGTCTGAAAAGCGAATGTACGGATGAATTACCCATTGCTCACTACCTTCAATTAGCAGGACTGAACATACCAATCAAGGCATATCACTCTTTTTTCCCTTAACTGATGTCAAAATAATGAAATTCACATCTGCTGTTAATGAGAAGGAGTGAACATTGACTAAGAGTCTTGATTCAAGCTATGACTATCAATAACGTAACGGAATGAGCAACATGGCGTAAGTTCCATCCTTTCAACATTAAACCGTTCTCACCATGATGGAATTAGCGCTCTCGTGTACATTTATGAGATTCGCAATTTCGATTCAAATCGTACGTACTAGGTTTGTATTTCAATGTAAGCCTATAATACATAGTTGTATACTTGCATTGTTTCTGACCTTTCTCGTAAATGATGAGTGATTATCCGGTTATACAATGGTGAATATAGCAGTTGGGCTCTTGACTAGGGGTCTAAATGCTTAAACAAACGTATTTTAAATTTAGATTGGCCAATTCAAATGAAATTCATTCCAATATTGTCTAACGCAGTTAAGAGGAGCTGAATTCACAGATTGCATTAGATCTATTACTTGTATAGATCAACATTCAATAATATTAGCAAATTATCATACAATTTGTGAGACGGGCCTTTGATATACGCATGATGCGAAAGGTAAATGCCATGTTGCTTATCCCGTTACGTTATTGATAGTCATAGGTTCAAAGTATCAGGAGCACTCTCAATATCAATGCTAGTAATGTACGGATATATAACGAACGATATAGAACGATTTCAAATCTATTATATATGTTAGAAACCTCTGGAAACTGATGAACATTTGTCTTCTGTGAACAATTGGGGGTTACGTACAATGCAGATCTGGTGTCAAAGTTTATTGTTTTTAATTCGAAATAGTTCAGAGATGATTATTACCACCCCGACGTCATCCAACAACCAAGAAATGACGCTTCCGAACCATTTTGATGATTCATCCTTTGCCTTGATCGGGAAACAATGATAGTATAACATGATTTTGATGTGATATTGAAGAGGAATATCCGGGGTGAAAACAGGAATCATGAAAATATCGATTGGGATGAATTATTTCGGCAATGTGGTTGACACATCAAAATAAGAGTTCGATAAAAACAGTCGAATTCAGTTGAATTCACAGCATTTCGTGACAGAATATATCATGTCTGCATGAATCACTCGAACAGACCATCAGATTCCGAGCTAAACGAACTCTTTGAAAAAATCCAAACTTGAAAAACTCACGAAGTAAAAACCTAGCTCCATAATAATATTTGTTTCTTTCTACATATATATATATATATATATATATATATATATATATATATATATATATATATATATATATATATATATATAAATATATTTATTCATATATATATATATATATATATATATATATATATATATATATATATATATATATATATATATATATATAAGTCGGAGAACATCTCTCCATGTGATATACCATGCTATTCATATTGATGTCCGATCTTAGTGATTTTTTGTAGCTGAAATTGTTATGATAGAGAAACCACGTTAATCTTATGATGAGGTTGAGGACTTCTTCTCGCTTAACGACCCCACAAACAGATAGATCTGGACAATATACGAATGAGAATGGGATGATGAAACCATGGAGTGATGATAAGTGAAAAGTCGTTTACAAAACTTCATGCCTGCTGCGGGACTCGAAAACACTCCCAACGCTGATTTCAGTTTTAAAAGCGGTATCTTGGTTGACAGATTCACGAAGGTGGCTACAATTGTCATGAAACAACAATTGAATCATGGATAATCATGATTCATTGATTCAGATCGATTAATGAGAAAAGCAACAATAACCGAATCCACAATGAACAACTGGAAGCAACAATGTATTGAACATATTGAGTGATGTTGTACTGTTCATTACTGTGGTGCTAGTAGGATCATCTTGTCGGGGATTATTCGATATTTGGATGATGACGAGAAATTTGTCGTGTCAAATGCGCTTACAAATAAAATGGCACTGAATGTGTGCATGTACGCAGGTTCTAGCACGTATAGCGCTCATATAAATGCATACAAGATTTAATAGTAGATCTTTTCGCATTTGAAATCCCTGAGAAATTATTGTAATTCGGCATGAAAATATGATATGAAGTTCCAAAGTGTATTATCGAATGGTGAACATGTCGAGTGTTCGATGTTTCAACAGGTTTGATGTGTATCATTCATTCAAAAGTATGAATTATATATGAGAATTATTGCTAATGTTAATAAGTCAACAACTTGTATACCTCTTTTAAAATCTCATTTACTGCTTACTCTACCTTGTATTTTCATCATTAAGTCCGTCGTTTTTGTGAAAGAGCATTCTAAACTATTTCAATGTAACCATGCAATCCAGCAACATGATACACGACGTCATAATGACTTACGTGTGGACAAACATAGGCTTATGCTGTATAAGAAAGGACCGCAATATTCAATGTCACGGTTTTATAACAACCTACCAATAGACATCAAGTCGATATCCAGCATATCCACATTCAAATCTAGAGTTGAGAAACTGTCATGTGAGAATACTTTTTTCTCTGTTGACGGATTTTTCAGCTCTCAGCTAATCTTGAACAATACTTATTATATGTATATTTGTAATTCAAGACGTATTTGTACAGTCTCCGGTGATAAAAACCATTATCATTATTATTATTATTATTATTATTAAATCTTCAAAACTCACCATTTGCACGAACAAGATCAAATGTGTCTCTTCTTGGTGGAGGTGCCATGTTTAGACACTCTGCTCTCTCCTGTCTCATCCAATCTGCGGAAAAAAATAATTTCAGGACGTCTTTAGTCTCCGTAGGATGAAATTTTTCTGCTGGGATGATTTCACAGATATGAATGATGTTCAAATTTGAACCGTGCAAGATTTGAACTCAACAAATACTTCATACGATGCAGACATTGTTGCTCGAAAATGTTGACGAGTCAAATTTCATTGACAAAAAATTGAAGATATCACTTTTATGTAACAGTTGCACTCGATATTCTTGCTATCGTTTCTCACCCAAGTGAGTACCGTTACATAGTCCACAAATATATCTGGGGTCAGAATCTAAGTCCATCGTCCCGATTGCCTGTGGCGCATCCATCGCTTTTATATCGAACTATTTAGAACAACAATGCTCAAAAATGCTATACACGGCCCAGTAGATTAC
Organism: Brachyptera risi; assembly: GCA_964007535.1. Classification (NCBI taxonomy): domain Eukaryota; kingdom Metazoa; phylum Arthropoda; class Insecta; order Plecoptera; family Taeniopterygidae; genus Brachyptera; species Brachyptera risi. The sequence goes on from OZ023326.1 coordinate 8,108,380, forward strand.
GAGAATTATAGATTTCGTCATTTCAACAAAGCTACCGGTACCGTAGCCACTCTTATTTACATCTAGTTTACAAGGGAATCCGCTGAATCGTGACAGGCAATCGGTACCTTTGGCTCTGAAATGACTGCAAGAAACCACAAATGCCTACACCGTGCTGAAAAAATCAGAATTCAGTAGTTCTGATGAATTAATAAATATCTCTCTCAGAAGTGGATGATTTAGTAGTTGAACGAATATTGTTATAAAATCATCAAATATCAATCAATCGAATGAATCAAGTGGTGTTTATGTATAACAGATGGCGTTATGGTCGCACTGATCTCAGGCGGATCTTTCAAATACTCGGGCTCAACGGTTACATATCATTGCTCAATAAATATCCGAATATGAATACATTCGAATTCAACTTAAAATAACTCCAATTTGAGAATAACTTCTGAAATTAAATGTCAATTTGGACAAAACGTAATATTACAAATGTTGGCAATATAACTATGTGTATATAATAGATATAATTGTGTATTCGAATAACGAACTATTCTCCCCTTTCCAAAACAATGCAAGCTTTCCAATTTGAATATTTCCCATCAATAATAAATAACATGATGGTTATAATTTCCGCCCGCTTATTCGCACAATTAGTATAATCAACTTGTATGTAAATCGTGATAATTCCCAATAGGGGACACAAAGTGCGTTATTTGTTTATGTAAATGTTATTTGATATCATTGCAATGTTAATTCAACCTATTCGAGTGGCGTGATAAATTGATGCACTGCTTGGGAGGTAGAGTCAATACTTGACAATTGATGTTTATAATAAACGTTGGTGACCAATATTAATAAAGTCAATTGAACAACTGAATTACCAATGTAAACGTCGATACTGATTATGCGATTCCCTTCAGCCAATAACAGAGTAGCAAGTGACATGCAAACAACATTGTGTGCACGTAATTGTATGCGAGTCAACAGATTGGCTGGATCACAACAATCAAAGGTCAGAAATATTCCGACCAACTGCGACGACTCTCAGCCATGAAGTCCGAAGTGGCCATTCATCGGACCGGAAGTAGGTTTGTGATTCATTCTCATTTCATTTCCATTCATAGCCTTAATTGGGTGTAACGATTTTGCATCAAGTTTCGATGTTATCGTATCACAAAATAATATAATCTGGACAAATCCATTTCTTCACAATGACTTGGTGTTGATAATTTAAAATTAAATTTTGTTCTGTTTGTCTTTCTCTTGAATATCAAATACTAGGCCTATTTATGTATTACGTCTCTTTCACGAGCTACATCATTCATAAATATGTTTCTTTTGTAAGCCCGCACTCTAGAACTTGTGTTCTCACGCGGGCTTCTGTTGATTTTACTATCCTCATTCATATTATGTATCAGTTATTGTATCACGCAGAATAAAATGAAATGACATTGAATTTATTGACAATGATTAAAACACTGCTACCTACTAATGGATTCATGTATTCTTATTCTTATGTACCATATATTTTTATCACACTGATACAGGAAGAAAAACACAATCACAACAGAAACGCATCCACAAAGCCCTTCAAAAAAAGACTTAACTGTGGGTAAAAATAGTGAATTATAAGTACAATTCAAATTCGGACGTATTCCTAAAAAATCAAAAGTAATAAAGTAGTTGAAGTAAGAAAAAAAACATTGAGTGATTTGCTACCTTCTACTCACAAAGAGTGAGGTATCTTTGATTGCTATTAATTTCAAGCAATCAAGTTATATCAAGTGGCGAAAAAAGTAGACAGTTTTACAAGATTGTAAGAACAAAATAATCACATTAAACCAGTATCAAGACACTTTGATTACAAAATTAATGATCCATGGATGACAAATGTGTATCGTACAACAATGTTCCTTGATTAGGTCTTTTGATACACAATTTTCATCTCATCTCATCCCTATGAAGTCAAATTAATTGGGTCAGGAGGTTTTTCAACCCTATCTTCCGGGGCCCATTTCTCCAATATCGGATCCTGCCAGCTCTAAATCCCCTTCCTCTTCCTTACCATCATCGAATCGTCTCTTCTTCTTCTTTTCTCTTTCTTCTTCTCTTTCTTTCTTCACTTCAACCAAATTGATACGTTTGATTCATTATTTATTGTCAGTGCAGAGATTAATCAGGAAGATATTCCCATAGTTTTTTTACTGACAATAATTTTTAGTACACTTTCATCGTTCACAGGATATTTGAATGTCATATCATCAAAAATGTCACAATTTTTCACGCTGAGGAAAAACAGAAGGCCGTTGTGAGAACATTTTCTCATAGTCAACTTTATCGACTGAGATTTCAATCACGTACAATATCTGAACAAAATCTGTTCGGTCCGATTCTGTTATATTCAAAGGGAGAAGCTTCAATTATGATTGTCAGTGGTGGCTGGCTAGTGCTCTCTTGAACCTAATCTTCATTGATGTTCACTCGAATCATATGCAGAAGATGTGAGATAATACATGAATGAAATAAACTCTCAAACTATAAAAACACTCTTTAGGCCCGGTATTACCACGGCCAGTTAGTATTTATCTGAAAGTTGGTGAAAACGAATAGCATAGGTAACCATGGTGATAACAAGTTTGAACTGTCAGATGAAGGCTAACTGGACTTGGTAATACCGGGCCTTAGAAAACTGAACAACCCTTCAATACACTATGACACCTTTCAAACTTCAAAATGTCCTTCAACCTGTTGAGCCTCAACCATTTCACCATTTAATTATCAACCATTCTCACATATTCATCATACACCTTCCTTCATCACCACAAATTTTGATGATATTTTATTAAATTTCAGAAAACAAAATTTCTGTACAACCTAACAGAATATTGTATTATTTTGGGAAATGGATCTAAATGACAAATAAACGATATTATTATCATACACAAATTCTGTGTTTCAAACGAGGTGTGAACAACTGGTGAATTTGGAGAGATTTTGGGGAGATTTTACGGGGTTGCAGAAAAAAATCCAAATTTCCGATGTATTTCAAGAAGATTTCATGGGATTTCGGAAACATTCAATAGAAAGTCCTCAGTAGATTTCAGAAGTTGTTAGACCCTTGATATTTACTTTGATGGAAATCTATCCACAGAGCAATATTTCCAGTGTCAACGTGATATATGAACGATCGCAGTGACTTTCCTGATGAAGATATATCATATTTGAACTGCTTTAAACTATTCAGAGATGTTCTTCTGGGATTATTTTGATCCATGATGAAAATTCACAATATATTACGTATATGTGGTCTGTATGTAATGGTACGCGGTGAAGTGAAAATGGTGGGCAAAAATATCGAGTGTACACAAGTGTACTTTCCATGCACCTAAGTTAATATGAAATGTCAGACAGCATTTTCCACTAAATCATCTGCAACTTGTAATGTATTTTGTTTTTTTTCTATCTTGCTCAGTTCAAGTTTTATGATCGATAAAATATGTGAAATCAACTTGGCGCAAACTTCATGAGGACTGGTTCTATACTCATCAACATTCAACATGGCCGGACGAACAGCACTCTCGATAATTATACCAGTCCTTTTGAAAAGTGAACACAATTCCCGAAACAGATATTCTCTGAGAATATAGTAAATGAGCCGAATGTTGGGCTGAATAGCAGTGTATTAATGGTATAGTTCGTCAAAAGACTCGGAATATTTTCAATTCATTATTCGAAATGATGTATTGAGAGCCAATTGTACTGATTGATAATGAGATATCAATTGGACTATTTTCGGTCAAAAATCAAAAATAACGAAGTTTTTCTTATGTATAAAATGTTAGTAGACCCGCAGCAAGTCAACTTTTTGTGGGTTTGCGGGTCTACGAAATTGTACTGAAATCTTTGTGAGAACACGAATAAAAAATTGAAATTGAAACCAATGGGGATATGGACCTACAGTTGCTTCTACAATATTCTCTCAATTCAGTGACATTGGATCCATATACAAACGTTTGTTAGTAATTTGATTAGTTATTGGTGATTTATTTGTTAACACCTCAATTTCAATATGATTTTCGTATCTTTACTGATGATCATTCAATCATCACCCGATCTGAAAATATTACAACTGGTTCTGGAATATGAGTTTAATCTCAATTCAATCAAATCTTGGATTGAATTAATAAATCTCAGAAACGTGAGTATAAATGTGTCAACATTCTATATTATGATCATTTCAACTACATGTACTCCATAAGTCATGGAAAAAATATATTTGGAGAATCTATAAAATATATATAAAATTTAAAATATATATGTATGTTTTTTTTTTAATAACATCGAAACTTGATACAAAATCATTGTTCCCCAATTGAGGCTATGGATGAAAGACAGGATCGTTTGGACGGGGCACCACAAGGGCGATCTTACCACCCCATTTTGATTATTTAAAACTAATGGTCTTCAACACCAGGACTGCGCTGTCTGTGACCATAATTTTTCGCAGTAGATAAAAGTCTTTCAGTATAAACACACGAATGTTGATATCTTCCACTTTGAACTAAGTGTCTTGGGCAATGATTACTTCTTTCCCTTGACAGCAGATGTAAAATTGATCATTATACAAAAAGCACAAATTAAATTAGTGATAGGCCTATAATGTTATAATTAGGCCTATCGCTCTACTAATTAATGGTCTAATATTAATATTAATACTAATTAATATTAATTAATTGAATATATAACTAATAGTAGGTTCCCAACTATAATACCATCATCAGTTATCACCCTTAGGCTTTCGTCAAGTACAGGTGACGAACAATAGTCACCATATCAATACAGCGAACTGGTGGACTACCAGATATTCTAATTGGTCAATTCCAACCGGTGAAGATCGTTGTCTGTCTCTCTTCACAATCGATGACGTCACTTGACAGAAGCATATTATCACATACGGAAATTGAGAATCAAAATTCTATTCCAGTGAGCTGAATCTGTATTGTGGAGTGACTCTCAGATGATATTCCATCAATATATCGTTTTTCATATGATTTGTCAGATGAGCGTCGCGAAGACTTGAATTCCACTCACCGAAATAAAAATATTCATTTTCATGCTTTTTTATACGCGGTATACGGGCCGAGAGAAGGAACCACTTGACCTGAGTAAATAACTGCACATCGCGGTGTCATACCAGAGAAAGATGGAATTTTTTTCTGGCAGAATATGTTGTACTTTTCTCTCGTAGAAAAATTAGGGTGCCAGTGAAATCCTCATGAATGTAATCCGGGGGTGAAATACTTGGGGAACGAAAATTCTCAAAATGCTCCAAGATGTTTACCAAATACGAGAACAACCGTCACACACATTTGCAATGATATTTTATATTCTGAAATGAGGAATTACTAAGAAATCGTATTGGTAGCATAAATTCAATTGAATTTTAGTATGTAAAAACAACAGGTTGTTATAACCAGTACCTGGAGCACTTTGAAGGACAATGGCAACCAGTAGAAAGTATTAGAAAGTATTTCAGGATTTTTCTGTATTCAATTTTTTATCACTTTTGTAAATAACCATTGTACTATATTGTATTGACTATTACGCTGTACCATCTTGGTATCCCGCTATGCGGACAGCCGTCAATAAATTGTCATTCTCTCTAGAACTTCCAGAGTAATCCAAAGTGTCAAGATGTAGAACATAATTAATTCAATCCCAGATTTTCATACTCTCCAGTAAAAAATATCAATACCATACATAAAGTAGTTTCAACTTGAAAATCTTCAATGAAACATCATCATAGCCATTCAAGCACGACTTTGCTGATACATTATGACGTATACAATACAAAAGAGTACACAGAGAGGATAAACGATCAGAGCCTCGACTCAATTAGCACTCGATGTGAACAAGAGTAAATCCTATTAAAAAAAAAACTCGAACAAAATGTATGTAAAGCTATTTAGTGACAACATTATCCACCGTCATAATACCATTGAGAGCATGAACGCCTCACCCTCCTGCCATTAAAAACCACACACGGCCATTCCGGATCTATATTGACATTCCGGCGCAAAGTGACTTCTAAATAGCAATCAGCTATCCACTACAATTGGTGACAGCCTGGCGAGATGTAGTTCTCCGTCCGGCCGCAGCGCGCGCCAGCACCGTAGCGCGGTCTCGTTTACTTTCTACATGCGGCATTTCATTGCACGCGGGGAAAGGAGAAAGGGGGATATGCTAGATTATAATTCAATTCTGGGTTGGTGCCGGGAAATTGTTCGTCCGATTCACGGTGTGTGCTAATGCTGGCCGGCGTGAGAGTGAATTGAGAGGAGATAAAATGCATGACAGAGAAGGGATTATATGGAGATGGTTTATATGTGGCCGTGGCGTCAAGTCTGTCGGAATGCTTCGATATACGACTGTCGAAATGGGAGAGAATATCTATGAACGAAATGCTTTTTGGATGGATTTGCCAAAGATAGCATGTATGTTTAGTTTACCAAGCTTTTGTCAATAATGCCAGGATTTGCTTCGGCAGACGATTTAATTTGATATATATATATATATATATATATATATATATATATATATATATATATATATATATATATATATATGTTTTCACGTAGGTTTTGGCGGATGTACCACATATATATCCAACATATATATATATATATATATATATATATATATATATATATATATATATATATATATATATATATATATATATATATACATATATATATTATATCGATTCGATCCCATAATGAAATGCGATGAATATCAATAATAATGCAATAATATTCGATAATAAAATCCGTAGATTCCATTGGGAATATATATTGAATGATTTCTGGACGCTGTTGTGGACCCAAAGAGAACAAATCATCAATTTTGTGATCGAAAATATTTTAAACTGCTCATAATTTGTCATACAGTACGGCTAGTCAGTGATCATTGAGATGTGTGAGAGCTGCGATGCTGAGCGAGGTCTCCTGATTCATTCAGACGTAATAATAAATGCGATGTATTGATGTAGAGCCTATGTATCAGGTGGATATCATGTGCATGAATATATCTCCATGATGTATGATCAAAGCAGAAAGAAGTACATAGGATAATTCCAGAATGAGAATATGAAGAGGATAAAACTAATGAGAAGTTTGGGAATTGTTTCTCCTCAATGTGAATGTATGAACTGGTAAATCTTCCTGAAATTAAAGCTTCAAGATGCATCGTTTATTGGATGCGGTATTGTATTGTTGTTTGATGTGATGAGACTATACGCTCGTGGTTCCCCGTTTGAACGGATTTATTCGGGATTCATCATCCAAAGTCTCAATCCAATAAGAATAATTATGTATCAAGTTTCGATGTTAATATCATTATCTATATAGCTGTCGTGTCCTAGGGCCATAGTTCGCAATCAGGAATATGTAGAAAGCTGGTTGTTCAAGTTGTTCATTTGCGAAGTCACAGATCCATCGTAAATACTAGCGTGTTCTTATTGTAGATACTGAATTAACTGGTGTGCATACTTAGGTTATGGAACACTTCTCTCTCTTTGATAATCATCACTCGTATAATTATACCACTATGAGAACGGTATATACGCGTTGTTGGACGAGCGGAAAGTGATAGTATGTCGACTTCTTTGCCAAAAAAACTTTCACCTAAATTCGCCAATTGGGTGACATTTAAGTGATAAATGGGTAAAAACTGCTTCGTGTGGTACCAATTCAGCACATTTTATGTGTTTCTTATTTCAAATGGCAGACCCAATCAAGCTAAGAATTTTCAGAAATGTGTATCAAGATGTGATTCAACTACACACAGAATTCAATTTTTTCGGAAAATGAAAATATTCTTATTTTTTTCCCGCCGTGTTATTCTGAAAGGTATTTTTGAAATTTCTAAGATTCATAAAAATAAAAGTTTTCACCCGATAATACCACGAAACTATACATATCTGAGTTAGATGAGGAACCATAATGAAAAAAAGTGGGAAGTTGATAGCTGTAGCCATTTGACCTGTGGAGAACCGACAAAACGAGAAGAAAAAAAAAACATAAAAAAGAACACCAATTTCTTCCAGTATGTCAAATTTAATCCTCGCTTAAGCTCGTCCAATTATAAAAATCAATTGTTCCATGTGATTTACAACGGTGGCCAATGCACAGCAATTTGAGAATGCTGACCAATGTGACGAAATAGAGCGTGATATCGATTAGTTAGCCGAACACTTCCTGAGTCGGGGCGATTAAAGTCTACTCAAGACAATAATTAATGAATGAATTGATTGACATGATTGACCAATACGTGAAACTAATGTGAGTAGTAATATTTCTTCTGTAATGTTTCTTCCACTTCAACCCTGGCATTACACAATATTCTTTCTATTATTTTCTTGTATTTAATCCACAGTTAAGCTCTCTAGGGCTTTGTGAACATCACGTGACTGTTCATTATTTATATGTATGTCTATGTTTTAAAAAATGAAAAATATGTCCTGCCTAATCGGTACATTCACATTTACCAAACTAATCCGTGATGGTAAATGATCACCATCCATCACATATCGATATAGTTCATGAGCTGATGAAGATTTCAAAGATTTTATAGCAAAATTTGAAAAATTGTCGTCGAATCGTTCTGATGTGAGGGATGAAAAATGCAATGAGGTATCGGTAATAACCATTTCGAACAAGTTATGTTGAATTAAACTCACAAACACAAATATTTTGAAAGTGACGTTAGCTCACCATGTACGTTCAACTTCATATTCCGTTATTAATTTAATTTCGTTCTTTTTCAAAAGTTGAATAGAAGTTCATTCTTCTGTCTGATTCAAATACAACCAAACAAATATAAAATTGGAAGTTTCTCTATTTTTGTTCTCCCATCTTTTCACTCCTCACTAATTTAAATTCAAACTCTTTTATTGCATATCTGATTAAATAAGTTTCATTAAATTCCAGTCCAAGCTAGATTTTGAACGGTATATCAATTTTCTACTAGCTTAATACTTCGTATAGATTTTTTTTCTTCTACTTTTCAGGATTATTTTTAATGAAATGTTTAGTTTCTTGATATGTTCTACTTACAATGTTTGCATGTCGTTCCACTTATGTTCTGATAAAAGTGTAAACTCTTCCAAGATAGTTGGCGTCGGCGTTTGTCATGAGTTAACAAGATGCTGGCAATGCCCCAGATATTCATTGGTGTTACATTAAGATGACAATCTCACCAAAGAGAGAATTTCAAACGTATTCATCGTTTGTATTAAAATCATCGTTCTTGAAGGAGCTTTACTCTGATGGTTGTGTAAACAATCAAGTCTAGTTTCTTAATTAGAAAAACAAAATATGTAAGTAGGTGCTTGCAATTTTCTGCGATTCAAAATTAATATCACTACATTTTGATAGAATAGAATCAATATACATCAAGTTTTGCAGCTAATATATTATAAAACAAGAAAATTAGTGAAAACGATAAGGATATTTCATGATCTAAAAAATTATTGTGACTATTGAAAATACTATTTCACAATAAACTGATACGCGTGGCATCAATTATGGAGTGATATTCATTCATATTCATGAAGAAGCACTGAGTAACTGTAAAAACTGAGTAACTGTGAAGAAACATTTGAATTTCAAAGAAAGTATCAAGTTGTAGCTTGGGCAAAGATTAGTTGTATGATCATTTCATTCATTTCAAATGGCTGTAGAATACCTGAATCAGCTAATTAATCCTTGTTGTCTTGGGTGCTATTCACACTGTCCCATTTCCTTTCATTCAAGACTTGTATCCAATAAATTATATACAAGATATTGAAAGGCCATTTAGACTATATATTTTATCAAATGATGACGTTTGTTTGGTATCTAAGAGGCCGTGCATCATAGCTGTTTTCTCAATTCTCATAAAACCTTTGATGGAAATAGGACATACTCTAAACGAAAAAAATGCTATCCAACCTTCCAAACGAAAATTGGAAGCGCTAGTTTTGATACAATTTCACAATTATACTATCAAATAACTGTGATACAAGTCTTGAATCAGAGGAATTCGATAGGAAATTGGACAGTGTAAATGGGGCTTCACATTATCATTCATATACACTTAGATAGAAAAGAATATCTGTCTATAATCAACCTCTCTGAGAATAATGACGAATTTTATATTAAAAATTTATAAATCTTTGATTCAAGGATTTTATACTAACAATAAAAATACACACAGTCTGAATATATTACCATGGCAGCAACTCTACTGGTTCACAATATCCAATATAATCCTCAGTTGTGTGGAGCTATAGCTAGTTCTAGGGCGTCATTCAAAGTTGTATTTACAGCTAGGACTCAGATACCAATAGCTTGTAGCACTCTCTTTTTTGTCCTGCATGATTATTTTCCATGAGAGATTTGAATTATTTCTCATATATGCAACAATCATATGTCCAGTGGACAGAAGTCGTGTCAAGAACAAACCGCACGGTTGACGAGTGATGGCTTGCGTCACGCGAATAAAACGCTGTCAAACTAAACATCGGATTGAACAAAACATCACAATTCATCAGCAGGAATTACAATACCTATTGTTTTTGTGAATGTTTTCATTGTCATAGCTAATGTCACGTGATAATTCTACCGTGATTCTAGGTTGTAAATATTAATATCTGAGTTTATATTTACGAATTTCGTTTGGTCAAATAACAATCAACAGAAAAGTGAGATACAAAATCTCACGTGATACATATTGTGAATGTTTATCATAGATTTACAGTATTTTGAAAGATACTCTCTGAATGATGTGAAGCAGTTTCACCACGATATGTTCTTCTGGAAAGTCACTACGATCGTTTATATACTTCATGTTGTCACTGGGAACGTTACGCTGTGGGTGTGTTCTCCTTCGGAATGATTGATATCAACGAATAAAAAAAAGAAAATTTGCTCCACATTCGATCGAGAGCGAAAATCTGGCACACTAGAAATCTCATTATTTTATTGTTCATATTGTTGAAAATGTTATGATATTGCTGGTTCATCTGATCTCATTTATGATTGCCATTTCAGAATGAGTTCAAATTGATGTGAAATCTGATATAATATTATTGATAAATGCATGAACTGAAATTATTGTAGCCTGGAGAGAAAATGGGGAATCAAAATAAACAACGATTAAATTGCAGGTCACGGTTGCTATATACACAAAATAATATTACACAAATAATCAATTGGAATCAGAATTAAATCATGGGACAGTATTTCCAAACAATCAAGTTAGTAGTAGATCCAATTATAGTTATTGAATGAATGAAAATGTTCATGGTGAAATTAGAAGCAATCAAGATGGATGAAAAACAAACAATTATAATCCAGCTTGCAGGATTGTATGAAAGCCTACATCTAGTGCTGAATCAAGTTGGAATTGTATATATAATTTCATCAAAACTGTGAATGTAATGATTAATATTCTGTTCTTATCTCATCCACCCAAGAATCAGATCGTGTACCAACACGACAAACAGGAATATCACCGTGAGCACGTGATATTTTCAGGATATCATGTTTTGTCAGGACAAAACTCAGGCTAAGAATACAACTACATCTTCGGTTAAATCATGAAGTGACTGCAACATCAGGTGGTTATTGAGGTCTAAACCATCCTTCAGATCGTACAACTCACTTTTCTCTTTCTTCAATTCATTCAAATATATTTATTCATCGCCGAGTTTCAAACCATTGGGTACATTATTCTGTTTTCCACACAGAAATTATTTGCAGGAATCATTATCTGTACCAGATTTCAATTTCATTCGAATAATTAGTATTATGATTATCATTTTCCATGTGAATGATTCAATAATATATTTGTAACGAACTTATTCATATCAAGTAATAATATTGAATGAATAGGATGAATTAAAAAAATATGAAAATATGACATTGTTTCGTTTAGAATGAGATTATTTCGGGCTGGTTGTTTGGTCAAGTTTGTTAGTTTGGATCATTTCAAGTTGATTCAGGATATTCAGACCCGAAAAAAAAGTTGTACATGTTGTGAGCC
>OZ023326.1:8125454-8206063 GCA_964007535.1 Brachyptera risi
TCCGTGGTGATTCCATCTTTACGGTCACGGAGCGCGATAAACTTGTGTTCATTCATTTATATCCGGTTCAACGACGTACTGTTATGATAACCGAGATCCATTGGAGTGAAATGGATCAATAATGAGATGGTGGTATGTATGTTACTTTGGTGATGAGAAGTATTGTGGGAAGGAAGCGGTCGTGGCCTCTATTGTAGGAACCATCCTGGTATCGAGTCTTCTATACAGATATAAACTACGAAAAGACAACTGTGAAGATGGACGGTGAGGGGTATTGAAACTTGTTCGATATTCCCTTCACCTCACGGATCACTTGGAGCGAGCGCGTTAGTAACTGAGCTGCCTGTGCTGGACTTGTAAGGTTTTTTACTCGTATATAAGCAATGGAAACGTCGTCTACTGACTGAATTAATGAAAAAAACTTCAATAGTGACCTAATTCAATTATCCATTCATTGTTTTGAATGATATTTTTTTCATATGGAAAATTCTAATTAATTCATCAATTCATTCATTCATTCAATTCATTCAACTGTGGCAACCTGAAGGATTCGACGCTTCTGAGACTTGCATTTATTATCTCAAAATTGGAATTATCGAGTTGGGCCCTTTTTACAGAGGACCCATCAATTAGCATTTTGTATTGTAGACTCGGCCATGAAAAATAAAAAAAATATCCAAAAAATACAAAATTTCAAAATGGTTCAACAGTGATTTTTGGGATCAAGATGCTGATGAACGACATATTTGTCATGTATTCATGTACATACTACCTATGAAGATCCTGTATTACTCTATTTTGAAGGACATGACCATCGAGGAACGGGATCATGATGAGTCATTCACCTCCTCAATTTCAGAGAGAACTGAAAATCATTATCTCAATTTCGAAAAAAAAACACTTCATTTGTCCTCCAAGACCCGTTTTTTTTTTCGAATACTGACTGTATATCATTCAATTCTGTTCATGTTTTTATACAGAATTGGTGATCATTGACATCGATCGATTCTGTTCATATTTCTATACAGAATCGGTAATGCCTACGTCATGACTCGTGGTCTCTGGATAACAAAAAAATAAATTCAATTCACGAAATCGAGGTGATGATTTCCAGTTTTGTCTGAAATCAAGGACACGAATATAGTAATTATTCATCAAAATCTATTCATGGGGTTGTGATATTCTTTAATGAATGGTCAAGGGATAGTTTATGCTTTTTCAGACGCTAATTACTGATTTGAGTACAAAATTAATATTCTCAATCTTTATGCGCATCGCATCTCACGGTCGACATCATTCACAGTAGCAACAACGAGCGTCTCAACGTCCACCTCGCGCAGAATGACGTTGTTGCCAGTAGAAACCGAAGTGGCCACTACTCGATCGAGAAGTAGGTCTCACATCGGTTTCAGTTCAGATTGAATTACTCGGGAATATTCGGTTGTTGAGGTTATTCGGTTTGAATCCGTTCGAATAGAACTAGGTTCATTAAATTAGTTGGATCGGTTCATTCAGGTCATTTCAGGCTACGCACAACAAAAACAACAACAACATATGTATAACAATTCTACATCTATATCTCATACATATAGTTCAGTTTTAGTCTATATTATGTTAATTTTTTAATACTTTTCACGTATTTTCACCTATTTTCAGAATATAAAAATCAAACTGGCAAATAAAGTATTGAATTGAATTGATTCGAATCGAACAAAAACATTTGCACGTGGTGACAGACCGATGGTCCGATGAATGGCGGCTACCTAACAACAACAACAACAACAACAACAACAACAACAACAACAACAAAAACGTACGCACGTGGTGACATACCAATGGTCCGATGAATGGCGGCTACCTAATAATAACAACAACAACAACAACAACAAAAAAACGTGCGCACGTGGTGACATACCAATGGTCCGATGAATGGCGGCTACCTAACAACAACCACAACAACAACAACAACAACAACAACGTACGCACGTGGTGACATACCAATTGTCCGATGAATGGCAGCTACCTAATAACAACAACAACAAAAACAACAACAACGTGCGCACGTGGTGACATACCAATGGTCCGATGAATGGCGGCTACCTAATAATAACAACAACAACAACAACAAAAAAAAAACGTGCGCACGTGGTGACATACCAATGGTCCGATGAATGGCGGCTACCTAACAACAACCACAACAACAACAACAACAACAACAACGTACGCACGTGGTGACATACCAATTGTCCGATGAATGGCGGCTACCTAATAACAACAACAACAAAAACAACAACAACGTGCGCACGTGGTGACATACCAATGGTCCGATGAATGGCGGTCACCTAGCAACAACAACAACAACAATAACAACAAAGTATGCATGTTGACCGATGGTCCGATGAATATCGATTGTCGATACAAATCATACACAAGTAAAAGATATATAAGCGCATTTCCACATACTTCGATTGCTGCACGGTCAACGTGCCGCACGTCTATTAGAGCGAGATAATATATTTCATCACTCGCTCAGTGCGATTGCGCAGTTTTGGTGGAAGTGCCAAGTTCAATGTTGTTGAGTTTTGGTGGAGGTGCCAGGTTCAATGTTGTCTAGTTTTAGTGGAGGTGCCAAGTTTGAGGCTGCTACGAAATGTTCGACAGAGACGTCGAGTCAGTCAAGGAAGTCGATATTGGGAGACATCACAACCCTGAAACCACATTCTGATGAATAATTACGATATGTATACTACCACAATTTTAGAGAAAGCTAGCAATCATCATCTCTATTTCAGAAATTTGAAATAATTTTACTGTTCCTTAGTCATGTATCACGACAAAAACATCACTGATTCTTTATAGAGAATAAACATGAGGAGATCCAAGTAATTGTTACGTCACGATTAGGAAAAAAGGTCGGGTCATGGAAGAGAAATAAATCAATCATAATTTCTGAAATTGAGACGATGGTTTCCATTTTTGTCTGAAACTATGAAAATGCATATCATCATTATTAACCAAATCACAGTTTCAGAGTCGTCTTGTCCTTCAATACCCGTCCTTTTCTTCCCGCCGAGCCGCTCCGATCGCACGTCCCGAGTCGCAAAGGACGACGACAACGATACGTCGCTGGAAACTCACCGAATCAGTCGTCGTTCAGCCTCGTAAAGAAGACAAAAAAAACTCGGCCGATAAACCATTCCCTGGCAATAAATCTCATTGATTCAAATTACATGGTCTAGAAAAAGTCAGAACGATTTGTATCCGGTAGTTTCCCAATCCACTCTCGTCCCCCCCCCCCTCTCCCCCTATCTTTGGTGACAAGGGCGGGGGAGGGAAGTGTCTTCTTATCCTGATTGAATTAATCCATCCGGCCCACAGGCGTCGACACGACCCCGACCTGCGGGGGAGAAAGGGGAGGTGCTGGACCTTGTCTTGTAGAGGAGAGAGAGGGGAGGTTGCCGGACCATGTCTTGGGGTGAGGGGGAGAGGGGGGAAGCTGCCGGACCGTGGCTTGATGAATGGGACAAAAGAATGTACTCGGCTATATCCACACGCAGGCTCGCACGAGAGTAAGAAACTAACAAGTTCGAACTTCGAAGAATTGTTCGAGTATTTCGAGGAAATGTTCGGTGGAGCGCATCAACTCGTGGGCTGACGTCTGTTAACGAGTGCAATTCCACGAATGAGTTTCGTTACCGAGTCACAAACGAATAGTCAATGACCCTCAGCCGAAAAACATGGCCACAAATATAAGTCAACAAGTCGATATGAATACGGGATATTATCAACTGTACTACGAAAAAAACTCATCTACAGACACACTGTATTATAAAAAAACTCATCTACGGACAAATTGTACTACAATCAAACTGTACTAAAGTTTTAATTCTTGAGCAACCTATACAGAGAAGAAAGTGAGGGACAAAGGCTCCTCCCCTTACGCATAGACACCTTCCATCATAGAAAAATAGCTGTCGTAGGAATGATTTTTAGATGAGTTTGTGTGTAGATAAGTTTTTCTGTAATACAGTTTGTTTGTAGATGAGTTTTTTCTGTAGTACAGTCGTGTTTGATGAGTTTTTCTGTAGTACAGTCGTGTTTTAGATGAGATGATGAAAATCAACGTATTTTATCATGGTTGGAGGTGTCTATGCGTACGGGGAGGAGACATTTGTCTCACACTTTCTTCTCTGTGCAGGTTGCTCAAGAATTAAAACTTTAGTACAGTTCGTTTGTAGTACAGTTTGTCCGTAGATGAGCTTTTTTGTAGTACAGTTGACCCATTCCGATTCGTATGACTAAAGAATGAAGATGATTGATGTGAATGTGATATAATTTGTGTGTAGATTACTTCATTCGTCGCTACAAAATGAATATATACAAATATTTCCCTCCCTCGGTAGCTCGGTCAGCTGAGGCACCGCTTCAGAAACTGAAGTCATCGTTTGGGTACGGGTACGAGTCTCGCACAAGATATGAGGTTTGGTGAACGTCCTTGCATGTACCATCACTTCAGAATCTCATAGTCACCTGCTCATTTGTACCCCCGTATAACCTAGCTCTTGGTGGGGTCATTAAGCGAACAATAAGCATCATCGGAAATATTTGTCGTATGTTTAAGGCAAGGTCAATGTGCAGCTAGACCTGAGTATGTCATAGCATGTGGAGGACATTGTTGTTGATGTTGATGTTGCTGTCATGATTCATGTTATTGTTGTTGTTATTGTTCTTGTTGTAGCGAGTGATCTAAATTGACGTAAGATTACCTGATCTGACTGGCCTAATCAACAAAACCAAACACAACTCAACCAATCTAACCTCAATCAATCCATTATCACCTAGAATTAACATGATTTAATCCTAATTGACAGTTATACTAGATAATAGTGACCAACAGTCACTTATGGCCACAAATAGCCACTTCGATCATTGCTCAGCCCCATATGCACTCATATCAAGTGACGTCACCAATTGTTGAAAGAGACACAAAAATGTTCACCCGTTGGAATTTACCAATCAGAATATATGGTTCCACCAGTTTACTGCGTTGCTATGGTAACCGCTGTTTGTCATTTGTTACTCAACAGAAGCGTATAGGGTTGCCATGCGTCCCAAACTAAGCTTCTACACAAGCTCAGTCACAGAGCGTCTCTGAGCGTTGCTGCTTTCCCTTACGCAAGGTTGTCATACGTCCCGATTTTGGCTGGACAGTCCCGCCTTATTCCCCGAATTCCCGCGTCCCGTTGAATGATCAAGCGGGACGTTTTTCTCTCTCCAGCTAGCCAGGAGGTTATCTCAAGTGGCAGTCCCAGTGAGAGTCCATCCTGGTTACTGATTTATCGTAAGTCAAAATACAATTCAATTCATATCTGGTATTTTTCCGTCTTCATATTCTATGAATTTTATAATATTAAAATAATAATATTTTAATATTTTGTCTTCATATTATAACTCATATTATATACATAATCTATGGCGTGGTAATATCACCCTTGTGGTGCCCCGTCCAAACGATCCTATCTTTCATTCATAGTTCCAATTAGGGAACAATGATTTTGTATCAAGTTTCGATGTTATTGAAACTGAAATCAAACAAAAATAAAAAATATTCCATATTTGTTGTCGGCGCGCGGAAGCTTCACAGGCTGGAAGTCAAAATCAATTTTGATTATATTTCATTATCTATTGACAATTTCATCACGAAACCTTTCCATTCAGTGATCTCAAATCTCCACTATTGTAACGACAACAATGGCGCTCACATTTTACAAATTTCGAGAATATCTGGTGGACGGGCACGAAATTGTGCGGATTTCTATCACAATTCATTTGAATAAATCTCTCGTCTCACAACGAATTGTTTTCTCTTTTTTCTTCTAGTCTAGTTCCATACAAAGAGGATCTACTAAGAGAAGACAGATAGTGAAATGAGAATAATTTAGAGTCAATGATCGTCTTATCCAAGCTATAGATTTTTTTTTCAACTCCATGTCCTTTGCTAGCTAACCACAAGAATCCATTCGAACAATTGACTCTATGTTCACACAAATCATTGGTCGAAATCAAACAAAGTATCAGAGAAGCAATCACATTATAGCTTTGTGTCGCATACAATCTACGTAATGCTCGCGTCTTCAAGGCGTCCTCAGTTTCTGTGGGGCAAAAAGTTTCCGCCAGAGGGATTTCACAGAAATGAATAATCATGAAATTTGAATCGAGCAAGATAGAAAAACAACGAATACATAAAAAGATGAAGGCAATATTCGTCAATGATGCTGATAATCCAAATTTAATAATTGCAATGGTGGGAATACCACTTGTATGTTGTATGTAACACTTGGTATATTCAAAATCGATTTTCACCTCACCACGTACCGTTAGATACAAACCAGGAAAACGCCATATGCGTTGTTGTACGAGCGGATAGTAATAGTATGTCGACTTTTTTGCCAAACTTTTGCCTACATTCGCCAATTTGGTGACACTTGAGTAAGAAATGGGTAAAACTGCTTCGAGTGGTACCAATTTGGCACAATTTATGGTTTTTCTTCAAAATGGCTCACCCGATCTAGCTGAAAGTTCTCACAAATGTGTATCAGAATGTAACCCAACTTCACGCCAAATTTCATTTTTTGGGGAAAATAAAAATATTTTCTTCATTCCCGCTGTGTTATTCTAATGGGTATTTTTGAAATTTCTAAAATTCATAAGAAAAAAAGTTATCATCCGATAATGCCACAAAATTATACAGATCTACGTTAGACTGGGAAACATGATATGAAAAGTTTGAAGTTGATAACTGTAGCCGTTTGACCTGTGGAGAACCGACAAAAAAACATGAAAAAAAATAAAAAATAAAAAACGAACACCAATTTTTTTCAGTATGTCAAATTGAATCCTCGCTAAAGCTCGTCTAATAACATGAAACATATTGTGTATGCTTATTATGGATCGTCAGTATTTCAAAAGTCAGTACGATCGTTCATAGGTTACGTTGACACTGGAAATGTTATCATGCAGATAGGTTTCCCTCAACTAATGTGTTATATATTGTTTATTGAGTGTGCTGAATTGATCTCAGTCATGAACAATGTGCATCAACATATCTTGTCTCAATGTCGTCCGCTTCATAATTTTTTTTCTTGATAACATCGACACTTGATACAAAATCATTGTTTCCCAATTGAGGCAATGGATGAAAAATAGGATCGTCTGAACGGGGCACCACAGGGGCGATTTTACTACCCCAAATTATAATATGAACATGTATTTCTTCCTCCATATTTTTGTGGGACGTTTTGTTCATTCTTTTCTGTTGATAATATTTCGCTAGAAGAATGTTCGAGACTGAATATATTTGGAACAGCAAAGGCAAATTGACACAAAGAAAATGATCCGCTAATAATTGTAGCAATTACAGCAACAATCAAATTATATACGACAAAGAGCATACGCCATTAAATCCTCTTTTACACATCTACACGTATAAATAATAACACAGTTATATTAATAACAGGTTAGTTACTCTGACTTCTCCTGATTAATCCGAGCTCAGCAACCATGCAGTCTTTGACCCGCTCAAAGGTCCAATTAGGTGACCAATGGCCACGAGTTTCCAGCGCGCTCGGCGGCCAGCAAGAGAGCGAGATCAAACATAACCCTCTTGCCCATTAGCTGACGTCACTGATAGCAATTATCACATAGCAGTGAAGTATCAGGAGAACAGCCAGCTGACTCAAAGGAAGTATTCTCTCTGACTTGCCGGATTGTTCCCTAGCAACGCTTCGTTATTGTCGACGCTCCTTTGTTTTGTTTGTTCATCATTATTGCACATTTTTCAAATCATCTCACATACAATGATTGCATGAATTTGATCATACTTCACCAAATGTGTATATGTAAATATATATATATATATATATATATATATATATATATATAATATATATATATATATATATATATACTTATATATATATATATACTTATATTCATATATACATTATTTATATATATATATATATATATATATATATATATATATATATATATATATATATATATATATATATATATATATATATACATATATATATATATATATATATATATATATATATATATATATATATATATATATATATTTATATATATATAAATATTATATATATATATATATATATATATATATATATATATATATATATATTCATATATATATATATATATATATATATATATATATATATATATATATTGATCCGATTGCCTCCCTTCGACTCTTATCCGACAAAGTATATGTTCAGAGTATGATGCTATCTTTCGGTACAGGAGTCACGATAATAAAGACAATCTCGAATTACAAAAACATCAAGTTTTTGATAATGCAGCGAGATTAGGTATTTACCGACTATTCACACGAGCTATTCCCCTCTCGATTATAAGTACTCACATAATATATCTCATATGACGTTTTATATGTGGAATATCAAACGAAAACCGTATAACGTATATAAACGTATATAACTGAGATGCAAATGTTCCTCAATCCCACATATGTGGAGATAAAATAGATATTTTATAACCTCATTTTATACTCGAACACATAACATTATAAGAGATTAAATTCCATGGTTTATACAGAAGAAATTTGCAGCGGAACCTTCAGATATGAAAAAAAAAAGCGAACGATTAAGGAGGACTTACCCTCAGTGTAACAATTCAATTGTCTAGATAACATATCAACGATCGCTGTGACTTTCCGGATGCACATAGTGTGGGAAAAACGCTCTACATACGTGCAGAGAAGTATCCTATATGATAAACTGTCAATATATGATGAACATTCGCAATGTTAAATGTCATATTTGTATGTAAGGTTTTGCTGTGTGGTTGAAAATCACTGACAAAATATCGATTAATACTGTTGGCATGAGGGTATCTTTCCAGTTTCCACCCATGTCAATATCAAATTTGACTCATTAGTATTTTCGACTAATAGAGTGTGCATCATGTGATTTTTTCTCAATTTTTTATCTTGTAAACTGAAATGATTGTATGCTCATCTTTATCGGATGAGCGGAGCGAAGACTCACTTTAACCATAACCAAAAAAAGAAAGCCATTTTTTTCGCTCTTCACAGGTCAAACAAGAATTCGGATCAGTTGAAACTTGGCACACACAAGTGTCCTTTTCTGATTCGATACTGTATAGTTTTGAGGCGCAATTGGTTGAAACACTTCTGTGAAAAATAATTTCAAAATTCTCAAAAATCTCATGAGAATAACCCGGATGACAAAAATTCGTCGAAAATATTTCATCCAAGATAATACAAGAGAAAAAATTGTTGAAAATATTTCATCCAAGATAATACAAATTCTCAGGGAATTCCAATATAATAATGATACACATTATTCCGAACTTTCACTCGAATCAGATAAGCCGTTTTAATGTGAAAAAATATATGATGGAATTTTTTTAAATCACTCAAAACTATTAGGATACATATCAAATCCAAGCAACAGGAGTCACCAATTGATTGAAAACGATTGAAAACAGAGCCTTCTTCATTATCAGAAGAACTTATCAGAAAATATAAATGAAGAAACATAATTATTTGGATCTCAAGGTCGATATTCATATATATATATATATATATATATATATATATATATATATATATATATATATATATATATATATATGTATATATATATATATATATATATATATATATATATATACATATATATATAAATATATATGTATATATATATATATATATATATATATATATATATATATATATATATATATAAATATATATTTGAATATATATATTCACATATATATATATATATATATATATATATATATATATATATGTATATATATATAAATATATATATATATATATATATATATATATATATATATAAATATATATATATATATATATATATATATATATATTTTTTATTATTTTTTTATATATTTATATATATTTATATATATATATATATATATATATATATATATATATATATATATATATATATATATATATAATGTATATGATAACCAATTCGAAGATTTCAGTTGATAAGTTCCAGCTCTTCCACAACGCGGAAACACATAACGCGTTTGCCTAATCTATTAAATCACCGTTGCGTGAATTTTTCACCCTACAGAGACTGATGGGGACGCCTTAAACCCATAAAACTGGGTTCGGTTAAAGCGAGGCACCTCTTCACTGCTTCCGTCATATCAGACCCGATAATTTTATTCATTCCTCTCATCGACCGCAGCTCTATATTTGATGGGCAAAATGTGTGGAGACCACTAAACTGCTTTTATATGTTATCACGATGGGGAAAAAACGAGATAAAAAACGATTCATAAGAGAGCGTAACTGGAGAGATTCCATATCGCGTATCAGGGGGCGTATCCAGAACATAATCTCCATTGGAAGAGAATAGTTTTAAGGCTCATTCACAATGAAGTAAAACACCAATATTGGAGCCTGGTTTCCATTACGATTTTTTTACGGATTGCCCGATGAGATTTTGACCGGAATTATGTCACCGGTTCCCAGTCCAAATTTTCGAGAGCACTTTCTCGTAATGACAGCCACGGCTCTTTTGAATTCAAATGAGCAATTTTCAAAATCTAGAAGTCAAATATAAACGTCCGTTCATATCCTATGGTTCATATTTTTTTTTTACATATATATATATATATATATATATATATATATATATATATATATATATATATATATATATATATACATTGATCACATACACTGATACAGAAATAAAAAAACAATAACAACAATAGAAACATCCACAAAGCCATTCAAAAGAGGCTTAACTGAGGGTTAAAATGGTGAATTATAAGTACAATTATTCAAATTCGGACGTATTTCTCAAACATTAAGAATAATAAAGTAGTTAAAGTAAAAAGAAAAAAAGAAAAACATTGAGTGATTTGTTACATTCTACTTTCGAAGTGTAAGGTTTCTTTGATTTCTATTAATTTCAAGCGATCAAGCTACAGCAAGTAATGAAAAAAGTAGACAGTAGTACAAGATTTTTAGAAAAAAATAATTACATAGAAACCAGTATTACGACACTTCGATTAGAGAAGTATTTTGTCCAAAAGACACATAGTACAGAATATTTTTTGAATTGATAAGTCTCAATAATATTGATAGTATGAATAGTACATAATTATCAATCAAAAATTGAAATAATTGGGTATTGACACCCTTATAATTTCAACAATTTGAACTGCGAGGCACAAAAACATTCATGATATTAAAAAAAGAAGCAAATGAAAAAAATAAAAAATAAAGAATTCATATATATATATATATATATATATATATATATATATATATATATATATATATATATATATATATATATTCATATATATATATATATATATATATATATATATATATATATATATATATATATATTCATATATATATGTGTATATACATTTTGAATCGTAATCATCTTTGAAATGAGAGAAATTTGAGAGGTGGCTTATGAAAAGCAAAAATCTGACGAAAATCAAATTGCAGTGCTCACGATGTCAAATTCGATACCGTTCAAAAAACAGGCAGGTCGTGGCTAGAACGCAGCCGATATGGCAACCCAACAACTTTTCCGGCAGGAATAAATTCGACCAAAAGTCATAAAGTTAAATCAACTTTTCATAAACTAGGAAAACGCGGGATGCGCGTTGTTAGACGAGCTTAGGGGTATAGAAATCTAGAATGAAAAATAATTTGTCAACCCAATCTACATCTACAGACCTTGGATCACTCCAAACGTTCAAAAACCTTACGAGAATCAGTTATGTCACGGCCTTCCTCTTCATTCATTTCAATCGTTTTGAATTAATTGGTGACACTTGTTGCTATAGATTTAATTGGTTCCCGTAATAGCCTAAATTGATGGGAAAATGCTTTATAAATGCGTTTTCTTCGTTATTTCTCATCCGATTGATGCGAAAAATCTCTCAAAATGTGCCTAATAGTTTCCTTTATATTCGGCGAAAATTTGAGAGGTCTCGAAAAATTTTGATTTTTCAAGTATTTTCCTCCGGGTTATTCTAATGGGAATTTTTGAAATTTCTAAAATTCATAAAAAAAAAAGTTACAACCCGATAATGCCACAAAACTATACAGATCTAAGTTAGATGAGGAACCATGACGAAAAAAAGTTTGAAGTTGATAGCTGTAGCCGTTTGACCTGTGGAGAACCGACAAAAAAACATAAAAAGAAAAAAAAAAAAAACATAAAAACGAACATCAATTTTTTTCAGTATGTCAAATTGAATCCTCGCTGAGGCTCGTCCAATAAACCCTCATGTTGTGGTGGAATTCTGGGTAGTGATTGAACAAAAAAAAAATTCGGCTGAAATTCCGTCGGCCTACCCGGTTATAATTTGAAGTGGAAACCAGGCTTGACACCAACACCAATCATGGTGGGTCCAACATCAACACCTATCGTATGACGGAAATATGGAATCCAAAGTATCTGTTCACAAACAATGTCTTCTCACTTGGGTTTTGGTCCGATTTAGTATTGTCATCACCGCGACGCGTGGCCGAGTGGTAACACACTGAACCGTCATTCGGTAGACCGGGGTTCGATTCCCGTCATGGCCGACCATCCTGACAGGGGGTTTTCGTGGTTTTACTCTGTCGTTCAGGTTGATACCGGGATGGTTCCTTAAGAACAGATCACGATCGACTCCTTCCTACCATCCAAAACACCTGATAAAATAACCTTCCATCTCATCATCTCATTCATCATCCACCGACGCCAATAGATCGTAGCCATCAGTATAGTGCGTCGTTAAAACTCTATATAAAAAAGTATTGTCATTCATATCATGTATCGAAGATTAAAATGCATAATGGAATCAGATGGAATGAAAAATGAAAAAAAAAAAAAAAAGCAAAAATAATAAAATAATAAAATAATAAATGAGAGCACACCAACTCCAAAGTGGAGCACGATAGTAGCAATCAGTCAGAATTCACTGTCATTGCTATTGTCAGTGCACCCTTAACCGTCGAACTAAATCTGACGACCAATCCAGGTGGTAGAAATTGAAGGTTTTAATTGCCTAATTCTTATGTTCTACAAAAACCTCAACATGAAAGTTCATAACTTGCAAGCGTTCATTTTGACGTTTTTTTTGTTTTTTTTTTTAGTTTGTTCATATATTTTTTTTTCTAATATCGAACAGAAGAACATAGAACATACATATAAATGAATGAACAGTCACGTGAGTTCCACAAAGCTCTTAAGAGCTTGACTGCAGATTAAATACAGGAAAATAATGGAGAGAATATTGTGTAATGCGATGGTTTGAAGCAGAAGTACGCATAACAAGGTCGAATAATTACAATCCAAAATGTTAGGAAATGAACAAGGTAGAATTAAACAGTGGAAGTAAATAATAGATATAAATATAACAAACAATGAGTGAAAAATTCAAAATAATGCGAACACTATCAAACACGTTTCACACCACACAATTCACAGTTGAGTTGAATAACCACTTATTAATTTCTTATTCAATTGACTTATATATTTTGTCCATCTTTCTCAAATATACTGTCATTTCATTGAATATAACCGGTACAGTGTATTCAAGTCATCTTTGTCTATATTCATTATTGTAATCAGGAATTTTAAAATTATTTAGGAGTCTTAATCTGGCGTTTATCTTAGCGTTATGGTTAGTAGTGGTTGTGAATATAGACCAAGAGCAATAATTCCCATGAGATGACCATTTCTCTCGTTAGTGTCACACGTTAGTGTTAGCGTACATTGTGAATGGGCCTTCATCTGAAGTCATAACATAATATAAATATCAAAAGATGTGACTAAGAAAATCCATAAAACTGATTATATTCACTCGGATGGAATTGTATAGAGTAATATATTCAGTAGCTATATATTCATGTTCATCTACATATCGAGTAAAATCGAGTAAAATCCAGTAAAAAATCGTAAAAATCGTAAAAATCGAGTAAAATAGTGTATGTACTCGCTTTGAAGCGATAGACACATTGATCAGTCGATAATATGCCACTTTGTTGGCTTTCATTAGAGACAGGCAACTTTCGTGCCAAAAATACGAATTATTATGGACATGCGCCTCAAGAGAGAGAGAGAGAGAGAGAGAGACATATTCTTCAATCCCTTCATGATGATGATCATTGTTGGCTTACCGACCCCACCAGCAGCTAGATAATACGGGAGTACGAATGAGCAGGTGGGTGATCATGAAACTATGAAGTGATGATTAGTGAGAGGACGTTCCAAGAAAAAAAACATGCTGTATGCGGGACTCGAACCCACACCTGACGGAGACATCAGTTTCTGAAATGGTGCTTCAGCTGACCGAAATACTGAAGTTGGCAATCTATGTTACACTCATCAAGTAATCTCAGATGTAGATTAAATTATATCTGAAGATATCCGTTACCTTTGAGCATATTTTATTTCATCTGAATGAATGTTTGGTTTTAAAGGCACGTCGACAGCTGCGTCATTTTGTGCCTGCTTTTTATTTCATCTTGTTTATATACGTTCACATCCAATCCCTCTGTCATTTATTTGCATTCCGTCATATCTCACGGTTGGTAGCGAGGTAACGTATCCATGAGTGTGGTGGGGAGCGGCCAACTTTTCTTTCTCATTTTTCCATCATCCTTTGTATCAACACTTGAAATACCACCTCCACAACTTTTTGAGAATACTCGAGCTGGATATTTTCGCATTCGTTCTTCTACCCTCAATGTCCTTGAAACAATATATCATCAGTCAGTGTCACGTGTGCTTGGATATCACTGTCACTAGCGGGCGCGTCGTCATGGCAACATGCGTTCTCAACCACGTGACCATCTCTCACAGGAATACCCGGCACCTCCACTCATGTGTTTTAGCTCTCATCTTAATATCTGGCACTTCCACTCATGTGTTTTGTATGACATCGAAATATCTGGTAATTCCACTCATGTGTTTTGGTCATCGACCCAAAACTCGGCACCTCCACTCATATATTTTTTGTCTCTCATCAAAATATCCGATAACTCCACTTTTGTGTTTGGACTTTCACAGCAGTATCCGGCACCTCCACCAATGTGTTTTGACTCGTATTGAAAAACGACTCCCAAAGTGATGTATTTTGTTTCTCCATCGAAATACCCGGCACCTCGACTCATGTTATCTGTTTCTCACAGTGATATCCGGCACATTATCGTGTCTTGTTGAATTCAGTATTTTTCACAAGTTTTGTCTATCAACGAAAACCACGCACATTCTCTCACGTGTTGTAAGCTTGAATAGAGATACTTCTTTTCTCAAACCCTGAATAAAACAAAAGACTCACAGCCACATGCTTCGTGCGTTAATTTCACAACAATTTGTCCGCTAGATTGCAGCACATTCATGATTCATTCGGTACTATGTACTGGAATAATCCATCTTCCTTCAATTAGTAATCATCCTCCTCTCTCTCTCTCTCTCTCTCTCTCTCTCTCTCTCTCTCTCTCTCTCTCTCTCTCTCTTTCTCTCTCTCTCTCTCTCTCTCTCTCTCTCTATCTCTCTCTCTCTCTCTCTCTATCTCTCTCTCTCTTTCTCTCTCTCTCTCTCTCTCTCTTTCTCTCTCTCTCTTTCTTTAACTCTCTCTCTCTCTCTCTCTCTCTCTCTCTCTCTCCTCTCTCTCTCTCTCTCTCTCTCTCTCTCTCTCTCTCTCTCTCTCTCTCTCTCTCTCTCTCTCTCTCTCTCTTGCTTCCGCCGATAGGTATCGTGCTAGTGTCCAGTTCCTAGCACCTGTAATGGTTCTCAGTAGACCTGTGCGTAACGCATATGCTGTGAGTAGCAAGCATCCAATGGTAACAACTTATATGCATAAGCACTGATATATTATTCATATCTGTTCCTATACACTGGGACAATGCAGTACATTCATTGTGAGGGATGAGCGAGTCATTTGTATGGAATGTACCAGAAAACTCTGGTGACAGTTAATTTAATTTTCTTCACACTTTTCGGAGAAATCCGCCACAGTTCTTCTTAGAAATCAACTGCATCTTTCAAATTTGAAAATCTGTATTATTCATACATTTAAACCATTTTCAAGCTGAAATATTTTCTGGTGATGTTGTCTTCTTTCAGTTGGGATTTTTTGGACTCCATATTAATAACGTGTGAAGAGCGCCTGTAGATGGTCATCACCCAAAACTAGGATTATTTTTCGCTCAACGACCCCACCAACAGCTAGGTTATACGGGGGTACGAATGAGCAGGTGATTATGAAACAGTGAATTGATGATAAGTGAAAGGACATTTACAAAAACCCATGATTTATGCGGGACTCGAACCCACGCCCAACGGTGACTTCACTTTCTGAAGCAGTGCCTCAGCTGACTGAGCTACCGAGGGTGGCCTCGAAACTCTACATGACTTGATTAGAAGATGAGTGGCGCCAGAAAAAGCTTAGATCCATCCAATGTTTTTGACCTGCAAAATATTAGAATTTCCTGAGGATGGGTGATAATTCTTTCATAACTGGATGCCGCCTGAATCAACCTGGTGATAAATTGGGACACAATTGATTATGAATCATATATTATTCACAGAATAGTTGATTACAGATCAATATTCGAGTTAATCATCATTCACCATCACGATTAATTTGACTGGAGACGATGTGAGGTGAGTTTATTTTGAAATGTTGTTCTATGAGTTGAATGATTTTGAGTGTTTACACAATCATGACTCATGAGGTATGAACTTTGACAACTAGGTCATTTTCAGCTAAAATGTGAAAAATACGTTGAACGTCATTCAGGAGACCGGGGTTCGATTCCCGCCATGATCGACCAACCTGACAGGGGTTACTCTTGGCTTCCCTCTGTCGTTCAGGTTAATACTGGGATGTTTCTTTGACTACGGGCCACGACCGACTCTTTCACAATATTTAAAAACACTTAATGAAACAACCTTCCATCTCATCGTTCCACCATCTCATTCATCATTCATCGACGCCAATAGATCGTAGCCACCAGTTCAGTGTGTTGTTGAGACCAATTAATTCGATGACAAACATTATTGTGATACTTACGTTATTATAGGCTTCTGTCAAGTTGAAAATGACAAACAATCGTTACCATAGCAATACAGTGAGCTAGTGGACTACCAAACATTCTTATTGATCAATTCCAACTGATGGACATTGTTGTAAATGTATGTCAATTTCAACAATGAGTGAGGTCACCTGACGGAAACCTATGCATAGATGAACGGAATATTCAATGAATAGTAATCAACTGAAGAGAATCTCGAATCTGTTCCCACAATTTGACGTGAACAAGAACCGATTTCGAAATCTAATGACAGCATGGTTAGTTATGAAATATGTTCACCGATTTTTATGATTTGTGATAGATAAATGAGGGTTATGTACAGATTCCCAGCCTGATGTCAGAACCATCTGCCCGGTGAGCTGGCAGACTCAGCCACCGACTGAGATCTATTCACAGCTATGAATCCTCGCAACAGGATTCACGTATTTGTCTTGGTCTGGCTAGCCTCGCCACAGGTGATTTCATACCTTTCTGAAACCGGCACATGTAGCTGAGTGGTTAATGCACTTGCTTCATGTGACCCGGGAGGCAGTGGGTATATCGAACCCGGTTCGATCCCCGCCACCGTTCATCTTTACAGGGGTTTTTCGTGGTTTCCCTCTGTAGTCTAGGCTAATGTCAGGATAGTTCCCACAATATAGGCCACGACCGCTTCCTATCCACTATCCTTCCCATTACCCATAAAAACCTTCATCTCACCATCTCATAAATCGTCCAACCGACGTCAATGAATCTCAGTCATCATTACAGTGCTTCGTTAAAACCCAATATCAAAAAAAATCTGATGTGGTTTAAAGAAAATTGGAAAAGAGAGTTCGTTGCGCTCGATGAAGAACGTTCTTCAGTCCGGTCACGGCAGCTCAGTCAGTATGTAACTCAACATGCAAACTGTTTGAACATAACGTTGGGCATCTGTACAAACATTCCTTTAACTGTGAGCTGTGACGTAAGAAACCGACAGCCGTGAGTAGTGCGAGCGTCTCTCGCCAGGTGGCGAAGCTGTTGGGGGGGACACAGTAATACGCGAGTCAACAGATGTATACAAGAGTCAAGAGTTTACTGCCGAGTCCAAACGACTGCTTCAAGAGAGATGTAATGACACAGTTTATTGTCGCTCTGATCTCCACCTGTGGGTAGTATTTATTACTACAGATAGTAAGTTATTATTCGGTTCTTCAAACTTTTGATGGACGTTTTCAGATTTTATTCAAAGTGGGAATGTCGACCATAAATGTTTTCACATGATGGAGAAGATTGCATATGCACCTTGGTTTCATCTATGGGGAGAATATGATGATATAATAATATCTTTTATGAAAAATCACCTTATCTATTCCATCATTATGTAGATGCCTCATTTTTTTGTGATCTTGAATTTTTTTATTTTGTGTTTCAACGACGCACTGTAATGATGACTGAGATCTATTGACGTCGGATGGATGATTAATGAGATGATGGGATGATGAGATGAAGGTTTTATGGGTGATGGTGAGGATAGTGGGAAGGAAGCGGTCGTGGCTTATATTGTGGGAACCATCCCGGCATTAGCCTAGACTACAGAGGGAAACCACGAAAAACCCCTGTAAAGATGGACGGTGGCGGGGATCGAACCGGGTCCGAAATATGACCCTTCACATCCCGGGTCACACGAAGCAAGTGCGCTAACCACTCAGCCACTGTGCCGGTTCTGAAAAGTTATCGCATGTTTAATGGCATTGGACTAAAATGTTTTTCCCAATAAACTTCTGCATCTGGCGCGCTACATTTAGTATATGTGTTGACGCAAAACCGTGTGGTAATCGTAGAATGAAGGTTGGGGGATTGTTTCTATGAAATTGGGAGAAGAAATAATAATGTGAAGATGACTCACAGTTTGGTGCGTTGACAGTCGTCTAAACGAAGCCGTGGTCGAAAGTGGAGGGGAAAAAAGAAAATACAAATTTTGCTGTAGCAGGTGAAAAGGAGAAGAAAACTTAGATGAGGAAAATAAGTCTACTTAATAGCACTTGTGAATATTTTTTTCATATATTGGGTTTTAACGACGCACTATACTGATGGCTACGATCTATTGGTGTCGGTGGATGATGAATGGAATGATGGGATGATGATATGAAAGGTTATTTTATCAGGTATTTTGGATGGTGGGAATGAATCGGTCATGGCCTGTTGTTAAGGAACCATCCCAGTATCAACCTGAACGACAGAGGGAAACCAAGAAAACCCCTGGCAGGATGGTCGACCATGGCAGGAATCGAAGCCCGGTCTCCCGAATGACGGTTCAGTGTGTCACCACTCGGCTACACGTCTCGGTCACTTGTGAATAACTGAGAATGTAATGGACTGGTTGTATGAGCCGGAGAAAACACGAGCGGACTACATTTATCGAAATAGAGACAGAATAGACGATGTGTCTGTCGACACGAACGGAATATAACGAGACTGACTGATGCAGTCGAGAGATGAACCAAGAGGAAACAGAACTGCCCGAGAGGTCAGAACGAATGATTCACGACCGGCACAGTGGCTGAGTGGTTAGCGCACTTGCTTCATGTGACCCGGGAGGTGAAGGGACATATCGGACCCGGTTCGATCCCCGCCACCATCCAACTTTACAGGGGTTTTTCGTGGTTTCCCTCTGTAGTCTAGGCTAATGCCGGGATGGTTCCCACAATATATGCCACGACCGCTTCCTTCCCACTATCCTTCTCATTACCCATAAAAACCTTCATCTCATCATCCCATCATCTCATTAATCATTCATCCGACGCCAATAGATCTTAGTAATCATTACAGTGCGTCGTTAAAACCCAATATAAAAAAAAGATTCACGACTAAATACTGTACTTCTAATGAACGTCACTAAAGGTACGTTCATAAAGCCACGGCATATTTGCCGGCCGACAATCTTGTCGGATGCCGTAGCACGTCGAATGATTTGTACCGTTCATACTACCACGGCAAAACGATCGTTTATATCGCGAACTCAAGGCAAATATATCGAATATATGCGATAACCATGGCAACATCGACAGTGATCGAGCTTGACAGACAATAGTCCGTAAGAAAAACAAACAGTTTGAGTATAAACGTGGACGTGATATCGTCTACGTCATCAGGGCAAGTCTGTCGTCCGGCAAAATGTTCAACTTGAACCAACTTTCAAGGTCACAGTGAACGCTAAGCCCGGCAAGTCTGTGATTGACTCATTCATTTCGACGGCAGGGCAAATTCGTGTTGCCGTGGCTTTACGAACGACACTAAGCGACACTGGACTTCGAAAGTGGGTGGAGCGGGTGAAAACCGGTTAGATAACCAGATAGACATCAAATGAACGAAAACAGAGCGACGTAAACAATATGTCTCTGCTTCATTTGTCAATAAACATTTTTTCATAAACTGAGTTCAACAACGCTCTTTAATGATGACAGATCTATTGGCGTCGGCTGGATAATTTATGATATTTTGGAAGGATGAGATGAAGGTTTCGTGGATAACGGAAAAAATAGTGAGAAGGTAGTGGTCTAGACGTATATTAAGTAGAAATCATCCAGGAATGGCTTAAGCTATACAGAGAAACCATTGAAGAAGCCTGTAAAGATAATCTCCAACGGGGATCAAACCGATGTCTGATTTACCTTCACCTCCCGGGTTACATGAAGCAAACACTGAGTTACTTTGGCCACTATTGTGAATTGAGAAATCTCAGCATGTATAAGCTATACGCTGTGAAGTGAGAGAAATGATCATATTATGTTATGTGAGAGAAATCTACACACCTAGGTTCTGGAAACTCTCAAACGATATGCACAATATGTTACATATCATTCCATCCTGACTTGGTTTTTCGTGGTTTCCCACAGTCCTGGAAGCAAATGCTTGAATAAAGTACTAATTTGCCACGACCTTTAATTATCTGAGTAATAGGCCTAATTATAACATTATAGGCCACTCGTTGTTTTCTTTGTCCATTTTGTATAGTGATAAACTTTACATCTGCTGTTGATGGAAAGGAGTAATCATCGCTCAAGAGACTTACTTCAGAGTGGAAGATATCAACATTCGTGTGTTTAGTGTCCGGATACATATCACAGAAACAATTATAATCTGTTCCGGACGTTCGTAAACTGAAAGACTTTTATCTAATCGAAATGGGGTGTTAAGATCGCCCTTGTGGTGCCCCGTCCAAACGATCCCATCTTTCATCCATAGCCTCAATTGGGAAACAATGATTTTGTATCAAGTTTTGATGTTATTTTTAAAAAAAAATTATTTGTATGTATCGATCCGCGGTCTGATGAGAATCGAAGACAGAAATATCGAGTGTCACTGTCACTACAAGTAAACCATCCACATTTGTCATTTGAAAATTCGAGTCATTATCGTATTCAATAGAAACTGTCCGCATCTTGTGATATATTTCTCAAGCTCATACTTTGCTCTACTGAAATCTCATGTTCATTCACATCTCTCAGATCACCCTGGCGGGAATTTTCTGCCCTATGAAGGCTGGAGACGCCTTAAATAAAAAAGTTAAAACCAACAAGATTGGTAGGAATGTTTGTTTTGATGCAAGAAGAAAATCTTGTGAGACTTGTAAGAAAAGAAGTTGGCATAAAGATAAGAGAATATATTCAAATCTGCGAGGTATATGGAAAACGCCGTGCCGGCTTCATCCGGCCAAAGCTGCGGAAAACAAAATGGAAAGTAATCGTAAGGGGGATGAAGGAGAGGGCAGAGAAGGGGGGGGGGAGAGGTTAAAGTATTTTCTCTAGGAAGATTGAATTTCCTTGAAACTCTGTGTATGTATGAAGTAAATCTGTGGAGTCATTTGAGGAAAACATATCGAGAAAAACAGATATTCTCATCCTTGATTTCAAATATACACGACTCTTTCAAACTGGTAATATTTCTGGCTGTAACTTGAGTAAAGGATTTGTTAGCAGTGAGATAAAACTTCATTGGAAGAATTCATTCGCTTCGTCCTACCCAACATACGGATGTCTATGACTTACAGGCCGGACCCAACGGCTCAGTCGAGATTGATATTGTCTAAAAACCACAGCGTATTCGTTGTGAGATAAGCGAGATAGTT
This sequence comes from Brachyptera risi, assembly GCA_964007535.1. Lineage (NCBI taxonomy): Eukaryota > Metazoa > Arthropoda > Insecta > Plecoptera > Taeniopterygidae > Brachyptera > Brachyptera risi. Next base: position 8,147,732 of record OZ023326.1, read on the forward strand.
ATATAGAATGTTCTCGAAAGTTACAGGCTTCTGTCATGTAACAGATGACGAACAATCGTTACTATAGCAACACAGCAAACTGGTGGACCTTCAAATATTCTGATTGGTCAATTCCAACTGATGGACATTGTTGTCTGTCAATTTCAACAATGAGTGACGTCACTTGTCAGAAGCCTATTATATACCTATGACTATCGATAACGTAACGGGATAAGCAACACGGCATAAGTCCTATCCTTTTAACATTAGGCCGTTTTCACCATGATGGAATCAGCGCGCTTTCGTGTACATTTGTGAGATTCGCAATTTCAAATCAAATCGTACGTATTAGACTCGTATTTCAATATATAGTACATAGTTGAACAATTGCATTGATTTCAATCTTTCTCGTAGATGATGAGTAATTATCCAGTTATCAAATGGTAAATATAGCAGTAGGGCTCTTGACTAGGGGACTAAATGCTTTTACAGACGTATTTTAAATTTAGATTGGCTAATTCGTATGAAATTTATCCCAATATTGTTTAATGCAGTTGGAAAGAGCTGGATTCACAGATTGCATTACATCCATTACTTGTATAGATCAACACACAATAATACCAGCAAATCATCATAACATTTGTAAGGCGGCATCCCTTTGATATACGCATGGTGCGAAAGGAAACCGCCATGTTGCTTATCCCGTTACGTTATTGATAGTCATAGACCCCGTTTACATTACTACTCAACTACTCTAGTAACCCCACCTACGATCGTAACTTACCGTGTGTGAACGTGAATTAGTTGCTACGCTAGTAACAAAAGCTACTACAGTCAACTTACTACCGTTAGTAAGGTTACTCTAGTAGATGTACCCGTATGAACGCTCATAGGTTGGTACGATCGTAGCCTGGTAGTATAATTTCAAGATGGCGTCGGCGAAAGTTGTAAATATTGCCTAATCAGCTGTGCAAACAGCCTTCAAAAATTATTTTAGTGTCGTTGGCTAGAAGGCTGTAAAGCTCAAAACACACTCACGCGGTAAATTATGTAACTAAAACGTCTAGTAACCAAGAACTTATTTTTTTTCCGTGTGAACGCAATATTAGTTACTGCCCATTTACTCCAGTAACTCTACTGTAGTAGGATGGTAGTAATGTAAACGGGGTCATAGTATATACATACTCACTGTTTTCAAATTGTGTTTCTTTGCTTATATACGCAGTCGTTCAACTCACAGCCTTCTTCATTCATATCATTCGGTTATAAGAAGATACTGTTTCATCCAATAAAGAAGGCTGTGGTTTATTCATATCATTTCGATTTTATAACTCATAGTCTTACAACCTGTGTAGATTTCCATTGATAAATTTCATAATAATTTATTTTTTACAAAACGAGCTTCCCACATATTTTCAAGCTGATTATAAATATGTATGAGAATAATATCAAAATTCTGTGAAATTGTCATGCTATACGGATAGAATTGACATATGTATCATTTCAACCTGTGCTATTCCTTCGGGAATATTTCAGAGTTTCCATTTTTTTTTTAAATAACGTTTGAACTGATCCTGCTTGAAAACGATTTCAAGCCCTCATGGTAATTTATATGACTCCAATGTGCAATATAAAGTGCAAGTTGATTGGTCACTCTGCCTGACTTTTACACTCGTACCAATTGGAAACAAAAAAATCATAAAAACGACACCCGATATTAATTTTGTCGGTATGTGGAATCCGGGATTGAAGCTGAAGGTATATATGGATAAGCAACTCGTGCTTATTCCTGATGCAGAATCTCTCCAGAGCTAAGAAATATGAGGGTGAACTGTTAGATCTTTCAGTTTTTAGTGGTAATTTAAGAGGCTGCAGGCGCTTCACACGGGCTCGTTGTTTGCTCGCTTCAGACTCGAGTTTAACATGCATCGTGTAGGCCTACTAGGCGCAACCCATAGACTAGCCCGCCGAACTCATATTCACGTGAACGCCGTTAATTCCTTTACTCACACTTCTGATATATTTCACAGTCTATTTTTTTCTCGGTATTCAAAAATATATATCTAGGTTTTCGTAAACTAGAAATTCGTTCATTTTCCATTTGAAGAATTTTATAAATTACAAATTTGTTGTTCAGAATTCTGTACATGCGATAACCTCCGTTTTTCAATTATTAACAGAATGCAAAAACAATCATATTGATATCTCATAAATTACGGCCGTGAGAGTTTGCGGCGTGAAATACGAGCGCCTGCGGCCTCTCAAGTTGGAATAATATTATTGTGACTACCGACGTTTAGGGGCCTACCTGATCGAGTGGTTGACTGCATATCCTGATATGTGCGAGACATCTTCTACCAACAATACGTGAATGTAGACACAATAAATGCTGTACGGAATATAGTCATGTGAACAACGTTCATTTGTCTTCCTGTTTCTATGGATGAGAAGATTGTGAGGAATATATATTTCAAATCCACGTGAAATACTCAGTGCAATGTATAAGAAAGTAGCGTAAGTTGTAGCGCGGTAACAAAGAATGTTTTGTTACCAATAAATGACTGGTTGCTAAGCTCTAGAACTCTGTTGCCCATTCATTGGTACGATAGCTATAATAATCCACGATGGGATAGAAGTTAAACGAGGTTATGATCAATACAGAATACATTCAAAATACAGTCGATACAAAAAAACTCCCAATTATTTTGACGGTATACAAGGAAGGAACAGAACCAGATATATTCTGGTCCATTTTCTCATTTCATCTCACAATTTACTTTGGTTCAATATAAAATGCAGTCATGTGTCAGAAAAAAGCATTCTTGATCGATGGAAGAAGTATTTTCAATTTTCAGCCTGGCACCAACAGCCACAGAATACATTTAAAACGAAATTTATCTGCATTATACTAACTATATAACGAACACAGTACGTGCGCACTCCAAGTATATACAGTCTATCAACAAATCATATTTTAAAAAATGCATGAATATTATTTCGATGTCGAATTTCGATTATTGAAAACACGATTATTCATGCCCACTAGTGTACTGGGAGAGATTTATACGATAAACACACAAATATAATACAAGTAAAACGAGTTACATGCGTTTCAAAATCGAAAGTGAAAGCATTGTTCATCAAATACATCATCATTTAGATGACGATAATTCGGACATTCATCATAAATAACTCTGACGGCTGCATTAGGAAACAATAACACTGATATCTGATTGGACAGTCCACATATCACAGTTGTGACGGCGGACTCTCGATCGCCTTCAGTGTATTGTTGTAACAATGTCAGGTGATTGGTTGCTATGCTGATGAATGCTCGATAATATGAGTGCAATACGCACTAGCCAATCACAAGTAATTAAACCAGATCACTATCGGATGTGGATAGAGATTTTATCGTATGTTGTTCAAGGGTATACTCACAGGGTAATGATGCAAATTTGGTGCGATCAAGTGGTGCAATTTTGATTGATTCACAGTCAGCACCACGTAGTTTAACGAACAAAATAATCGAATTATCGAAAATAAATAAGCCTGCATGAGGGTATAAAATCCACATACTTCAAACTGTTTACTCACAAAACTCCGATTCGACAAATAACCAAACGAAACACTGCAACTGTCGATATGCGCGAACGTTCAAAACAAATGAGAACTTTATATTCGAGGTCACGAAATATTCGAGGCACACGCATAACTCAAGAGTCGGACTAATCTGATGAAGCAGGGGCGGTGGAGCCGGGGGTTCAGGGGGGGTCGACACACCCCCCAATGGTCATGTTATAGGCTCAACCATAACCACTGACCCCTCAACACAATTGATAATTCAAATTAATATCATTTAATTGAAGTGTAATTTAGTTCTCTTGAATAAATTCATGAATTAAAATACATTATCTTGTGAATATATGGAGTTATTACTACAACATACTTTCTACTAATGCAATTGTGTCCATAATAATAATGCGTATTCTATAACAAATATAAACCAATCTATAAACACTAGAACTGAATAATGTACAGATTAAAATATTATTTTTTCTGTCCCACAGTCAAGTCTCTCTTGGAGACTTTGTGGATTCTTTTTGACTGTTCAGTGTGTTTATTTTGTATGTAAAAAGTGATGACCATAAAAAAATATATATATTTTTTATTGCAACTTTGTTCATATTTTTTATATAAATCCAACTCCTGACATCTGCAATTATCAATTAATTGCGCTCCCCCATACACTTATTTCCTGATTCTTCCTGCAATCACATCAAATAGCTCCCAATTCTTTCAGTTTCGATAACAATTCACCACTTTATCAGTCTTGACCTCATTGTTGCAAGAGACAGACAACAATGTCCACCAACTGATATTAATCAATCACAATCTACGACAGCACAAGTTTGCTGTGTTGCTATGGCAATTCTCAGACATTTATCAGCCTGATTGAAAAACCTTATATATAATATATATATATATATATATATATATATATATATATATAATATATATATATATATATATATATATATATATATATATATAAATATATATATATATATATATATATATATATATATATATATAAAATATATATATATATATATATATATATATATATATATATATATATATATATATATATATATATATATATATATATATATATATATATATATATATATATATTATATATTATATATATATATATATATATATATATATATATATATATATATATATATATATATATATATATATATATATATATATATATATATATATATATATATATATATATATATATATATATATATATATATATATATATATATATATATATATTTATATATATATATATATATATATATATATATATATATATATATATATATATATATATATTATATATATATATATATATATATATATATATATATATATATATATTATATATATTATATATATATATATATATATATATATATATATATATATATATATATATATATATATATATATATATATATATTTATATATATATATATATATATATATATATATATATATATATATATATATATATATATATATATTCTTTGCAGTGAGTTTACTATCTTTTGACACACCGAACACGATTATGTAGTACCAACATTCAGTATCATAATATTAAGGTGTACCGACTTCCATGGATGGTATCTGTGGTTTCTCGCTGTCAATTCAGAGCCAAAGATCCTGATTGCCTGTCTCGATTCATCTAGCAGATTCCCTTGTGGACTAGATGTAGATGAAAGTAGCTACGGTACCGGTGGCATTGTTAATCTTACATTTTCGTGCAGAACAAATGCAACTGCTAACAATATAAATTTCCTGAGCCTTGTATAGCATCGTTGTTTTATCTATAGATCGATATGAAAGCGATAGTTGCGCTACAGGCAATTGGGACCCCGGACTCAGACTCTGACCCTGGAAATATTTCACTTTGGAGATGCGAGTGGGTACACCTTCTTTATATCGTGATAAAGTATGTTGGTACCATAGCAACGTGCTCTGAATATCGGTAATTGTCATACATAATAATCCTATATTCATATTGTTATGATGTGCAATAAGGTACCTATATATTTCATTGTGTGGATCGGGAAATCAAATGAAGGTAGGATTGAATGAGTTCGAGGAAGTATTCGTCCAACAAAGTTTATTGTTTTATAATGTAGAAATCAAACAATGATCAGTACTCATATACGAAAAATTGTAGTTGAATGCAGATGTGAAAGATTGAATTATATGGATGTATCGGGGTCAATTATCATTATAATCATCATTCCTAATTCAAAAATATTTTTGTTACAGTGCCCACTTTATTTTGTTAAACAGTAGAACAGGCAGTCGAGTTATTCACTGCATTATTCGTCGTAGGCCTACATTGTTTCAGTTTGTACTCGTAGATTATGCTGCGTTATATTCCGTCATTAGTAATGGTTATGTCTTTCAGTTATCGAAAGAACCATTTGTTATTATTCGTAACATATTATTTCGTTTTTCACGCTATCAATATGATATTCCATTGTGCTATTCAGTAAATTTATCAGCGTAGGCCTATAGAATTGATAAGGACACTTCAATTTTGGTAGTTCATAACATTCCATATTAGCGTTAAGGCACACTTTCACTAATTAAGGTTAAGTATCATGAATTGATTTCAGATTCAATTATGAATTTTAGTTGTAACGAAAGACACAAGACTGGCAGCATTCTATTATTGAACAGTTCCTAAGTACATTCACCAGTTTACTAGCATTATATTATCTTAAAGCCTGTTTGCCATTTCATAGCAAATTATTTAAGCAATGTTTGTATAATTCAGAAGCTATTTTAAAAATTATTACTCTTTGAGGAAAAATATATGTAGCTTATTTGTATGACAGTAATAATTCGTATAATCAACAAGATCTTTTTTCAAGTCACGGTAAGCAATGATATAGTTGAATTTTGAATCACTATATTTAATAATTTAATGTAAAATTCAGATGTTGTTGATTCCTCGTATAGTATTTAACATGTTTCAATAGGGAATGTACATATATACAACAAAAAAATATACTTCAGCTCTTATTGGAAAACAGTTACGATATTGATAAGTGTTTTGTGAAAACTGCTTTCATATAGGCGCCTAATTCATCCGTCTAACAAACAGCTGTCATTATACCTCTAGATAACTCACTTATTACATTGTAAGGCTGTTTGTGATCTCTTTATTCATGCCTCTTCTCATCTGATAGATATCTGGATTGATCTCGACAAGAAAGGATCGCTAGTATAAGTCGACGATTGCTCATCAGCATTCAGAGCTGATCGTATTAAAATAGAAATATCTGCCTCTGTATCAGGAACAAATACAATAAATATTATACAGTTATATTATTTTACAATAAATCAATACAAAATATAATTTACGTTCACTAAACTTGCTCTTTTATATTCAGCACGAAACTATTATAGGAATATCTCTTCTTGCTCAAACTAAATATGTAAAATATACATAATATAATACATATTATCATCTATTGTTTTCATCGATTGCAACCCTGATTTCTTAATATTGCCTCTAATGATTAATAATAAGTAATATCACACGCTGTTTTATTTTTTTTTAATGCCGCCATTATACGACTGTTGGTATATCCCAACCAAAATAGGCCACATACATAATTTACGAGATCGAATAACATCAAAATGTGCAAGAATTGACGGGAGACTCGTTTATTGATGTCGATGTAATGTAAATAGTGTGAACTGAACACGTGTAACAAATAATAAAGAAATATAATTGCACGTATTCCCAACGCACACGGATAAAAAAAAATATATAATTCAATATCAATTGATAATGTTTGCAACGGTCCGACATTAACTGTCCAAGAGAATTGGCAAGCAGAGTACGGCATGTTTTCTTACAGCACCAATTAAACTAAAACCGTGAGTACGTCACCACCTCTGTCCACTTGGCTAGGCGATAACGTCCTTTGCACTGGAGGCAACACCTTAAGATTAATAATACGCTTGGCAAAGTCTTTGTGATGGCCGGTGTCGTCGAACGCTGCCGTATTCTTTCTCACGTCCGGATTCTGTGCTTTGAACAAGAGAATCTGACTGTTCCGGTGAACCGAACGCAAGCCCGGCTCTATCGCACTGGATCCCGGCTTGTCATTATCCGGAATCATCTCGAGCATCTCCGACGAAGACGACTCCCCGGTGGACAACGGCCGTACAACGCTGACTCGCAGCGACTGTAAATCACCGGACGACTCCGAAGCGCGCGCTTTGCAGAGACTTCCCGGCGAGATGCCCGCGATGCTACTCATACTGCCGCCGACGTCGTCTTTCAGAGGATTGGCGTAACGGCGGAGATTCTCTTCGTTCTGGAGGTTGTTGGATTTTTCGTCGTCATGGTGGCGATGACACGGGGCCGGGACGGATCCTCCGAGAGGGTCGCTAGAGGCTCCGTGGCGTCTCCGCATCACGCGATGCCAGTAGTAGACGGCTCCGATGCCCATCGCACACACAACGAGGATGATGCAGATCAGGGCAATCAGGTAGCCATTACCTAGGGAACAAAGTCAAAATATTAGCTTGTTGCCATGACTGTGGTCCCACTCGAACACTCTCTGTTACACAGCCCCCAAAGTCATACCTCGGACAAAGAGCCCCAATTAGAGAAAAACAATCGAAAATATTGTCATTATCATATATCATAGTTGGAGACATGTAAACATAGCTTCCATCCGCATTTTTTTGCATATAAAATTTAGAATTTCAAAAAGTGGCACTTTGGTGCATCTATCATTTTGAACCATCAAGTTTTGTAGTGCAACAACGTTATGTGATGTAACCACAGTGACGTACCAGTGAAACCACTGGTAACATACAATGGCATAAGAGAGAAACACACAATTGATATTTTCAGAAAAATAGTGAAACAATCGGATTGAATTCACGCTACTTGCGTGTTCAGCTGCGCAATATTTTTCAAAATTTCTCAACAAACTTCACCCTTTCATACCCAAAAGATATAATTGAGGGGAAAATACCATCCAGATTGCTTCTACTCTGAATATATATTAAATACATTTAAAATATGCTGAGAAATAGTGGAAGCAGTCGTTTCCAGCTTTTTCTCAAACAACATCAAATGTATTGAATTACGAAGAAATAATGGAAAAACATCTATTAAAATTCAGAACACACATAGATTTCATTGCTTTAATAGCAACAGCCATTTTCACATGACTGTGCATACGTATATACTATACAAATTTGATTATTGGTTCATATATATTTATATAATAATATGTAGTAGGCCTACTGTACATACATTAGTTATTTCCTTGTTTATTATTCTTCTCATTTTTACAATTCATTAACGGTTCAGTAGATCCCAATGTGCAACAACGATAAGAAAAATGAGTCTACAAAACAAATGCTGAGGCCTTAGTCTCAGGTTATTCAGATTTTGGTGTTATTTTGGGTTCATTGTCCCTATCGAGTTTTGACTCAGACGCTCAATGTTGAATATTTTGATGATTCTATTTTCCTCGTTGATTCAAACTATCTCAGATATTTTGGATCTTCTCGATATCAATTCCATGATGGTACACATTTGTGTGCATGGGAAAAATATATCACCAAGTTAATTAAGTCTTGACAATTGATCCTACTTCAGCTTACCTTGTTTTTCTTCGCTGACAAGAGCTGTTTCCACTTTCACTTCAACAATCGAAGTCAGTGCCAGGAGACTCGTCTGCTTTCTGCTAATCAAATCTCCGAGAATTCGAATCCCGTTTGTCACCGCTCGATTCTTCTCCTCGACAGTCGGCGATATCGACGACATCGTCACCTCGATCGTGTCGTTGAACCCTTGCTTCAAGTCGCAGAGCAGCACCAGCTCGTCGTAACTCTTCGTCGTCACCTGATTCGACGCAACTAATCTCCGCAGCTCGAAACATAGCCCTTCGGTCGTCACTCCGCGCGGCAGCTGCGTACGGTTGAGTAGCAGAGTCAGCCGAGCGCACGTGTTGCTCAGCACGGCTTGGTTCGGCCAGCACGTCGACGGCGCGGGGATGAGCGGCGGCCCGACTCTCTTCCCGCTCTCCAGGTTCCGGCATTCACCCAACGGAGCGCAGTCGGGCGTGAGGCACGCCTCGGCTGGCGACGGAACGCACACCTGGTTGGCCTGGCAGGCCGAGGACGCTTGCGATTGGTTCAGACAGTTGTTCAAGCCGCACCACACGCGCGTACACTTGACAACCGTGTTGGAGCAAGTGCACGTGTTGCACTCGTGATGCCACGTAGAGTTGTTGCTGTGGTAACGGTAGTCTTGTTTCCAGATGCACGCGCCGCGCATGAAAGCAACCTCGGTAACTGCGGAAAGAAAATTGAATCTCTGTTATTTTCTTTCGCTTCATATGATGACTGGTAAGTCAAGAACTTTGCCAAAACTTCAAAATATATATTTTTGCCATACTTCACTTACAAAAATATATCATGATGAATGCAAGCACTTTTGACATTGGTAAGTGATGAATAAAATTAGATATCTTCACTCATAAGACTAGAAATTGTGTACAGACGGAAAGAAATGGCCTGATCTTCACCAAGTTATTCTCTTGGGATTTGATTCAGGAAACAACAGTACGGTTGGTTGGTAACAGGGATCATAACTTCTCACACAAAAACACAGAAATGTTGAAAATTCTCAGCTATGAATGTCATTTTTATCTTGTTTTCATAATGTCTTCCAACCCTGAATACTTCAAAGCATCTATTCTTTCAAATCACTGACTTGACTTATACTGACTAATATTACTGATTATATCATGTTCATAAGGTGTATGAGGACATTACAGTAATTGAGTGAAGTGGCATAACAATTAGATTCACATTAATCACCTCGTTTAGTCATTTCGTAATGCTACGTAACGACCCTAGTGACAGCTAGGTGATGTGGGGGTGAAAATGATTGAGTGGTGATTCTACAATGAGGTGATGATACTTTTATGAGGTCATTTACTCGAAATTGCGCCCACCAGATTTCAAGCAGGGTATCAAATAGCTGAGCTATGCAAACGGAGTTGTTAAGTTTCATCAAAGTTAATTTGTTTCATACAGTTAATTGGCTTGATAAATAATGTTCCAAGTTTCTAATTTCTATCGAAATTTTGTCATCAAAGTGAGAACCAAATTTTCTGGTTGATGGATGGACCACACTTTCTCACTACGTAAGAAAATAGTTGGTGAAAACCGTTGATATATTATACTGTATAGATTTGATTGAAAAAAAAAGAAAGAACACAGCTTATCTTGAGAGTGTCGAGGAACTCATCGTGGAAAGCCCGTTGCAAAAACACGAAGTCATACATAATATTACCATATATATGTTCTTTCAACGAGCTTCCATGACGAGTGACTTGAACCATCTTTCAAGGTAAGCTGTTGGTGTTTCTTCTTATTCAACTCACATTATACAGCGCAAGCGATTTCCAGACAGTTATATTTCCAACACACCATTGTTATTAATAGTTCCAAAATCAAGGTGCGTATATAGCCTCCGAGCTACATCCTACAGATCTATCCTACTTCCTACATACATCCTACCTATCTACCTATAGCTACATCCTACAGATCTATCCTACTTCCTACATACATCCTACCTATCTACCTATAGCTACATCCTACCTATCTTCCTACAAAAATATTAAGCTTATATCGAGATGTATCTTTATCTTTATTATATGGATTTCATACTATTTTCTCAACAGCCCACATACAAAAATTTTTGTTCTGTGATTTTGAAAATCTTACATGAGTTTCTTGCATCTTTCTCTTTGAGACCAAATTTCATCAAAAATTAAATTTAAAATTCATCTTATTAACAGAAACAAGAGATATTTCAAGAGATATCTGATAGAATTACCATAGGCATCTAACCAAGATAGGCCTACATAATTACTCAACGTTAGAAAGATACGTACATATTTGTGTCTCGGAAGTAGTTTCACACCGCTTTGCAAACTGGGAAGTTTCCGCCATATAAGACATGCAATAATGATAATATGGAATGCCTTGCATAGATTCTACTTTTAAATGTCCAAATGACCACCGAGCTCAGGGAGAGCATATGTTGCCATCGGCTGTGGGAGTATCGTATCTCGGTAAAGTTATATATATTCATGGAATAACTAATCACCTTCTTCGCAGAACTCTCCCGTCCGTCCAGCCGGACACAGACACTGGAAACTGCCGATGCCGTCGACGCACGTGCTGCCGTACCAGCAGGGGCTGGACGCGCACTCGTTGACGTTGATACGGCAGTCGGGACCGGTGAAACCCTTGGCACACTCGCACAGGAACCAGTTGACCCCGTCCACGCAGCGTCCACCATTGAAGCACGGCATCGGGTCGCAGTCGTCGATGTCGCGCTCGCAGTGCTGACCTTCGAACCCCTCCTTGCAGATGCACGAGTAGACGTCGCCGGTGTTAACGCACGTCGCTCCGTTCTGACACGGGCTGGACTTGCATGCGTGCGTTTTTGCTGAGGAAATGAAGTTGTATTCATTACAATACAGTACACATTAGTGTCGTTCATATGAGACAAAAAGAGAGCTTCATTCTGAAGAGTTCATGAAATAATATGTTGTGGTTTTTGTATCCCTCACTGTTCACATTTCACATTGAGGTTCACTTGTGGGACTGCAAGTATCAATATTATCAATGAAAACATTGGAATTCTCAAATTTCATTCATATTGAAGTATATTCGATGAATATAAGATATGCTATCCATGAGAATTTGATTTAATTGACCGTGGAAGAAACAATTTGATTCAATTTTCAATCCAATATTTCGAATCATTTTATTCTTGCTCCCTGCTTTGGAAGAATTGCTCTACATTCCGAGATTTCGAAGTTTTGAAATATGAAATTGTTAGATAATAATTCTACACTACTCAATCAAGTATACGTCAAGGATCACGATTCATATCGTTTCGCATTGTATCGTATTCATCAGCATTTTATTCTACACCAAATAACTTATATGAAAACATCACATTGAACTTACAGAGTTATAAATATGTATAATTTTAATTTGAACGATGAATTGACTGGTCAAATGGATACGAAGCGCTACAAAGCAGTTCCTTCATGGCGTAAATATTCAGCCTTACAATAACGGCAAGAAAATGTAACAAGACACTGGAGGTTCCAAGAACAAATAGCAATTGGGTAAATCTCTCGCATTTAGTTTGCAACCTTTGTTCCTCGTCAGTAGTGCCTGTCATCATATTCAGCTGCTTAATGATCGTGGTTATTTCATCATGCTTATGAACAAATACAGACGACTTGATGACGATGATTTGAGACCAGTAAAAAATTTAGCCTTATGCTTCCCAGCTCTCAAGAGAGTCCGCTTTGGGATTCAGCACGGGCTTTGAATCCATCAGTAGGGTAGCTATGCACTCTATTGAAACTCAATAATTATAGCAAATTTGTCACAAATTTGTTATTCATATTCATATGACTTGATATAATTCTGTGAAACTCTATTTTTGAATCTATACAGAAATAGAACAATTCAGTCCCATTCCTCACCTATATGACATGTCGTGCCCTCCCAGTCTTGTGTACACTGACAGATGTACGTGTCGCCCAAGTCCTGGCACGTCCCTCCGTTCCGACACGTGCTGTGATCGCAGTGACTGTCCTTCAGGTTGCACGTCTTTCCCTTCCAGCCGCCGCGGCAGGAGCACACGAAGTCTGCGATACCGTCGATACAACTCGCGTTGTTGCGGCACGGGCTCGAGTAGCAGTCGTCTTTATCTGAACGAACACAAATACAAATGATAATTAGTTTGATTGATAACATATAAACTAAACTAAACATAGGTGTAATAAAATTCATCATCAATGATATCGGTATCAACATTCATACATGCTTAGGTTATTCTCAATACCAATGTTAGTAATATCTGGAAGTTTCAATCTTCAATTTTTAATTTGAATTTGGATTTGAATTTGAATTTCGACCCCAGCCTAGCTTCAGATTTGTATGACAAATGCAATATACTTGTATAATGTATCAATCAAATGGAGAATAGTATATGAGAATTACATATTCTCATGGAGTGAAGAAGTAAAAGAATAATGTTCATAGAATCACATGCCTCAGGCCCATGCCCAGTGAGAAGAAGTTGATCGTTACCAGTGTGAACTCAAACGACAAAGAAAATCACAAAAAAAAAACTGACAGGATAGTGGACTATAGCGGGAATCGAACCACGGTCTCCTGAATTTACGATTCAGCAGGCTAGACGTCTTAGTGAATGAGTTCGAACTGTGAACATTAGCGATGACTCATTGTTACTTACTTATGCTGCAAATGTCTCCTTCCCACCCTTCTTTGCAGATACATTTGTAGGAGTTGACCTTATCCACACAGGTGCCAGCGTTCTGGCACGGGTTCAGTTTGCAGTCATTGATATCTAGAAAGATAAAACAGATTAATTATCATTAGTTTATTGGGTCTACAGACTTATTTTGAAGTATTTATTTTCTGTATCATATCATAGAAATTCCCCATTCAATCAACTTGATATATATTATATATTCTATACATTGACAAAGTTATTTAATTTCTCATTTTTATATTCACAATGAATTTGAACTGCCGTTTCATATTTTGAAAAATGTAATGTAATTTTTCATATTGAGAGAAGCAACAGGTATATTCATTTGAGTCATAGAACAATCAGAAAGAGCAAACAGTAAAACAGGAAGGCAGTGACATAATTATTTTGAACTCAATTTGCATCTATATAGCTTTCCATTACATTTCATATAAATATAACTATATTTGTAATCTTTCTAGTTTCAACATTGCGTAGCATATCTTGATAGTATATCTCTGGTCTACGTTTTGATTTATCGTGTGGATTGACTCACTCTCGTGGCAGTACTGCCCGGTGTACCCAGCGTCGCACGAGCACCGGAAGCCTCCGCTCGTCAGGCTGACGCAAGCTCCGTGCTCTCCGCAGATTCCCGACGCCACGAGCTTCGTCCGGAGATCGCTGCTTGACGACGCGGGAACGTTGCAGCTGTCGATACCTGGAAACAGAGCGAGTTTATGAGCAAAGTTCAGAGCAAGCACATTCACTACAGGGGTATTCTGTTTGTTTCTTCTTTGTGTAATGTTTTTCAAATAATGACAGAATTTCATTGTACTGAAAATAGTGGACCTGATTGTATTACATAATACAGTGACTGACATTGGTTGATTAGCTCACAATAATAAGAGATAAAATAATTATGTGATTGAAAAGTGATAATTTCAACTGGCAACGGTCTTCTTCGAAATGGCCCGCAGTATGATCGTATGAGCCAAAGTGAAATCAATGCAATTTAGTATAATTTTTTATGAAGTCAAATTGAGAGTATATTTGGCAAGATTTGTATCGTCAAACAAAATCTAACTGGCAGTGATCACAGGGAGTTTTGCTATTTCTCATCAGTGAACACTGATAATTAGAGCCGGTTGTACAAACCGACAATTAGTAAACTGAGAGTAATTGGTGAATTAACTTTTTATCACCTTTGGTTTCACATGTTATTTGTGTACCCTGACTAATAACTAACTGATTAATATTTCATTACTAGTTGGTACAACCTGCTCTAACTGTCACATAACCATTGCAGATCAGATTTGCAATAAATGTATGTTGAGCTAATTGGCTGATTAGGCAATATAATATCACAGAATAATCAAGGAAGATGGCGAGTTAACAGTTGATCAACTTTAACGAACCACTAGAAAACTGGACCCAAGTTAACAAGTCCATTAAAAGAGTTCTAAATTTCGATCATTTCACATTTTTCCAATTTGTACATCATGAAGAAGATGTAAGAATTCAATTAATTAACTGGTAAAGACAAATTGGATGTGTTCAGGCTCTCCTTATGCATCCATGTAATATTGATGAACAAAATAATATATAACTCTGAATAAAATCATCAATCTGATATATTCCCAATAACAGTAATGTATTTGTATGGAGATAACTTGAAGCATTGGTGATTTTTTTATGAAGCCTCAAAACTTGAATATATGCATTGTTTTTCTTGCAGAAAATACAATAATAGTACATTATAATACAATACGATAATGATCATCAGATGGCAGGGCAACTTTCAGCGGAAATGATTCGAAGTGAAAACTTTATTTCATGTTCAATTCAACAAAAACTGAATCAAAGTATATTTTGGATGATCAATTTTCAATGAGTTCTCCCAACCTGTCTCAAAACCTGATAATATGATCAGGAAATACTGATAACAGATAATGAGTTATTGAAATATGAAATGTGAGATGGAATCAATATCATATATCTGGATAAATACCGACAGAGCACCCGAAATATTCATCATAATTTGAATCAAAAAATATATATTCGATATGTTCAATTGATTATTGATCAAGTTGAAAGAGCCTGATCTTTTCATCATTATGTTTGATCCCAAAATATTCGATTGAATAACTGATAGTTCATTCAATTACAATAGGTAGGAAAAATCACGGTTGCAATTTTTTAGTTTGACAAATAATCGAAAAATCGAACTCCCTATTTCACATACATTGAAAATCCGATCTGATTCATTCAATAACGATTGGTTAGAATACGGTTGCAATTCTTACTTTGACAAATAATCGTAAAATCAAACTTTTGATTTCTTAGAAAAATCTGATCTGAGCATGATTGATTAGCACTCTGTCCAACCTCACAAAACACGACGAAATTTCAACAACAGTTCAAATTAAAAATGGAGTAAATTAGCCTCAAGCTATTCTATATAAGCATACATTTTTTTCCTCAACCAGTTTTCGTTTCATTTCTTTCCCCAGCAGGGAGCCACTGTGACCTCCCGCTGACTTCTCGATGGTTCTGTGGGCTACCACACCACGGCTCAACTGCAAGCCGGTCACATTCGAATGGGGCACGGGGTGGGTATAAAAAACATTTTCCAATTACAAACTAGGCCTATCAATTCTTCATCCTACAGTAGTTTCCATAAGGTACCAATTACAGAATAGTTGCATCTTTTTATACATATGAATAAATACATAGTAATGATTTCGTAGTCAAGTTATGCGTTTTAATTATATATTCTGTTTCAACACAAAGAATACTGTGAGGTACTGAGAAGTACTGGAATGTGATGTTAGGTACTGGAATGAACTGTGAGATGATGTGACGTGATGTAAGGTACTGAAATGTACTGTGACCTACTGTGAGGTGCTGGAATATACTGAAATGTGATGTGAGGTACTGGAATGTACTGTGAGGTAATGTTACCTACCGTGAGGTAATGTGACCGAAAGGTGCTAGCGTGAGGTGCTGGAATGTCCTGGAATGTACTTGAATATACGTGAATATACTGTGACATAATGTGAGGTAATGGTGAGTACTGTGAGATGCTGGAATTTACTGGAATCTATTGGAATGCACTGTGAGGTGCTGGAATGTACTGGAATGTTCTGTGGAGTAATGTTAGGTACTGTGAGATGCTGGAAGGCACTGGAATTCACTGTGAGGCACTGTAAGGTCACTGAAATGTACTGGAATGTACTGGAATGTATTGGAATATACTGTGAGATAACGTGAGGTAATGTTGAGTACTGTGAGGTGCTGGAATCTACTGGAATGTACTGTGATACACTGGAATGAACTGGAATGTACTGTGAGATACTGGAATGTACTGGAATGTACTGTGAGATACTGGAATGTACTGGAATCTACTGGAATCCACTGTGATACACTGGAATGAACTGGAATGTACTGTGAGATACTGGAATGTACTGGAATAAACTGGAATGTACCGGAATATACTGTGATGTTCTGTTGTGACTCACCATGACAAGGTGGCTTCTTGCATCGTATTTTGGGGACCGTGCAGTTGATCCCGTCCCAGCCTTCCTGGCAGTGGCAGTAGTACTGAGACTGGTACTGGGACTGAGTGCCGAAACAGGTGGCCTTATTCGCACACGGGTTGGGGATGCAGTGATCATGATTCACCTGGAATAAACACATTCAATTACAATATCTATTCCGATATCATCAATTTCATCATTTTTTGACGATGACATTTTCTTTTATCGGTTCCCAATATGAATAAATACAAGTTATTGATTTCAATAACGTCAAATAGATAGATATATAGATAGTTTTTGTATTTAGCATATTTTCACCTATTGGCAGATAATACATTATCTGGGAGGAGATATTGTCGTTTTAACTTCATGACAGCTGCATTATTATTCCTCTTAATGGTGTAGGATTCAATTTTTCTCTGACGGTAAGCTACTTTGAAATGAACATTTACAAAATGTCGATAGCTCATATTTCGAATCTAGATTATAACTCCGATCATTTGAACAGACACATTTTCGAGACTCCTACTGATAATTATGCACTACACTCATGGACCCATATTTGTTATTTATTGCATATATTGAGAAAACATCCTGAATGTAATAAAACAAGTGAGTACCGTATAAATCCTGACGATTCTGATGTTGACCTCTACTGAACTCGTATACAAGATAAAAGCAACATCGGTATAACCATTACCATTATAATATTCCACTGAATGGGAATTCGTATCGCTTTATATCCATGCCATGCAATACAGACACCTTGCATGCGTGGGCAGTCGAGAGAATAACAAGAACGAAAATATTATTCTAAACAAAAAAAAAAACGTTCAAGTTGTTGCTGGTATGGAGAGTGCTTCAAAACGCAATGATAAAGACTCCCACATCCAGTTTATAATTCATCATAATACCCCTTTGAATTCCTCATCTCGGAGTGTCACAAAGAATACGGATAAGTGTATATACGGTCTCTGGAAAGACATTAATTATGAACCATGCATTTAAATATTCTTGATATTCAGCACTGCGACATTAGATTGTAATAGTACTGACTATCATGTGTAATTTGAGAACAGCTTTGTTCGAAAGCCCATTCACAAACAGCATTAGCAGTAAACTTGAATACGTGAGTGAGAGTTGTCATTCACAATAACAATTTAGCAGTTAGGAAAATAAGATAGCTTGTTTACAGTATATATATATATATATATATATATATATATATATATATATATATATATATATATATATATATATATATATATATATATATATATTAGACGATAGTAGTGTTCATAATGTATGTATATATATATATATATATATATATATATACATATATATATATATATATATATATATATATATATATATATATATATATATATATATATATATATATATATATATATATATATATATATATATATATATATACATACATATATATATATATATATATATATATATATATATATATATATATATATACATACATATATATATATATATATATATATATATATATATATATATATATATATATATATATATATATATATATATATATATCAGACGATAGTAGTGTTCATAATGTATGTATATATATATATATATATATATATATATATATATATATATATATATATATATATATATATATATATATATATATATATATATATATATATATGTGTATATATATATATATATATATATATATATATATATATATATATATATATATATATATATATATATATATATATATATATATATATATACATATATATATATATATATATATATATATATATATATATATATATATACATATATATACACCGAGACGCGTGGCCGAGTGGTAACACACTGTACCGTCATTCGGGAGACCGGGGTTCAATTCCCGCCATGGTCGACCATCCTGACAGGGATTTTTCGTGGTTTCCCTCTGTCGTTCAGGTTAATACTGGGATGGTTCCTTAACAACAGGTCACGACCGACTCCTTCTCACCATCCAAAACACCTAATAAAATAACCTCTCATCTCATCATCCCATCATCTCATTCGTCATCCACCGACGCCAATAGATCGTAGCGATCAGTATAGTGCGTCGTCAAAACCAATAAAAAAAACATATACACACATATATATATATATATATGAATATATATATATATATATATATATATATATATATATATATATATATATATATATATATATATATATATTTCTAGCCTATTTTTTTGACGATATATTAAATATACCACTTCGAATAGCTATCGCGGCTGATACAAGACGTGACGAACATCTTTTCACATTGTTGTCACCTTGTGATCCTAATGGCTTCTGTAAAGTGACAAATAACTGAAAATTGGGGAATGAAAAAGACGACGATGATTTCGAAACGATACGATATTTTGACTATCGATACGATTATCAAATAGGAGACAGAATATCGATATATCACTATTGATTATCGATGTGATGTAAACGATAATCGATGTACGTTTTTATGTCAACGAACAACCTTATAATTGACTGATGTATATTTAAAGGAGATCATAACCCTGAAACTAGATTCTATGGATAATGACGATTTCAATTCCTCTTATTTTGAAAGAGAATCAGAAATAACTTCTTAATTTCACATATTTTTTTTGTCCTCCAGAGACCATGACTCATGACTTGGGCATTACTATTTTCTGTATGGAAACATAAATAGAATCAAGTAGTGTCTACGTCACAATTCATAAAAAAGTTCGTCCTGGAGTTCAAATGGATCAATTATAATTTCTGAAATTGAGATGATGATTTCTGGAATTGGGTTTATGAACATCATGATTATTTTTTATTTTTTTAATGTTTTGATATCCTTTAATTTTCAATTGGTCCAATCAAAACACACAAACAAGCGTATCCTTACCTCACACTTGTCTCCCGTGTACCCGACCGGACAGATACACCTGAACCCATTGACCTTGTCCGAACACTCTCCGCCGTTCCGGCACGGATTGACGGCGCAGTCGTCGATGTCCGTGTGACAGTCCCTGCCCGTGTAGCCGGGCTCGCAGGCGCAGTGGTAGTCGTTGACGAGGTCGATGCAGGTCGCGCCGTTGAGGCACTGACCGACGCAGTCGTTGACGTTGTGGTCGCAGTTCTTGCCCGTCCAACCCTTGCGACACTTGCAGTGGTAGTCGCCGACCCGGTTGTCGCACGAGTGAGCGTTGATGCACGGACTCGTCTGGCACTCGTCGGCATCTGCAGGAGGATGATGAATTTTTGTTGAAATGTTTTGAAGTTACAGCATTACTTTTAAAATACAATTATATATGGATATGATCATGGGTTATATGCATATGGATGAGGATACGCAACTCCTAGAGGTAAACTACTGGTAAATTAGTTTCACGGGATTTCAAGAAGATTTCAAGGGATTTCTAGAAGATTTCAAGGGATTTCAGGAAGATTTCATAAGATTTCTAGAAGATTTCAAAGGATTTCAGGAAGATCTCACGGGATTTCTAGAAGATTTCAAGGGATTTCAGGAAGATTTCAAGGGATTTCAGGAAGATTTCAGGAAGATTTCATGACAAGTGTACACAAGATCTCAGGAGTTGTTAACCTCTCGCGCAACTCCAACTTATTCCTGATGCAGAATCATTGATTGAATCTTGATAATTGATGTATTTTTCAGTTTTCCGTGGTGAAGAGAGTTTGAATTAAATTGCGGATCGGATCATTGGGAATCAGTAAAATTGAAATGAATATCAAGATAGAATATCACTGCTGAAGATTGTAAAAAATTGCAATTGAAAGAGGAATTAGATCTACGCATACTATATGTATACATTCATACGAAGAACCAATATTGATAACTGATACAGAAAGTTTCACGATTCGAACATAGCTGGCCGTTACACTCGATGACGTCATGAAACCGACCCTTCCACCAATAACTATCGACAGGATTGGTTTCGTATGGCGGCCTTCAATTAGAGGAGTGATAGGCCCAATCATACCAATTGGAACCTCCATTGTTTGTTGATGTACTTTGATGGAAAAAAGTGAACATTGCCACATAGATTTGCTTCAAAGTGAAAAATATCAGAATTTGTGTGTTTGTTTTACTTTTGACACCAATTTTTGTAATGTTCAGATATATCACATCCAGCAACGGTTTATACTTATAATGTGTTCCGGAATTTTTGAAACTGAAAGACTTTCATCTGCGACGAAGAATGTATGGTCACAGACAGCGTAGTTCTAGTGTCAACGTTCAATGTTTTCAATTTTAAATAATAAGAATGGGGTGATAGGATGGCCCTTGTAGTACCCGTTCAAACCATTCTACTTGCATCGATAACTTCAATCGCAGATGCTATATATCAAGTTTCGATAATAATAAAAGAAGGAAAGTGTATATCAATCTACTTACCGAACTGGCAGACGGTGCCTTCCCACTGAGGAGGACAGACGCAGCGGTAGTTGTCCACGAGGTCGACGCAGGTGCCGCCATTCTGACACGGAACCGACGCGCATTCGTCCTCATCTGTAACCATGGCAACAAACACAATCATCAGCAAGATGTTTGGATTTGGTTTCTCTGTGACCGTCAGTCGGATGGAAGTGCTTTGCATGTCGCAGTTGGTTCATCGTCAGTATCAATCGATAACTTTCTTACATTGAATCGTATTAATAAACATTTTTCATGAAAGTGAACGTACCCTCACACCATAACATTTTCAATGTCGAAGTAACATGAAAACGATCACAGTGGCACTCCGGATGAGTATATTCTAGTGCAACTGATTCACATCATTCAGAAAGTAACTCATAAAATATTGTTGGTCAATATAATATATAGGGCCTACATTGACAATATGTTACATGTTATTTTCATGTAACGGTACGTGGGGAGGTGAAAATTGATGGCAAAAATATCGAGTGTTACTGTTAATATAGCCGATGTGATCTCCTTCATTTTTTTTTTTTTTTAATAACATCGAAACTTGATACAAAATCATTGTTCCCCAATTAAGGCTAAGGATGAAAGATAGGATCGTTTGGACGGGGCACCACAAGGACGATCTTACCGCCCCTTTTATTATACAATTTTGAATTATCATCATTTCCAACAATTATCGTCTGCATCATGTGATGTAGGCCTATATTTGCTATGTTTTTTATTTAGCAATGTTCAAGTTATATGATCATTCATACCTGTGAAATTCCCCTGGCGGGAAGTTTTTGACCTACGGAGACTGGGAACGCCTGAAGATGATAGTTTTATGACAGTGCTGTACAAGTTAATTGTTGTGTCTATACAAGAGTGATTCTAAAAAAGAGTGGCGTGTTCGCGAGCGGTTTGACAAAAACTTATCCAGCAATGAACAACAAAAACGCGATCCAATTTCACTTAATCGCATGATAACTTTTTCAAACGCTTTCGTATAAACTGCTCTTCCCGAAAAAAAAAACACGTTAGTTAATGACAATGTGTTGCTGTATGGTGTAGACACTACCATTAACTTAAATGTTCAGCCTCCTTCTTGCCTTCTGTATCGGCATTTCCCGTCATGAGAAGGAGAGAGGAGAGAGAGAGAGAGAGAGAGGGAGTTGAGAAGGAGAGAGATGAGACGAGACGACGAGAAAGAGATAGAGTGAGAGAGGATGCGCCGCCGAATCTTGATGGGAATAGGACAGGTTAATAACAGTTTTGATTTCTAACCAAGCAACCACCTAGCATCATGTAGCGTGTTTACGGTCGATGAAAAACACCCCACTGGGGCCTCTCGTTTGCTCGCAATGGGTGCCGATTATTACTCACATAAAATTAATAATTACTGAGTTTTCGCACTACCGTGTAATCCCGTTCTACTTCTATATACATCCCAATTTTTTTTGCAAAGATTATATACACACACACAAATTCACACAGTCTTTGAAGAAGACTTGCTTGTGAGATTCTACCTGTATATTCTCAATTTTTATTTCGATTTAAGAGATGTTGGGTGAAAAAAAAATTAATTATGATTGAAAAAATGAGTTAAAACTATGAACATGATAGCGAATACCATCTTATAGAACAGAAAGAAAAAAATCAATGAGAAATAAATTTGAAATAACAATCGTCCATTTTGAATCTAATTCCTCTTATGAATCTTATTCCTCGAGCTTGTATTACGATTATGAATCTTGAACTTCAACTCTATTTGCTCTTTCAATTCACCACATTACACAATGAACAAATAGTCATGTTTTCATCGCACAATGCGTCTTTATTGTGAATACGGAAGCAAATAAGAGAAAAAAACAGTCCTCTATGAAAATTTACCGACATTATTACATTTGCATTGAAACTAACAGACAATTTACGCACAAACACTTCAAGTATTTCACCAACAAAACTAGAGGTAATAATATGAGCGAAAATTTTGATTCGAATTCGAATTCATATAAGAGACATTCCATGTAAGCTTAAGAGCCCGCATCGTGGACAGATTTACAGGGTGCACTTTCGCCACATATATCTCAAGAATTACAAACATTGCGAACCTGCGGTAAAATGCAATACATAAGTAATACCCTCACAATTAGATATGCTTGGTCGAAAATTGAAGAATAATTTCATCATGGAGCAATAGTTGAATCAAAATGTGCCTAATTTGATGGTTTTCATTGCTCAATTCCCGATTACCGAATAATAGTGGAAATAAATTACAAACGCACATCCTTAGGTTCAACTTTGCTCATCAATATTTGAAATTCTGATCACCTATGATTCCGTGGTTTCCCCAATTTCCTTGGCTAAAATGTGTAATGTAACTAGATTTTGTCAAAATTATGAAATAAAAAACTCCCTCATCTAGCGGTCGTTATTGAAACTCTTTCAATATTATCCCTTTTCCACTTTTCAATCCACAACCAAACTTTTGAACGCACATCAAACTTGGGTCGAGCATTGCGAAGAGAAACATTCTCAGCTAAGATGCGGGCTCTTAAGTATCGAGTGTTCGTTCAAAATTCTTTTTCAAGTAATATTATCAATTTTCACGAATAAAACATTTATATGTAATTCCAGAGAAGTTTCTCATCCGATTTCTCTTTGAAAACAAATTACACCATCCACGTCACACGTCTATCAAATCTTGTATACTCTCAATTTGCCACTTCCTGACTCGAAGAATAGCAGAAAAAGGCAGTGTTTTTCTCTCACCATCCTTCCTATGACGGTGTGTATATTATAATTCAGTCGAAGCATCAAGTTTATTCCATCAAAGCAACCATCCCACACTGGATACTCGTATTGAATGCGATCGTTCGTCGTCGCCTCGATTCCTTTTCTTGTTCCGTCGGGCGAGAGTGTTCCATTGAGGCCCATTGAACGTGTCATTGTCGGAATTGTTGTGCTGACACTTGAACGGGATCGAGTCGGAGGCAGCTAGCCTCTCTTTACGTCTTCACTGGGTTTACTGACTCCTGGTCGACAATCAACACTCGGCTTGGTCTTCATTCCATTCCTACACTCGGCTGTCAATCTCAACACGTTGCACCTGATTGTACTTGTATACAAATATATATATATATATATATATATATATATATATATATATATATATATATATATATATATATATATATATATATATATATATATATATGTATATATATATATATATATATATATATATATATATATATATATATATATATATATATATATATATAATCTCAACCAATGTCAATCTCAACGTGTTGCATTTGATTGTATATAGGCCTATATATATATATATATATATATATATATATATATATATATATATATATATATATATATATATATATATATATATATATATAATCTCAACCAATGTCAATCTCAACGTGTTGCATTTGATTGTATATAGGCCTATATATATATATAAACACACACACATATATATATATATATATATATATATATATATATATATATATATATATATATATATATATATATATATATATATATATATATATATATATATATATATATATATATATACATATATATATATATATATATATATATATATATATATATATATATATATATATATATATACATATATATATATATATATATATATATATATATATATATATATATATATATACATATACATATATATATATATATATATATATATATATATATATATATATATATACATATATATATATATATATATATATATATATATATATATATATATATATACATATACATATATATATATATATATATATATATATATATATATATATATATATATATATATATATATATATATATATGTGTGTGTGTTTATATATATATATATATATATATATATATATATATATATATATATATATATATATATATGTCATTCTACATCGTAAACATTACCGAGAATTATCGTAGAACCCAAAATAATTACCAAAGTCGGGCAAATATAATGATTCCTTTCTGGTTTGTTATGTTGGTAGAATACTTCTCGTGATTGAAATAAAACTGTCCAATCTCAATAATATCAAACAAGAATGTGTTGCGTTTATTCAGACAAAAATACTTGAATAGCTCACCAGAGCTGACCAACCAGACCATTGCTCACAAGAGCATCATCACACTCTTGAGGTACGTATATTACGTATTGAAATCGAAATCTTTTAGTCGTTTTAATTCGAAACTTCTTCCAACTTCGAACTTTATCGCAATAATTCAAGATTTTTTTTTTCAAAGAAGTTATTCTCAATTCTTCTTGATCATTCAAAATGACACGAACACAAATAATGACGCGTATAAATTATGATATATTAACATGCAGAATTATGAATAATTATCGCCGATTGGTTGAAATGTTCGTAGCCGATGTCGGCTGTGAATTCACCGGGAGAACCACACGAACACATCTCCCGCCGTCTTTTACCAACTTCGAAACTCTAATTTTAAACATACTTCTCTGCCTCTCAGACAACCTTCTTTGCCTTCTCTCGAATTATCTACCTTGCCGACCTCTGCGGTCATTTTCCCGCAGCTAAATTAATTGACTTCTAGACTTTTGAGGTATGGTATCCAGACAGCTTCAGACTTTAGCTACCGCCACTGGGCCGAACCTTGACCAGTGGTGCGCGTACATATGATATTATTCTTCATAGCTCGACGGATACCTATCCTACAAAACGTCACTTTTACCGGACGGTTCGCCGCAGATCCTCCGTAGGTGGTCACAGCCTTCTAGTATCGATCCTTTACCTCAGGATTCTGGTTCTACTGTTTTATCTCGATTCGATCTTCCAGCATCCATTATTGTCGTCAAAGACACATTCATTAACGACAAAGAAACGACGGTTTAGATTTTCGTTGACTTTATAGTCTACAAAACAGTCAATTAGAGCTTGCCTATCGATGTCGACCGTTATTTAAGTGCTTTGACAAACTCAAAAGAGATAAGATGTGTTTCAATTATTTATGGCGCATTACGTACATCGCACATTTCATGTATTTGCTGTGAAACATGTTTTAATGGTGCTTAACGACCCCATCAACAACCAGACCATGTGGGGGTACGAATGAGTGGGTGATAATGACGTCACGCTAGATGATCGGAAGATATTAGGAACCCATGTATCATACGGGACTCGAACTCAGGCCTGACTGGGTTCATGGATTTCCAAGCATTTATCTCAACTATCCAGGTGAAACGAACGGATTTATATATAGCACAATTTGAGTTGTTATTTCCCTCCTTTTTTTCATATAATTGTTCCAATTGTGCCCAAACTATCACGAAATAATTCGCTTCTCCTTTTTATTTATAAGAAACCAGCACCTAACTCTTTCACCGAAAAGGGATTTAATTGTGCGATTGGCCTATTATCGTCCGACAGCGCTGCGATCAGGCACGGCTTATTGGACTCGCTTGCGTTGTTCAGCGAGCGAAGGTTGTGTTCTCTCTTCCAGTTAATGGGTGGACGTTTTGTTTTCGTTAACTCGTCGGTTAGTAGTCCCGTAAATCAGCGCAATCTATTTGTGTCTAAGCGCAAGTAGCAATTACACTGCCCCTGTCTAGATACCTGGTTCGTCCTCTCGAACACCCACTCGTTCATACAAGGAGATGAATGATGTTTGTGAGTTTCGAATATATTTCTTAAACGATTTTAAGCATAGATATACTTGTATCCACACAAAATAAGGTCTCTATACCAAAAATATAATTGTAAAAACTTCTGAGCACCTAAACTGAATGGCCACTGACGTAAGATACAGTTGCGTTCTCACTTGTAAACCTCGCCCTGATCGAAAAAACACAACACTCTGAAAATACTATTTGCTATATGCAGGGCCGTATCAAACCATGGGTTCACGAGGTCTGGGCGAAGGGTGCCGAATATTCAAGGAGCACCAAAATTTGACCAGTCCATTGAAATTAAAAAATACATCATCATATAAAGACTTTTTATTTATTTGAAAAGTAGTGTAAAGTAATATCATATGCATTCGTATTTTTATATGTTAACTGATGATAAAGAGAATATCAAAAAGCAATGCTCGAATAATACTTGTTGAAAATTCATTATCTGATTTCAAATAGCTCCAAAAGTAAATGGGGGAAGGGCATCAAAACAATTTTAGACTAGTAGGGCTAAATGTCTTGACATGACCCTGGTTATTGGCCTACATATACTTTTGATATTGTTAGAATACCTCCTTTTTTATGTTGCTCAACGACCCCACCTACAACTAGACCATATGAGAGTACGAATGAGCAGGTGATAGTGAAAATATGATGAATATGATGACCAAGTGAGCGCCTTAAACGTCCCGCAAACCCAAGCCTAACGTGACTCAATTCTCCAAAGCGGCACCTCAGCTGATTGAGTCACAGAACTTCGGCAGTCGACCTTCATCTCTCGTGAATACAAGCATATCAATAGAAAGATTCCCTCTCTGGTCGCCAGTATAGATATAAGAGATACGCCCGCTAAACTTAATTACGTTCCAACTCCGCGCCTGGCTTTTGTCCGAAGTGGCATGTAACAAGGCGGTGACCCTCGACCTTCTGGTTTCCACGGCAACCAGTAACCCTGTTTCCATCGGGCCGTGTGGTCGTGATCGAATCACTGCATCTTCATCGTATTCCTCCACTTCTTCGCATCTTCTTGTTCGCACCACTCGTTAGTGGTGCTATATAAACACACACCCGGCCTTATTGAGATTGCACTTGATAATATACCAGCTCACGCTATTCCATAAGCAATTGTATGCAGAATGCACTTTGTAAAAATATAAAATACTGGTATAATCAAAAGATGAGTGGGAAAAATGTTTCAAGGTATGATTATTATATGTGATCCACCACGCAGAGATGTCTGTAGTTCACCTCGAGTCCCGTGTAATAAAATAACGTTTAAAAGGTGAGAAAAACAAAATAAATTGCTTTTCGATTGCAGTAGATTCGTGCATATCGAATAAACTATAACTTATATTGAGAATTGGGATTTTCCAAAAGTGAATCCAGATACAGATGTGATATATCGAATGAATATCAAGAAGCAGAAGTTTTGAGAGAGGAACATGCTAGGAAAAAAGAGAAGATGAAAAACATGAAAAAGTTGGGAATAAGGGGGAAGGTGGAAGTGAGAAGGGCATCGATGGGTTGTAGTAAAAGGAGACCTAAACTCGTATCTTTCCAGATGAAATACAAAAAGTGGATGGTATAAAGGGATATATGGATGAAGCTTGTGGAGAGATTAGAGCCAGGGGAAAAGTACGGAGAGGGTTGGAGTGCCGAAAAATACATCCTCCGGGCTCGACTGAGCATTTGTCCCAGAATTAAGGTGTCTCTTCAAGGATCAGAGTTTTATTAAATCAGTGGCAATTTCATTGAAAATCAGGCAATAGCAACTGGTCAATGTTATCATTCTGTTTTCAATTAATATGTATTATTTGTGATACAACGAAACAAAAATCCCACAAGTCCCTTATTCATTATTCGATCAAAATATTGAGCATCATTAAGTAGAAATATGCGTGATACCTTCTGGAACACCCAGGAACTGTTCAATAAAAAATACTAGAAAAACATGGTCTAGGAGAACTTCGTATCGGCTTTACCGAAAGGAGTGGTTCTATTTCCCTTTCTAAAATTATACTCCATTAAATAACAATTAGTTTATAGCTGTGAAGAACGCAAACCAGAAGTCTTTTGGACCAATAGCCATTCAAGAATATGATTCGAATGTCAAGTCTGACAACAAAGCATTATAATTTGAATATGAATTACTTCATGGATTGTTTATAACGCGATACAGAAGGCAGTGGTTTTAGAGACCAAACAAATTGTTGAGATAATGGAACCTTCAAAAGAGTCAAGTTGTTACAACAATGAAGTGGACTAGTTGAATTTACCATGGAAACGTGTGAGTGAAAGTGCAATATATAACATATGTTTCAGTTGATTTCGTCTGGAATTTAAAAACCTCTCAAATATTTGAAGCGTGTCTTCGATATTGTTTGTAAAATTTACAAATTTAATTGCAAAATGCATTTCTTCTATACTCATTTGAGAGCATTGTAATATTTAAGTCACTTTTTATCTCAATCAAGTCCGATATGAATGATAATGAATTAATTGATGATTTTCAAGTACTAAAAAATCTTGTCGCATATTCTGACCAATAATCCTGACTACTCAAATTGAACCTCCATTGGGACAACAACCAGGTTGAAAAGTGACATATAAAAATCATCCTTCGAACATAAAACAAGTATATAATTTGCAAAATAGCCTTTGCCATCTAACAATCTTCTAATTAGATAACGAAAATTAACAGAAACAGTGATAATCAATAAATTTCAAAAATATTCGAAGACGAATAACGACTTGGGCCTACTATAATCGGAAACATTGAACGCGTATTGTGTTTTCCCTTATCACAAAGGTTTGGTAGACATTTATTCATAGTCCAAAGTAAATAAAAATATCTAATCGAATCAATCGATTTCCAAATCAATTGAATTCATTATTCAAATCACTGTATAAACCGACCTATTCACCATTAATTTAGTTATCTCCATAACGAATATACACAAAACAGGCGAAACTAAACGCTCTCCTCAACAATGCACAATTCGAACAAGAAACGTTACAAAAGACTGGAACCCGAATCTATCGAAATGATGCGTGAAATCGGATTAGGCTACCCTTGGCATGGCGTGCAAAGAGACAGTGTCTACACTACACAGCCCAGACAGTGTCCACATCGTAGGTAAATACGAAACAGCTCAACGTAATCCGCTTATACATTGAATCTGACGTTATGGGTGACATCATAGAAGGATGATGATTTAGATAACCTATAAGTATTGACACTAATCCTTTCCTCATTGCGGAAAACGGATTTACATAAAACATATTTCAATGCGTTAGTCGTTTGGGTTATAGAAGTCAAGCTATTTCGAATATAGGTTTTGATGTTATATTTTACGTATCCAGATAATTGAGTTCTTTATTGGATGAGCGTTAGCAAAGACTTCCATCCCACTCTTATTGAGCTTTGTCTGTGATTTTTTTGTACTCACTGTACAGATCGCAGGGTTTGACTGATCAACACGAAACTTTGTCTGTACACTGAAATCTTATTCAACTTGGAACTGTATAGTTTTTGGGTTGAATCGGTCGAACCAGTGTTGATAAATACCATCTCAAAGTTCGTCCTGGATGATATTAATGGCTACACTTCGGACGGAAATAAAGACAATCACGAGCCTGTCAAGGGTAAAACTCAAGTTTTTGAAATTGGAAAGAACTAATAGCGATTTATAGGTTCTTGAAAATTACGTTGATGCCAAAAATGCCATCAGGTGACAATCGTTAAAGATAGGTTTGATGAAATATTCGTTGTCGCCGTGTTGTGATGCATCAGTGCGCAGAAACCTGTGCGCATACCCGTGTGCGCACGCCTATGTTCAGGTTACAAAGTCACGTTCGTTTCGAATGTAGTTTTTTGATGTTGTTTTTCACGTATCTAAATAATTAACTTCTTCATTTATTTATACATTGATTAATTGATATGTTGATGATAAACCGAGTGGGTAAGAAAGGTTCAAATGGCATATAAGAAGTAATTCAGATTGTTAGACGTATAAGAAATGATGAAGACGATATGAAGCGAGAAGCTGCAAGTGCAACCGTTACTGATCTGACAACACCGATGTAAGCTATAATTAATTAATGTTGTAATAAACTTTTATCTGTGGTAGCCTATAGTCTTGAATAAAAATAAAAATTTAATATCATAACATTTCTTTCTCTCTCTCTTTCTCTCTCTTTCTATCTCTCTCTCTCTTCCTCTCTCTCTCTCTCTTCCTCTCTCTCTCTCACTCACTCTCTCTGCACACACACACACACACACACATATACATATCTTCATTCCACGCAAAAAAAACTCGTTTCATTAAATGTAACCGCGGATTAATATTAAAAAAAAAAACGAATAAAAGTGTATTCTCTGGAAATAAAATAATTAGATTCGTATCAAGTCGGTAAAAGCTCTTTCAATTATTAATAAGGTACGAAAAGGTGATTCAGAGCGAGCGTTTTGAAATTCGAACGCTTGTATGTCTGCTAGACGAGACAGTATAATATGCCTTTATTTTGCAAACACCAACATGAATATCGAATCTATATGTACCAGTTGTTATTATTTGACTTGCCTGTGTACGTTTTCACTGAGATCTTACAAATTTCAGATCACTCTTACTTCTTCACTGCATTACTTTATATTCTCACGCCCCATTTTCTTATTCGTACCGATAATAAGAACGGTTCATCCTTAATTGAAGCAAACTATTCATACCGTAGTAGTTATATGATCCGTTCATAAAATAAATCACATAGGAAATGTAAAAGAGATTCAAAAAGTTTATAATTAGGATTCAATAATTTATTATTCTTGTAAAAATGATAGAAGAAAGTCGTCCACCGACTGATTAGTTAGATTAGTTGATTAGTTAGAATTGGAAAATTAGTTGGATGAAGATTGATTCAGGTTGCTTCACCAACTGAGAAACAATAACAACAACAACGTCCACATGTGGTGACATAGACCGGTCCGAAGAGTAGCGATAGTTCCTGTACCTACTAGTCCAGCATTAGTAACCATGATGATGACAACTTTTAACTGCCAGTTAGCTCTACTCCAAAGTCGGTAATTCATGCACTAAATGATAGTTCCTGTACTTACTCGTCCTGCAAGTGGGCCCCGCCCAGCCCGAGGTGCAGGCGCAGGTGAACTGGCCCCCCGTCTCCGTGCACGAGCCCCCGTTGGCGCACGGCCCAGTGGCGCATGGGTTGTCCACGACCTCGCAGTTGAGCCCCGAGAAGCCCTCAGGACAGGTGCACAGGTACTGGTCGGGAGCAGTGTTCTCGCAAGTGCCCCCGTTCAGGCACGGCTCGTGAGTCCCGCAGTAGTTCAGGTCTGGACACGGGAGCAACACACGGGATCAGCACAAGAAATATTACGAATAAAGACTTTTATCTATGACAGAAAATTATAGTCACAGACAGCGCAGTCCTGGTGTTTAAGTTCATTGGTTTCAAATAATTGAAATGGGGTGGTAAGATCGCCCTTGTGGTGCCCCGCCCAAACGATCCTATCTTTCATTCATAGCCTTAATTGGGGAACAATGATTTTGTATCAAGTTTCGTTGTTATGGAAACAAAAATATATCAAATCACATGAACATGTTTTCACTTATTTATGAGTTATATTCGATTCAAGAGTCCACGGGAATCGATTCAGAGTAGATCATTTTTGGGGGTAAAAGTTTGAACGGTATGAGATATCGAAATTCTGATATGCGAGGAACACAGATAATCATAATAGCTACAAGATGATATAAGTAGTAACTATTTAAATCATGTCTCATAACTGTCAAGCGCATACAGCTAAACAAAAAAACATTTTTTAGCTGTATACGCTTGACAGTTATGCGACATGACTTTGATAGCTATAAATTATATCATCTTAAAGCTGTTATAATTAGCTGTGTTTCTCGCGTATAAGAATTTCGATATCTTTTATCACTCAAAATGTATCACCAAAAACACTGATATTTCGCTAAATCGACTCCCATGTACTCTTAACGAGGCAGTATACTGATGACTAAGATCTATTGGCGTCTGTGAATGATATATGAGATGGTGAGATGATGATATGGAAGTTCATTTTTTCGTGAGATATTTCTGAATAGCTGTGAAGAAGTCGTTCGTGGCCTGTTGTTGAGGAACCATCACAGTATTGACCTGAACGACAGAGAGGAACCACGAAAAACCCTGTCAGAATAGTCGACCATGGCAAGAATCAAACCTTGGTCACCTGGATGACAGTTCAGTGTAATAACCACTCGACCACTCATCTCATGTTGCCATGCTTGGATGTATAAGCACGTTGGAGGTTCAATTCCACTCTCAGAAATCACCTATGGTCGACATGAAGTGTAGAGACATATAGTCAAGATCAAGATGTGTAGATTTGCGTAGATCTCATACAAATATCTCATTAATTTTACAACGCATATGCTGTGTTTGCCTAGTAGGCCAAATGAACGCATAAAAGGACGTATAGCTACATATAAAAAGATCTGCAAGTTGTGAATAGAGTAAGTTTAATGGATCGATTGGTTCAATCATTGTTTCAACTTGAAAATAATTATCTGATATTCATTGTTGAACACGTTTCAGTTTCAATATAGAGTCTCGTTCCTTCCAGACGATAATATAATGTTTTCAGTTCAGTTGGCTCATTTAATTGACAATAACCTTCGAAATCAATTAATTCGGTATTGTAATGCAGAGCGAGCGCCGAATTTCGAGCAAAAAACTGGCATCGCGTAGGCCTCGTCTGAAGGATAGAAGCCAGACATTCATCGCTTAATTAATTCTAACTCTTTGTTAACTTAATTTGACTACATTAACAATACTTGTGAATGCAATGGAACGTGACAGGCGAACCTTTCATTCTTCTATAGAAAACGTAAAATGCTTGATAATCTAATTTGTGTTCGAAAATAGGAAATATAAAAATGTTTCGCCTTGGATATAATTATTATTTCATTCAATCTTATTTCGAATTCCACATTTTTTCTATTCAATCAGTTCTTCTCTCATGTATATATATGTAATATTCCAATCCATGTCTCTCTCAAAATCTATCCATTTCTTATATAGATTGTTATGCTGTTTTCTAATGTAGTCAGGGACCAATAAAGGTTTTTTCTTCTTGATTTTTCGAATCGATGATCTAAATTTATCCGATTGTTCATTCATCATGTTCATTTATTTATATTGGGCCCAACGACGCATAGTGCCGATCACTGCGATCTATTGGCGTCGTTGAATGATGAATGAGATGATGTGATGATAGGATGGAAGATTATTTCATTAGGTGTTATTTTGGATAGTGAAAAGAAGTCGACCGTGGTCTGTTGTTTGAGAGCCATCCCAGTATCAACCTGGATGACAGAGAAAAACCACAATGAACCTCTGTCATGATGGTCAACCATGGCGGGAATCGAACCCTGGACTCTTGAATGACGGTTTAGTGGTCCACATTCACAGTGGTGAAATATTTTTCCACTCGTTTTCTCGCCTTCTACACCTCATATAAAATACTTTTCTGTATCAATTAATGTTCTGATAGTGCAGTTGGGAGTCGATTAAATGAAATATGATTTGTGTGATGACTTCGGAACGATATTAGACATCAGAATTTCAGTACAAGGGAAATAAACATATTTTCAATAATGTCAAGATGGTATTCAAGTTATAACTATTCAACTCATATTGCATATATCTGTCAAAGTATACACCCGAGAAAAAACATGTTGAACTAATTTAATCTAGATTAATGAAACCTTCGTTGATTAACTTCAGTAATTAATTCATGATCGCACTCAATTTCTATGTACATGTGGAATAATTACTTTGTGTGTGTGTGTGTGTGTACCAACTTATTGTACATCAATAATATTCTTGTTCATGATTTAAATTAAGTTGTGCTCAATTTATATTTATATTACCAAACTTTTTTTTTTTTTTTTTTTTCTTTAATAACATCGAAACTTGATACAAAATCATTGTTCCCCAATTAAGGCTAAGGATGAAAGATAGGATCGTTTGGACGGGGCAGCCCAAGGGCGATCTTACCACCCCATTTTAATTATATAAAACCAATGAACTTTAACATCATAACTGCACTGTTGGTGATCATAACTTTCCGCCGCAGATAAAAGTATTTAAGTTTACGAAAGTCCGGAACACATTATAAGTATATTACCAAACTAGTACCGAAATAATAGTACCAAACTAAATAGTACCAACTTATTGTCATCAATAATAATCATGTTAATGATTCAAATTAGGTTGTGATCAATTTGTTTATACGGTATTGAAAATAATGATAATTATTAAATTAATTGATGAATTAAAAAAATCCAGAAAACTCAAATGCGGTCCGAAGAATACCCACTTCGATCTCACTGTATACATTCAGAGAATAATAATAATATTATTTCATTTTTTTCCAATCCTGATATACTCACTATACATATGAGATAAAACTCAGTATTTCCTCATCTAACTCCACTGGAAAGTGAACCATAATAACATACATAGTAGCCACAGTTGATCTGAAAGCTAGTGGAAATAATTATTGTTGTTGTCTAGCTTGCTAGTTATGCGTGTTGACTCCCTTCTACAAAGTCGTCTTCTACACTTGTCTCCACGGGAGATGAAGGTTCCGATCGACCGTTCCTTCTATCCTTCCCAACTATGGTACACGGGTGTTTCGAGCCTTCATCTCTCGTGTGCAAGTTGTATCCACGAGAGATGAAGGTTCCGATCGAAAGTTCTCTGTATCCCACACCATTACTGTTCGGGTGGTTCGAGCCTTCATCTCTCGTCAATTCAAGTGTATACAAAAACAATGTTGTATATGATCCAAGGTATATAGCATCTCTACAAAGTAGTAATTATTTCTGAGGAAAGGAACAAATCAGAAATTCTTGAGTCCGGGGGACCGTCGATGGGGAGGGGGGGGGGGGAGGGGGGATGCACGAAACTAATTAGAATTTAATACTGGAAACCGATTATCAATCGGAAATTTACGTTGATTATACTACAATTAGTACACAATTAACTGAGAGTTGCAGGTCAGTTAGTGGCGCTCTGAACCGTTATTCAGGGCACCGGGGTTCCATTCCCGCCGATCACCGTAATGACGTATCACAAGTGAACTTGCATGGCATCCATGGATTCATTCTGGATCCTTTTTTCTTTTCCTTCAGCATTCATGGTAGAGATAGGTTTGTTAAAATTATTGCCTTACACAATACCAGAATTGGTGTCAGTTCTCAGTAATATATCGAGAATAATTATTTTGATATTCAAAATGAGGAATGATTTGTTCTCTCATTTTTTCGATCTGATACGAACCGATCAAACATATCTGATCATGATCAAATATGAAAACAACTCTCTAAGATGTCGGGTTCGAGCCAAACTGACTGAAAAGACTATGGTGTTATATCGAAGCTATGTAGTACAGCAGATGAGTGCAGTTGAATTCACCCGGATGGTTAAAAGATACATTGAAAACTTCCATCTTCATTCTGAGAGGTGGTGAAATCAAATAGCAAAATATTCAACCAATATCAACTTTCAGTCAGAGTTAAACCCACGTTGGTAATTCGGGCACTGAAAGCAGGTATCAAAAACTTCCAGCTAAGTATTAATTATATCCAACTATTGATAATCATAAAATACGTAAATAACATACCAGACCAAGGGTGATGGCAAGTTAATTGCTAACTATCGGATATTTCACTAGCCATCCGTTTGTGAAACAGTGCCTGCTATAACTTATAGCCATAGCTAACTATGATATGATACAAAAATAATATCATAATCTTGGCCATATTCGCAAGTTAAATTACTCTCAATGATGTTGTGGATGAATTGGTTGGAATTCCTTGTTATAATTCATTAACAAAGATTGCATACATAGGTCTACTTTGGGATTGGAAAGGACAGGTAGGGACTGAAATGGGCTTAGGCCCGGTATTACCAAGTCCAGTTAATATTTATCTGAGAGTTGGTGAAAACAAATACCACAGGTAACCATGGTGATAACAAGTTTGAACTGTCAGATAAAGGCTAACCAGACTTGGTAATACCAGGCCTTAGTAGAAGTGTTTTTGAGGGGGGTGAAATAGGGTTCAAGTTATTCCGTCAGCTGAAGGTGGTCGGATAGGGATAGATAGGGAATTTGCCACCGCGCATTTACGTGCGATTATAAGAGTTGAATAATAATAGAAAATAAAAATAATATTCAGTTTATAGTTTCTTCTAACGAAATTCTGAAGACAGATCTGATATCAGTTCTGTTGAAGCTGTTGCTGTAAGTGTGAGCCATGAAATGACGCAATAGCCCATGCGGTGGTTATGAAGGTTGGAAAGTGGTTCATATAAATCCTGTCGATTGCCGCCCCACAACTCGGTCGACGGCCAATCACGCCTCTCCAATCTCCAAACAGATTTCAGTGGAAAATATCGCTGATACAATATTAATCTTTAATTATATTATACTCCATTAGTCGGCGTAATTATACATACAGCTTGTTTACTGGTACCAAGAAGTGTATGTGTTATTATTCGTGTAGGAAGTGGGTTTAAGTGGTGAATATATCACTAGAAAGTGTGTTGGGTAACTTTTTTTATATTTACACAGCACATTTTGATGTATTTTGAATTTATTCAAACCTGATAGTGAACCAAAAAATTTAGAATGGTGGGTGTATTGTTTTTTATATCAGAAAATAGAGACAAATCAAGAGAAAATGTATTTACAATTTCTGTTCAAATTATATAGTATACTTGAGGAGTTATCATTTGTTCATAAATATCGAGATCTCGATTTACGAATCATTTTTTTCCAATTGGGATAAAGTATAGACCAGTATTTTTCAAAAAAAATGAAAAAATCACAAGGGTATTTAACCTACATATAAAAAACTAGTATAAACCAACAATCTGTGTTTTCAGGAATTCGAGGTGGTCTTTTGTCAACAAATCAATAATTATGTATATACAGTATAGACTCGAGTATATACTGTATATACAAAATTTGAAATGTGTTCATTTTTTCATTGAAAAATTGGTCAGCCTAAATGATACTGAGCATCGCCTAATGAATGGGTTTACTTGATGAACAAACCACGCAGCATTTGCGATGCTTCTTTCCGTTTGATTGTTAAACCAAACAATATAACGGCGTAATGTTGAGAAACTATGCAGATGCTTTCATTGACATAAAAAAAAATCACACAAGTATTTAACCTACATATAAAAAACTACCAAGTCGTTACCCTATATATTATTATGTGGGGCTATGTCCCTAATATAATCATTAGTTCAATATAATCCCGCCATTGGACATCTGGCAGCACAAGTGCGGTACAGAGGGGTGAGGGGGGGGCTCATAAATTACCCTACATGCTCCACAAACTAAATTCAAAAGACGAATCTACAGCAAACATAAAAAAAAATATCTCAACATCAGTCGGGTCATTCTACACAGTGTAACCGCATTACATATATAGGGTACTCCACATAAACTTTTGAAACAAAGTATCATTGGGGGTGGATTGAATTGAATATACGACTAATGATAAAAACTACTCATTTCTGGTTGAAAGCGTGTGCACAAAGATCGTCTCTCGAGAATGGGTCCATCTGGAATGTCGAGGGACGGCCCGGCGGCAAGGGGGGGGGGGGGGGGGGAGGGGGGGATATTGGGAGGGGTTGGTGGGGTGCACGATCAAGAGCCGATCACGGCTGATCAACCCGATAATGTGATTAAACGTGCACAAGTGTTGCGTTGCGATGAATGGCCACGATGGGTGGCTTTGAAAATGTAAAAAATAAAAAATGATCGGGGATTCATATATATATATATATATATATATATATATATATATATATATATATATATATATATATATATATATATATATATATATATATATATATATATATATATATAATATATACGTGGGTAGAAAAAAGTGTGTATTGTTAAAATAGTGATTGATTTGAATATTCAAATTTATTTTTCTGACGCTAATAGCTGATCAATCACGGAGACTTTTGACTCGCGTTGTCTGGCGATGCGAAATCGATTGGATGAGGAATTTTAACAATCAAGCCAGCTTGACTCATGTAGATACGTTACACACATGTATGAAAGGTATTATTTCAAATATTACGCATTCGAAAATCATTTAACTTGACGTTTAATTAAATTAAAACATTAAAATGAATGGATTGACAGAGGTGAGTACGCTTGTGATGTAATTGTTTTTATTTTGACTTGAGTTCTTCAGATACATTTTCAATTTAATTTTTGAATGACTGAATACTGATTGAGTGTGATCTGAATTTATATTTTTGAAGCTCCGATTTGATAATTTTTGATTCTCCATGAAAATATATCGATTCCATCTATATTAGTACTTTAATATCTGAGTGCAAAACTCTATCGTAGTTCGTGATTGTATATCTCTCTGTCTGTGCATATATGATATACTCATGAAATATATCATCATTTTTTCAATTATTAATTAGGGTTGATCTTTTGGAACGAAAAAAATACGGCGTCAAGTTTCTATTCCCTATATAGATATGAACCTTGTTCACTTCCCACAACAACTTGCTGTTCTCCATAAGATAATATATTTCATGACAATTTGGCTTTCTTTCCATCAAATGTTTCTAGGAAACTGTTAATAATATGTTCCAACACTTTCCTCCTCCATTAACGTAACACAGAAGATAAACCAATCTATAAAATTAATATAGCTTTACCAAGGGGCCGTGAAAACTATACTTGTATCCACGGAAGAAGGACGTCTACCAACTTTAGAGTGCATTGGAAGTCGATTTAGCGAAATCTCGGTTTTTTGGTGATAACTTTTGAACGGTATGAGATATCAAAATTTTAATACGCAAGAAACACAGATAATTGTAATAGCTTCAAGATGATATAAGTTTTAACTATGAGTCATGTTGTATAACTGTCAAACGTATACAGCTTAAAAAAACATTTTTTGGCTGTAAACGCTCGACAGTTGGGCGACATGACTTGAATAGTTATAACATATCATCCTGAAGCCATTATGAGTATTTGTGTTTCTCGCGTATTGGAATTTTGATATCTCATACCGTTTGAAAGTTCTCACCAAAAAAATGATATTTCTCTAAATCGACTCTCGTGGACTCTTAATAATGATAAAAACTTCGGGATAATGTAATATCGTGGTATCTTAAATAATGATATAGCGCCTCTGGAAGTTAAATTCGGATTTTTTCATGTTGATTTCGATTTGAGATATCGTAATTGGATGAGCGATAATGAAGACTTCCATCCCATTCTTACGGAGCTTTGCCTGTGTGTGTTTTTCTTCTTCGTTTGAAAGCACTGCACAGGTCGTACGGTTCGACTGATTAACATAAAAAAATCTGTGAACGTAGACTCATCCAACTTGGAACTGTTTGATTTTGGGGAGAAATTGATCTTACTGTTTTAGAGAAACATCGTCACAAAGTTTCTAATTACCACATGAGATCGAAAATTTGAGAAATTCAATCTCTCTGAAAATATTCAAATGTCCACTCGATGTGTGCCCACATAGAATAGAAGATAGACGTCATCACAGATTTCTATCCAGATATCCAAATTGTATTCATCGCATAGATATAGAAATAATAGCAGAGCCATAGCTTCACGGTTTTCTAGACTTGATAGTTGCCCAGTCAAGTATATTTTGTACTAGTCAAGTTTTGTAGAGTTTTCAATATATTTAATATCTCGCTCATCTTACAACGCGCGTCTACCTTTATAGTATCCCACAAACACAACAGCTATCTAAATTTTGATATATGATATTTGTATTTTTTATATCGGAAGACCAACTACTTCTTTCTTCTTTCTAAACGATTCCACAGCCACTTCAAACTTCAATAGTTAGATTAAACGGTTTGTTACCAATTACTCCATGCTCTCGTGAGTTATTGTCGTCTGTAATTGTATGCGTCTTTCTGCCCACCACACAAGCTGCCATGCTGACTGAGCATACAGCATGAGAGCATGGAAATGCTAGTTGGGCGAGGCTGCCACAAGCAGAGCTTCCTCTGTTCCCTCCGCAAACCGCATCTTAATCATTCCGTCTCGTTCTTATAGGATGCGCTTTGATGCTGCAGTAGCGCTGTCTTACACGCTTCTATGCTAAACCTGGATGAGCTCGTAAAGCTCTCCACTAAACTATTTTTATTTTATTTTTTTATATTGGGTTTTAACGATGCACTATAGGCCTACTGATGGCTACGATCTATTGGCATCGGTGGATGATGAACGAGATGATGGGATGATGAGATGAAAGGTTATTTTATTAGGTGTTTTGGATGGTGGGAAGGAGTCGGTCGTGGGCTGTTGGTAAGAAACCATTCCAGTATCAACCTGAATGACAGAGGGAAACCACGGGAAAAAACCTTTCAGGATGGTCGACCATGGCGGGAATCGAACCCCGGTCTCCCGAATGACAGTTCAGTGTGTTACCATTCGGCCACGCGTCTCGGTCACACTGGACTATTACCGCGACCAACACTTGGAATAACGTCTAGGCCTGAAGAAGACATTGAAAAGCGTATATCGGAATAACATAAACTCGGTTGAGTGGAATGGGTTTCAATAGATGATTGTGAAATGTTAAGGTACAGACAGGTAAGGTTGGACACCCACACCTTTGTTACACCACCGAGTCGATTTTATTCCGGTATACGCTCTTCAGACGCTCTGGCTCAACCAGCTCCAAACAACTAAATGAAATGAAGAACCAAAAAATAATGATTTTGTATCAAGTACCGATGTTGATGGAGGGAATATTTGCAGCGTCTGATCCGATTTATGTACACTTTGGAAAATTGTGTTGAAATTCCGTGGAAAGTTAAGATTCTCTTTTTCATTGATCACTATTAATCACTTGATCACGCATATTATCATGAGAATTCAAGATTCAGAT
Source organism: Brachyptera risi (assembly GCA_964007535.1). Taxonomy (NCBI): domain Eukaryota; kingdom Metazoa; phylum Arthropoda; class Insecta; order Plecoptera; family Taeniopterygidae; genus Brachyptera; species Brachyptera risi. The sequence goes on from OZ023326.1 coordinate 8,190,369, forward strand.
GTCTAATGTTTTTCTTCTGCTGGTACTTGTTTGTTTTGATGTTATAGTTTAATTTTAATGTTTCAATAATGGTTTATATCTTTTGAATTGAATTGACACGTCTGTATGATTTGTATATTTAATATGTATGTTCCACAGATGAGCCTCTTGCTTTGTGGGAATTATTCATGGTGTCAATTATGAACATTGTATAATCTAAATAAAACACCTTGGAGAAAAATTAAGAATTAATAATATCGAAACTTGATACAAAATCATTGTTTCCCAGTTGAGGCAATCTCTTGAATTGAGGCTAACATCTTATATTAAAAATCTTCAAAGTACCAAAATCTTAACTCAAAAAATTATAAAAATCTTTGAATATTCACTTTTGAATATTATTCAAATCTTTAATTGAATCAGATAAATTGAGGCCAATTAAAGTAGGATTTCAAGATTCTTCTTCTTAGTTTTCCCCTCTGGGCTAATCAAAATTTCGAAATGGTTGTTCTTTGAATTGGTTTCACCGATTGTACCGCGGAATGTCACACCATCAAGTGAGATAATGCCATACAAATTCAATCACATTATTTTCATTTGACCTCCGGAATGCGAAAAAAAAAATTCCAAGTACGGTAAAAATCTGTCCACTCTCAAACTCCACTCAAAAACCTCGCACTCAACGCCCACGTATATACTCGTACGATAGAACACGAGTGTCTATCTCTGGCACAGCATCCTCATCTCCTCTAAGCCGCTGGACCAGTTCACAGGTGTCTCAGGTGGCCCTAACAGGTGGCATGTGTATAATGTGTCTCTGCAGTGATTCACAGTTTAGTCGTAACCTCCCACAATAACCTGTACTCCTGTTACCCGCTCATTAACCAGACAAACTGCATATTAGAATGCTATTTATGAAGACGCCTGCAGTTAGTAAAGACTTGAGCGATAACTTGTTACAATAAGCCGTCTTTAGTCGTGGTGGTTCGTGACATAATGGAGCGAATTAGTCTCGGATAACGTACCATATGCGTCGTACAAAATGAGCGAGATATTTGTAGGGAATTTATTTGAAATCTGCATATATACACCTATAGATTTTGAAACTATTGGAATTGATTACTGCTTCCGTTGTACAAATCAACCTCTTGAACATTTCCAATTGATTTGAAACTCAAATTTTATCACATTTCTGATGATTAAATGATTAAATACCAATTGATATATTAGAAAATGCCAAACGATTGGAATCATATCACTGGGCGAATCAGGTGGACAGTGAGTTATTAGATTCGAAATCAAGGTGTGTATACACCCTCACCATATATTCTATCACGTTTATCATGATGAATATGGGATTATACAGAGCATATATCGCGTTTTCCCGCTGTATAATAATTGTCAGATTATTATTATGTGATTATGACAACCATTTATATTTTGGAAAACAGTCTCCAATAATTGATAAATATGTATGTATACATATATATATATATATATATATATATATATATATATATATATATATATATATATATATATATATATATATATATATGTATTCCAATTATCAGCAAACCCCTTCTTCCACATTGACTGAACAATCAAGTCATTTATATCCGTCATTCTGTTGCACAGCGCATCGGAGACCAAAACAACTGTTCTGTCCACAACTCGCACTTCATGACCGCGCACTCCAGATTCGTGCGTATAAAAAAGTCTGCCGGGATTTCTCCGCCAACCCCCAAGCACTCTCCACATCGAATTAATTTATTCACCCCTCAATTGAAATGATACGATGATGAATATATATTTACGCTCCACTTGATTCTGGTTTGACTATACAGTGAGGATATTTGGAGGATCGAGTGAATTGTTGATAGATGAGTAATTTTCACAAAAATCTAGATGTCTTCTGTGGGATTTGAATCTACGTCCGACTTGACTTTGATTTCAGAAGCAGTGTTTCCATTGACAGGACTGATTTTATCACACGCTCACACACACTTTCTGGCTCAGTCTTGATATAGGCCTATTTGATATAACCATTCCAAAAATGATAATTTCTCGAACAAATTAAGTCCGAGTAAAAAGACCATCTTGAATTCGAGTCTAAATAACAACAGAATGCTCGTATCGATGTCAATATGGCCATCAGAAATTCACGAATAAACTGTCAACAATGTTACATTTTTAGTGAAATGGCATTGTTGAGAAATGCACTCGGTTCATTTTGTAACTTTTCATAAGTTCCACAGTTCGTCACTAACAGCGTACATACAATTCTACGTATAAAATTTTACGTAATAACGGATTTCAACCATATACAACTGACCGTGATTGTTTTTTTAATTATTCACCTTTAATTACTATCGCTTTATTTCATTATAAAATCTATTATATAAAAAATTAAATAAATTTATTAAATAAATTAAATAAATTAAATTTTTTTTTATTATTTTATCGCTTTATTATAGCTTTATTTCCTGTACCAAGAAAATCAATTCGGAACTCTAAGTCAAATGCAAGTGTATGATCTCCACTGTTTTATTCACTTCCTTCTATTCCCCACTATATTGATATTATGTTTGTAATCATCATAAATGTACTCTGGAATATCTCAATTCTCAAGCTCAGTTCAGTTTTTCATTTCCCCACAGTTTGTGTATCTGATTTACATGTGGTAAAGTCTTTTCTCTTGGTGATATCGATTTATATCATTCTTCAACATTAAACTAAGCATGGAAATAGAGTATGGAACCACGTGAAATTCAATAGTGTAAGTATTTATAATTTCAATCTAATATTCTGGAGAAGACTTCTCCCTCATTAACTTGACTGATTTAGGAAGCAGTTGCAGTTCCCTGATTCAGTTTCAATTACTAATCGTCCTGTTGAAGAATGAGAACTTGCCCAAGTGAAACTCACCATTAATATACCAATTAACTATATTAATCATATCAATTAAAGGATATGTTGAGAGAAATGAATGTTTCTGAATGGTTCTGTATTTACCTTGATCACACAAGATGCCGCCCCAGTTCGTGTTACAGATGCACTGCCATTTGGAGCCGTTGCAGTAGCCGTGCTTGCACCCGGGATAGGGCAGACACTCGTCGCACAGTTCACCCTTCCATCCAGGCCGACACCTTAACAGAACAAAAAACACTCGTCAGTTGGTTACAGAACTAGGAGTGGCTCTTCGTCGGACGGGAAGGATTTGGGATTTTCTTGGGTTAGGTTAGTAAGTTCAAATTTGTTTGGTCAAATTGGTCATATTGGGTCAGATAAAACCGAGCAAAACCACAACAACAACAACAACGACAACAACAACAACAACGACAACAACAACAACAACAACGACGACAACAACAAAAACAACAACAACAGTAACAGCAACTCTTGCATGTGGTGACAGAAGACTGATAATCCGATGAATAACTTAGTGGCTGCCCAATAAATCGTTATAGAATTAGATGAAGTTTCCGAAGAAAGATATGATTTTAACCACGGAATAATTTCAGTTTCAAGTATCAAAATATCTAATTGGATCAAATACCATCACCGATATCAATATTACATTCAAGAATCGAGATGTGTGATGGAATTACTATCATATGTTTTGCTCAATCTCTCGGAAATGGTTGACAATTCATTCAAAACAGAAAAATCACCGCATGAAAGTTACGGAATATTATATACATATTATTACATATAGTTTACATATTATTACACATTACATATTATTACATACATTACATATATATATTCATATATATCATGACGTCACGCATATATTCCCAGTCGTTATCGTTGGGAGGTAAGTTCTAACTAACATGGCATCAACCTAGCTTTTATAGCAATTAACTTCAAGTTACGTTTCTTTTGGCTGTAAGAAAAGAATCTAGAACACCGAGATATGAAAATATAATAAATTTCGCAAAACATATATAATTTTCATACATAAGGATACAGAGATAGCAGATAACTCTGTGTTAACGTACGTAACTAACAAAATCGTGGTAAACACACACTTAAAATAGCAGCAAAGGTCAAGAGATTTATACACACTGTTCTACAAGCTCTATTCGCAGATCGGTAGTGAAGATAAGCGTCATACTCTAACGAGATTCAGCTTCCAAAGATCTTAATTAGACTAAGCTCTCTGATTATTTCATTACGAACTGGTTTCGTTTCCCGAATCATACGTATATACGTTCCGTATGGGTCTGTGAGGTACCGAGTTCGGTTCCGGGTTCAGCCCGGCGGCTATATGCTTGCGACCCCGTGAGAAGGTGGCGGCCCTCAAGGGGGGGACCCCGGGGGGAAGAGGGGGGCACGACTCGCTCTTCTGCGCATGCCCAACAGCTGAGTATAGTGTTCCGTCGACTGGCCGTCACGATGCTAGAGGCAATCACCCGACCCAACCCACCCCATTGCACCCGCGAGACCACCGCAAAGAAGTGCAATAGAGAGAAAAAAAATGTGCAATTCAATCAATCGAGAAAAATCAATTCGAATCCAATTACAAATTATAGTTGGCTTTTTCATGGGATAGGAAAAATATTATTCTTTGGAAAACTTGTTTGTTAAAATTTACGCCCAAATGTGTTCATCAAACGACGTCCCTCATTGTTCCATAAAGGACGGACAAAATTTTCCTCCGATTGATATCCAATGTCGATTCACCACAGTTGTATTGACAGTTTCAGTCGTCTTCGAAATCGATTAGAGAAAATAGATGGTATGGTTATTCACAACCGTCGTAATTCTATTCTTGGTACCAAGCTTCAGTGCACTTTGATTCCATTTTGTTACGACTTCGGCAATCTTTGAGGCACAACGAACCAATCAGAAGCGGTGAAATAATACTTCACTGGTAATGTTGAAAACGGTATCGAAATCAGTTTATCTCTTGAAAATTTCGAATTTTTATTAAAATGTCACTGTACAATCGAAAAAAAGAGAGCAATAATTCATGGAAAATCGTTAGAAGTCTTCGATAAATCACTTGAAAACCATACCGTTCGATTCAATTGTCTTATTTCTTTTTTTAATCAACATCGAAATCTTAATATCTGATAGCTTTTTCCCGATTAAAATTGAGGATAAATAAGTAAGACCGATTCAAAACGGCACCTCCTAGTCGTTCCAAGACTTCAAGGTGGTCTTGTCACCAATTTAAAATAACCATCTCTGGACTATTTTGAATTGAATACTATGAACTTTGACACCAGTACTGCGCTGTCTGTGACCATACTTTTTCACCGCAGATAAAAACATTTCAGTTTCTAAAAGTCCGGTACACATCATGAGTATATAACCCATTTATGTTATATATCCGGACATCACCAGTCTATACATATTACTAGTCTATGCCGTCTGAAATGAAGATTGACCGATTTATTGCAGACATTATAGGCCTACTAACATTACAAGACCAGCCAATAATTTGATATAACCGCTCTTGTATATCTCAAAAACATGATTCAATAGAAATGATTCAGTTCATCCTACCGGTAGGTAAACTAATAAATAAACAAAGCAAATAATGTAGAGTGTTATTGTATTAACATAATTCATATCTCCATGCTTCTCAATCAGGACTTCGTGCGATTCATGAAAGTTATGAATCTGTCACATATTTGTAGGAAACGATTATTTTCCTCCGTTACTTGACAGCCAACTGCATGTTCGGATCCCATGAGGACGTGAGCCACGATAATATGTCATAGCGGAGGAAAAGCGAAACTACACATCGCCAATAAAATACGAATGGCAAATTAAAAATAGAAAGAAAAAAAAGAGTCGACGGTGAAAATGTTCGTGCTCACATCGTGCGTTCAAGTCTCCGACATGCGCTCTGCACATCGACAGGAGAGAGAGAGAGCGAAAGAGAGAGAGAGAGAGAGAGAGAGAGAGAGAGAGAGAGAGAGAGAGAGAGAATACACGAGTGCACTGATTACTAATTATTCAAGCACTGGGCGGCAGAATTGTCCGTAGGCCTATATTACCGATTTATAGGTCTACTCTGATAGCATAAAAAATGCACGTATTCTAGTTTTGAAATACGTATTTTCGATTTCTTTCGATGATGATCGTTTATTATTGTCTTCTTAGGTCCAGTATTACCAAGTCCAGTTAGTATTTATCTGAGAGTTGGTGAAAACTAATACCACAGGTAACCATGGTGATAACAAGTTTGAACTGTCAGATAAAGGTTAACTAGACTTGGTAATACCGGGCCTTATTATCATTATTGTTATATATCTTCTGACTCATCATTGTCTGCTTAACAACCCCATCAACAGCTAGGTTAAACGGGGGTTCGAATAAGCAGATGATAATGAAAATATATGAAGGGATGAGACAAGAAAGGACATCAACAAGAACCCAGGTCCAACGGATGACTCCAGTTTCTAAAGCAGTGTCTCAGATAACTGAGTGAATAAAGGAGGCTTTTCGATTTCAATTTCGAGTATATCACTTCATTGAGACGGCTGTGTCAGTCACCATAAAGATTTTAACAGTCATTCAGAAGATCGGGGCTCGATTCCCGACATGGTCGGCCATCCTCACTTAGGTTTGTCGTGATTTCCCTGGTGTTTGAAGTGAATACTCAGAGATGATCGCCTACTCTCCCTGATGAATACAGATCGAAGAGGATTATGCACTGAACAGATTCGACCAACACTGTGACATCGGTATACAAACTGAAGCTTGAATGAGCTTTGAGCTTATGAAATACGCACAATGGGAAGTGAAGTATATATATAGTGAACTCATATATAAATGATGTCTTCATAAAGTACGCACAACGAGAAGTGAAGTGTTGACTCCAGGCATTACATTGATTATTGGCGCAATAGTCATCATTATAGGCCTAGGACAGTCTCCTGTAGATTATTCACTTTATGACGTATGGCTCATAAATTGGATTGGATGAGCATTAAGTACGTTTGATGAAAATAATTCATTTTCATATAATACTGATTCATTCAAACAAGTAAACATATATTCCAAATAGTCGAGTTGATTCGTTATATGATATATATAAATCAACAAGCTAATTGACTGGACTTTTTAAAAGCTCGATTTCAATAATTCATTCAATGGAGTATATGATTATGCACTGAACACAATCACCAGGAAATATGATATGTGTTTTGAATATGATGAATTTCAAATATGCAATTATATATAATAAACAATCAATCAAGGTTTGATTCTAGAAATTTCGTTTGAACTACAAAATAATCAAAATCAATCGGTTAATCGAATGAGAGAGACTATGGTTATGACGAAGAACACGTGCATTCAATGATTGAATGCGGGAATTATATTTGGCATTGCATTTCGGAGAATAAACCTCACATAACTATTGTGTGAAGTTTACTCTTGGAATACCGTGCATTGAAACAATCATCATTTAAACGCAATTCATTTTACATAACTTATCTTACATTCTATTGTTTTATCTAGAAAAATCCACACTTCGCTTATGTGTGAATACATGATTTTCTCAGTTCGTTCTGCACACGAGCCCACACGTGTACGGGGGCTGTACGAGTACGAGCAGGGAGCGAGGAAATCAGCATGCATGAGTCGGGCGCCGTGCGAAGTGCGAACACTGCCAATCTACACGCAAAATCACCGGCCACTTCAACAGACTCCAACGTTTACACCACACAATCTAACACCAAACCCTGTCTGTCTGTCTGTCCATCTTTCTCGCTCTCTCCCTCCCTATCTCTCTCTCTCTCTCTCTCTCTCTCTCTCTCTCTCTCTCTCTAACTCTCTCTCTCTCTCTCTCTCTCTCTCTCTCTCTCTCTCTCTCTCTCTCTCTCTCTCTCTCTCTCTCTCTCTCTCTCTCTCTCTCTCTCTCTCTCTCTCTCTCTCTCTCTCTCTCTCTCTCTCTCTCTCTCTCTCTCTCTCTCTCTCGATACGCCGAGCTGAGTGGTTGACTGTTGATCGTGCTCCCGTAAATCAATGGTATAAGGTACAATTTTAAGGCCGTAATACATACATTGATTGCTAGTGATCGGTTTTCAGTTAATTATTAGTTAATCGTTTTGTTTTTCATCATTTAATATATATATTCGAAAGCAAAAATGTGAATCGCAACAATACATAATGCTCTCGTGTGCGCCAAGTGACTATTTCAGGGCTGCAATGCCTAAACAGTTATAAGTGATTTGTATGCCATTTTCAACTTTTACACATCATATATGCGTGTAAAATATGGCTGCAATGCCTGCAAACAGTGAAACAAACAGTGCAAATCTTATAGAATCGAATGAATATACCCCACAAAATAAATATGCAATAGTGCTTGATTGTCCGACAACAATCACAGCGGAACAAGTGTGTGAGGCGATTGCAGACATCATTCCAGGCCGACACATGCTCTACTCGTCACGCCTCAGTGGTGGAAGAGTTTGCGTTTTCCTTAGATCGGATGAGTACGTGGACCGATTAATTCAAGAGGGTGGTCTGACCATTAGTGAAGCGTACATTCCAATACGCAGGTATGTAACCGAAGCCATCAAATTAGTTCTTTCAAACGTATCCCCAATAATATCGAATGAAAAACTAGCTATTACGCTTGCTCGATATGGAAAAATTGCAAGCACAATAAGAAACATAACAAATGGATATAAAAGACCAGATATAGCCCATATGATCTCGTTCAGACGGGTCATATACATGATCATTGAGAATCCAGACGTTCTTCCAGAGTCAATCATCATAGAACTTGACAACAACAAATACCAAATCTACATATCGAGGGATGACGTGGTCTGCTATCGGTGCTCTGGTAAAGGTCACATAGCGCGTAATTGTAAGAAGAATGTGAGGCCACCTCAGACGCCAGCTGAAACATCGTCTCCCACCAATCGTACTATTGCCGATATAGTAGCCAACCGCAATATTTCGCTTGCCCCCAACAGTCAATCGTCATCATCAGATAACCCAAAAACAATTCTGAAAGTAATAACGAAGCCTCGAATGATTCATGGCTCACAAAATGCCAGTACGTCGAAAGAGTTGAACAACATACACTATCCAACCTTCAGCAAATCAACCCTCAACGATGAAAGTTCAAAGTCCCAACCTGACCCAGCTACTCAGTCAGCTGATGCAAACACGGAAGTTATGCCTACTACTCAACAAACAAATAATGAAGTAGAAAACGAGGTGCCTGAACGAAACGCAGATGAACAATCTCGTCAATTCTCTGACAATCAATCCAATCCTGAAATGGAGTATTTCATTACTCAGGGTCAATTTCTTACGCATCCCACACCAATGGCGAACACTTTTCCCAACTTGCAACATTTTTTTCCCTCATCAAATCCACCTCCTCTACCAACTGTTACCAACACGAAAAGAAAACTAAACGGTGGGGAAGATGAAGTAAGTGAAGAAAACGAAGAAAGTGCCAAGCGGGTGATAGTAGAAGACATTCACGATGAAAATGACGACTCGGACAATGATTCACTAAACTCTGTAGACTCTATTGATTCCACCGTGAGTCAAAAATCCAACAGAAGTCAACAATCACAAGAGAACCTTATATCAAAAGAAAATATAATAATCGAAAAATTTACTTCCACTTTGAGAAGTAAATCCCATTATCCACTATCAGTCAAAAAATATGCCGAATTTCTGAAAAAAGCGCGAGGATCCAAGCAGCCAATAATCTTTGCTAAAGAATATACGGAGGATCTTAAAGGACTTCTCAAAATGACGGTAGAAATCACCCCGTACGCCAAAAACTATAATCTTAGGAGAAGGTTAATGAGAATCACCAAAGCGATCCAAGAATATTTAGTAGAAAATTAGATGAATTTTTTAATTTTTTATATCATCATGACTAATTTTCTTACCCTCAATGTGAGAGGATTAGTTCAAGATGCGAAACAAATCGCACTGTCAGTCTACATTCAACGTGTGAAAGCTAATATACTTTTTCTACAAGAAACAAATTTAATTCATGATTCATCAACAACTATCCTCAACGAATTTGAATTTCATGTAAATGGAGCTGTTTCACCCAATTCAGGTACAGCTTTCGCAATTCAAAAATCATTTAACCAACATATACAAGTATTAGCACACGATATTATAGTGCCAGGTTACCTACATAAACTTGAAGTTAATATATATGATAAGAAATGTGTTCTATTTAATGTTTATATGCCACAGGATAATACTCGGGCTTTTAACTTGGTGAAACATTTAAATGATCATCTAATCTTAATATCTGATGAATACACTATAATTGTTGGCGGAGACTGGAATGTAACGCTATCGCCCGACGATCGCGCCAACTGTTTCGAACTTCGTAAGCCATTAGGACGATCACTTGAAAAAACTCTGAGATTGTTAGATCTAAAAGATATTTGGAAAAGTTTCCACCCTAATCAAAATATTTTTACATATACTGGTGTTCACGCTAATGCCCCTAAGGCTAGATTGGATCGTTTTTACATAACAAAACCTCATTTAAGTTTTGTAGTAAATACGAAAATTAGTCACTCGTTTTCAGACCACGCAGGCGTTACTTTCTTCTTTCGTCCTGTCACAACTAGTAAAAAATCTCCGGTTTGGCGTCTCAACAACGAGCATTTGAAAAATGAAGAATATTCTACCTTTATTACTAATATAATTCAACATTTTAATACTCTACAAAACAGAGATCCCTTGTCCATATGGGATGATCTTAAAACTGAGATTCGTATAGCAACTTTGAGATACGAAGCCCACACTCGTCATGAATTTTTAAAAAACACTATCTCATTGGAAAATAACATTCAGTATTATCACTCCAAGAACATACTATCCGCTAACGAAGAAGAAATACTCAAAGAATGTGAAAGAGATTTAAAAACCATATATAGAAATAAAACCAGTGAAAGAGAAAAAATGTATAATTTGTCTTTGAAAAATGACTTTAACAGGCCCACTCCCTTGTTTCTCAATTTGGTGAAGCAAAGACGAACTTTCACACAAATGAATCAACTAAGAATAAAAGGAATAATAACTGCTAAGGAAGAAGAGATGAGAAGTGAAGTATTTAAACATTTCACAGAACATTTTTCTTCTCGAACAACTATAATAGATCATAATTCACCTCTGTATGATGAACTCAAAAACATTTCAGAAGATGACAAAAAAGAATGTGACAAAAAATTGACGGTGAATGAATTCGCAACAGCATTAAATCAACTCAACAAAGATAAATCGCCTGGGATGGATGGACTAACAGTAGAATTCTACATAAAATATTGGAAAATAATTCACCCGTTATTTACAAAAGTGTTTACAGAATCCTTTCGTCAAAAATGTTTTCCTAAATCGACTCAAAAATCTCTAATCACTCTTATACCAAAAAAGGGCGATAGGCTAGATATTAGCAACTGGAGGCCTATCGCAATACCAAATACTGACTACAAGATAATAAGCAGAGCAATTGCGAACCGAATAAACAAGGTAATTACTGGACTATTGACATCAGATCAAAGCTTTTGCATACCTGGCAGGTCTATTTTCAACAACCTACATTTAATCCGCGACATAATAAGATACGCAAATGAAAATAATATCCCACTTGGCATCGTCTCAATTGATCAAAAAGCAGCCTTTGACCAAGTTAACCATAAATACTTGTTCCACATTTTAAAAGTTTTTGGATTTGGTGACGATTTCTGTGATTATATCAAAACAATGTACACAGGTGCAAAATGCCACATAAGACTTGGACCCACTCTTCTACCACCAATCTCATTCTGTCGAGGCATTAGACAAGGTGACCCCTTATCCGGTCCTCTTTTTGCACTCTCAATTGAGCCCTTTCTCAGACTTTGCATTGAGACAATGTCCCCCCACGCTCTACTTGTACCTGGAACAACCGATATGAAAGTAAGTGTAACTGCTTATGCCGATGATGTAAATTTTTTCATCACTAAAGATCATGGTTTTTCTGTACTGTGTTCAACTTTCATGCAATATAGTTCACAATCAGGTGCTACCCTAAACTATCAAAAATCAACTGGTTTATTTGTTGGCTCGTGGCGTGAGAGATGTGATCATCCACTCAACTTCAACTGGTCAAATGAAGGCAGCAAATATCTGGGACTTTTCCTTGGTAATAATATAAAATGGGAAGAAAAAAACTGGGACAGTCTAGAAGCCACAGCTAAAAAACAACTAAACAATTGGTCATTTTACAACAAAGTCACGTGTTACAGAGGAAGACGAATTGTAACGAATCAACTAATCGGATCAAGATTTATTCATATTTTCATGATCTTGGACCCAAGCAAAGATTTCGTTCAAAAAATATCGAAAATGATTGTGTCTTACATATGGAACGGTCACCATTGGCTACACCCGAACTACATCTACAGTCCAATAGAACAAGGTGGACTAGGGGTTAATCACCTATCTACCCGAGTCATGACCTTCCGAATCAGATTTATACACAACTACAGAAGCACAACTGAGAAAAATTCATCGTATTACTTCCAGTTGTATAATTTCCAGAAATACAATAGTACAAATCATCAAAATGTTGATAATATTTTTCAATTGGAACTCAGAAGTGATAAGCTTTCAAACCTACAACTCTTTTATAAAAATGCACTAATATCATGGAAAGCCTTAAAAGTGACACACAATACAAATCCTCAAACAAATAATAAAGTTATATACAAGCAGTGTTTAATAACGAATTTACCTTCAAAACCTGAAATAACGGGTAAAAGCATATTTTCTAAAAAAACCGTCAATTGGGTGGTACTACAGCAACATCCAATAGATGGCACAGACAGTGACATATCATGGAAACTACTCCATAATCGCGGGGTGACGCCTATTTATTTAAACAAGTGTAAATACAGAAGTGAACCAAAATGCCCTTGGTGCAGTGAGATGGGCAACCTAATACACATGTTTTTTGTATGCCATTTAGTGCAACCTATATGGATTCTAGTGTCAAAACAATTGGGTCGACTTTTAGGTAATCATGTTGTAACAGCTGAAAGATTAGTACTAGGTTATAGTAATACAAACAGTATTTCAGAGAAATTGTCAAATTACTTGATAATAATAGCAAAAAGCACTATTTACAGAACTTATGTCAAAAGTATGCAAACAAATAATGAACCACCAGATTACAGAAAAATATTTATAACAAGAATCAATTACAGATTGCAATTAGAGTATTATAGAAGTAAGAATCAGAACAACATCAACCAATTCGAAAAGTTTTGGCTACATAAGAATGTACTTGGTCAAATAGATGATGATGACCTGTTAAATTTTAAGCTGAAGAATGTTTGAAATGTAAATTATGAAACACAGCTGGAAAAAGAGGAAAAAAAAAAAAAAAATAACAAACAATCACAGAAAAGCGGTTAGAAGAAAGACATAAAGAGACCTAGTTTCATTTTTGAAAAAGATTCCCTGTTTAGTTATTCATTAGAAATGAAATGGTAAAAAAAAATGTGAAATTATTATCCTTATGGAATAGGAAATGTGAAGACTATTTATTTTATTGAATAAGAATATTGTATTGTTATACTTTATTGATCGAATAAACAACTCAACAACAACAACTCTCTCTCTCTCTCTCTCTCTCTCTAACTCTCTCTCTCTCTCTCCATATATATATATATATATATATATATATATATATATATATATATATATATATATATATATATATATATATTTACATATTCATATATATATGTATATATATATATATATATATATGTATAGATATATATATATATATATATATATATATATATATATATATATATATATATCAATAAATATATATATATATATTCATATGTATATATATATATATATATATATATATATATATATATATATATATATATATATATATATATATATATATATATATGTATATATATATATATATATATATATATATATATATATGTATATATATATATATATATATATATATATATATATATATATATATATATATATATATATATATAGGTGTGTTCAAGCCTGATTTATTTGACGGCAACATTTTATTGTGCAATTATTGACAGTCCTTCACGAAACAACCGATTGAGTAGAAGAAAAACACGACACAAATACTAATGCAAACACACACACACACACACATTTCCAAGCTAGCCAGACGAATACTTGACGTAGAAAAAATAATGTTTGTCATCAGTAAATACTTTTAATTCATACAACATTGGTCGTTATAAATACAAATGCAATGTACGATTACATCACTCTAATGAATATGAAAGGTATTTAGTCAGAATGCTAGATTCATCTTGACCGCCATCTTGATTGGAGACAATCACTGTCCTGTCAGAGTGGAGACGATTCGAGAGAGAGAGAGAGAGAGAGAGAGAGAGAGGGAGAGATGTATATATATATATATATATATATATATATATATATATATATATATATATATAGAGAGAGAGAGAGAGAGAGAGAGAGAGAGAGAGAGAGAGAGAGAGAGAGAGAGTGGGGAAGAGACAGACAGAGAGAGAGTCAGATAGAGAGAAAGAGAGAGAGAGAGAGGGAAAAATAGAGAGAAAGAGAAAGAGAGAGAAAGAGAGAGAGAGAGAAAGAGAGAGAGAGAGAGTGGAGAGAGAGAGAGATTAGAGAGATAACGGAGAGACATAACAGACGAGATGCTGGTAATGATCGCCAATCAGTCTCCTGTATAATTGTATGTTGTTACCATACCTGTCTATATCATTAAACCATGACTGGAAACATTTCTACATTTTCTTATGAAAATTGGCAAGCAGCTTTATGTTGATTTTGATTGATGATCTGCCTCTTCATCCCAGCTCAACATCATGAGAGAAACATTTATTGTCTGGTCGATTTTGATTGAAGACGATAAATCGTGAAAGGTGTCGGTCATTAAAAATCAAACAATGAAACTAGATGTGCATTGTTGTCGAGAAAATGTGTTCGAGCCCAATGTTTCATGCTATTCAAGCTTTGGAAAGGTATTTACTGATAAACACGTATTATGTTAGTCGTTCATTAGGATATTTACAATGGTTTGAGAAGGTAATTAATATTTTCTATATATATAAACAAATTCACCTTTATTATTTTGACATGGCTGTTTAAACACTCCCTCTTACTTTGTTAATAGCGCCAGTCTACGGAGTAATTGTGTACTGCAGGGATAGATAAATATAGCTCTGCTTCTGATGTATAAAAGCTTGTTTTTTTTCGTTAGGAGTGGCACTTGATAAAGCCTTATAAACGATATTAACATTTCAAGCCCACATACATGTTGAGAAATCATTGGAATATCATGTTAGGAATACTTAATTGAAAAGTATTTTTGATTAATTGAGATATATTATCTTTTTTTGATCAGAATAACTTATAATGTAAATGGAGTCCACATTGTATCATGATTTTATAATATTGACAGTTTATAACATTGTGCATAGTTTGTTATATAATATTATTAAATTAATGTTAATATTATATTAAATGTTAATATATTATATTAATATTATATTATAATTATATTAATTAAATTAAATATTATATTATAATTAATATTATATTTAATTATATTAAATATTATATTAATGTTTAATGTTATATAATTTGTTATATAATAGTATATTTGTTTATCATGATGATGGTATGATATATACGTGATA